>JASVEL010007515.1:0-238784 GCA_032618575.1 Nicotiana noctiflora
CAGAATTCCATTCCGACTCCCAGATCAAAATCTCACCTACCGTTCGGATTTCGCCAAAATTCAACCTTAGCCAATTCAAGCCTATTTCTACACCGGACCTCCAAATTCAGTTCCGATTGCTCCCCTAAGTCACAAATCACCTTCCGGAACTAACCAAATCATCAGAATCCGATTCCGAGCCCTCTAGCTAAATAGTCAACTCCGGGTTGACTTTCCTTATTCAAGTTTCCTTCACAAAGGCTATATGCCTCATTTCCAATCCCAATCACTCCTAACTCACCCGATAGACTCTAAACACTGATATAAAATTATAAAACATGTATTTACAACATAACGGGGTGGTAATTCCCGTGACGACGGGCCGGGTCGTCACAAGTCCTTAGGGGTATAAAATCCCAGATTTTGTTGTTGTATGACTATTTTGGAGATGACGCACATGCTAGGTGACGAGCGTCTGGGCTTGCACCGAAAGGGATTGTGACTTGGCTTGTCCCGTGAGACTATTGAATCAAATAGTTTACAATTTGCAATGTGTCCTCTCTGTTTCATGGAAATTGATTGTACTTCATGTTAGAAATCATATTTTAGGCCCTATGATATCGGTGTTGGGACCCGTGAAGGTCATGTACTTGCTGAATTAGCTGTTAATTGATGTTTGTACGTAGTCATAACTTTTCTTGCTTATTATACCTCCGTCTCTTGCTATTTATTGTTGATGCATGATATTTTCTCTATTTGGGTTATTTTTTGTGATTTTTAAGAACCCGAGAGACTAGGGAGGTTGGTGACTGAGTGACGCCTAGGGACTAGTGGTGAGATATTGATATTATAGCAAGTGAGTTATCCGTGCAGCACGTGAGTTGTTCGTGCGGATCCTAATTTGATATTATAGCAGTTGTTTGTGGGGGTCTTTTTTTGATATTATAGCATGTGATTTGTCCGTATGGATTATAGCTATTGGGATGAAGGAGCCCCTCCAGAGTCTGCACACCCCCAGTGAGCGCATGTATCTATTGAGTATGAGTGCTGAGGGTTGAGAGCCGAGTGATTGAGCTGTCGAGATGAGCTGAGTGATTCTTTTCTTGAAAGACTGTACTTGCTTTCAATCATTGCTGTACTTAGTTGTTATATGTCCTTGTTGTGCAACTCTCTCGAAGACTTGATATTTGGTTTACTTCAGCACGAACAAATTTGATTTAAGTTGCTATATTTGAAAACATGCTTATTCTTTATTGAAATTTACTGAAATAAATTGTATTTTCATAGCTCATTATTGTTGCTCAGTTCCTTATTTCTTTCTATTACTTACTGAGTTAGAAGTACTCACTTTACTCCCTGTACCTTGTGTGCAGACTCAGGTTAGACTGGTCATGCACGGTCGTCTATCGGAGACATACGAGGTAGCTGTCGGCATTCACAACCATTGTCTCTCCATCCTTATTATCTTTTTTTTTTTTTCTGTTTTTGGCACTTGGCAGACTGTTGTAAACTTTAAATTCTAGACTGGTTGTAGATGCTCATGACTTAGTGACACCCTGATGTCAGGCAATCTTTTTCGCATTCTATTTTGTGTTTAACTCTCTTTATAAATCTCTGTTATGAAAAAGCTTTGACTTTTCTTTTAATGAAATTTCTCTGTTTTTGAAAGGTGTCGGATTTTTCTAGTACCACGATAGGCGCCATCACGCCATGGTAGAGTTTTGGGTCGTGACCTTCCAACACGTTGATAGTTTCATATTTGTGTTGATTCACTAAAAAAATTGTATCTTGGTGTAGAAAAGTCAAAATCGTGAACCGCTTGATTTTGTGGAAACTAGACTTCAAGATATAAGACATATCCAAAATTCAGAATCGAACACTTTGATAATCTTCCCAAATATTATTTTGAATCTAACTTTAAATTTCCTCACGTTGATAGTTTTAGATTTGCGCGACTTCACCAAAATTTTTGTATCTTGTTGTGGAACCTTGAGATCGCACGGCCTTTTTAATTGTCAGGAATTGAAATTTAAGAGCTTCATTCTCACCAAATATCTTTTGTTCAAGTATCAATGAATTTGAAATGTCGTGAAGGCATTCCAAAAACAATCTTGAAGGTTTGGCGAACATGAAGGCATATCGAATCCCCGGACTTCAATACAAATGTTTTGCACCCTCCTAAAAGATATTAATCATCTCAATGAAGACACTAACTTACCATAGCGTCTTTCCCCCTTTAAATCAAACGGGATCCAAAGTTTAATAAAAGAATGGTATCTCAGCTTAATTTTCAAGTGCTGATTGAATGGATTACATTCCATCGTACTTCATTCGGACAACAATTGAGGGATTATATATCTTTTGAACGTATGCAAAATGAACTTAGAATGAAACTCTAAGATGCCTACCTACCTCGACGAAGAGGATCACGTCATACTGTAGTTCAGAATAGGTGATATTTTTATGTCCTAACTTTTGCCTAGGCCGCCTCTTTCGATATTTCAACCTAGCGGACCTTTTTTTGGGGCCGTACATAGTTTAGATGTTCCAGTTCAAGGAGCTCAGATCTAATCGGTATTCATGCGTGCCAGAAGCGTAAGAACATGCAGTTTAGGCTTGTGCGTCAAGTAGAATTGCAACTTCAAGGATAATTCTTCTTCAAAAACTTGTCATTGATAAGGCCGATTCTAATGCCATCTGCATCAACTAGGTTGTAAGCCCCACTTGGTAAGCTTCTTGTACGACATATGGCCCATCCCATTTTGAAATCAACATTCCTACAGTTTATGGGAAATAATAATGGGTCTTCATATGGTAAGGACTTGATCTCCTAATTGAAAGGATCTTGGGTGAAATCTTTTATTGAAGGCGCGAGACAATCGAGCTTGATAAATTTTCAGGCTCTGTTGAGCTTCCAATCTCCTCTCATCAAGAGCCTCCAACTCTGATAATCGAAGTTGAGCATTTTATTCATCAATGATCCTTTCTTGAATATCTAATCATAATGAAGGTATTTGATGCTCGAGTGGCAAGATGGGTTCGACTCCATAAGCGAGTGCATAAGGGGTCGCTTGTGTTGGCGCGTTGTGAGTTGTCCTATATGCCCACAGAGCTTCCTACATATGGTCATGCCAATCCCGTTTGGATTTGGAGACGAATTTCTTTAACAAGTTGCATAGAGTCCTCTTGAGTTCCTCGGCTAGACCATTGGTTACAACATTGTACATAGAAGAGTTACGTTGCTTGAAGCCAAAGAGTTCACAAGTCTTGTTCATCAACCTATTGTTGAACGACTTGCTATTATCCGTTATTATATCGAGGAATGACAAAGTGATAGATAATGTTTACTCAGATGAAACTTGCAAATTTTCTTTCTTTACTTCCTTAAGAGCAACAACTCCAGCCCATTTTGAGAAGTATTCAGTTGCAGCCAAGATGTATAGGTTCCCACCAAAGGACTTTGGCAGTGTTCCAACAACATCTAATCCCCAAGTGTCAAAACGGCCAGGATTCAATAGTCGGGTGCAACACTTCAGAAGGTTGATGAACAAAATTCGAGTGGAATTGGCAAGCGTGCATCTTCGAGCATAGTCCAAGCAATCTTTTACCATCGCTGGCCAATAATATCCCATCCTTTTTATACGGAAGAGGAGCTTTGGTCTAGACTGGTATTACTTACATACCCTAGAATGTGCCTCTTGCAAAGCTTGGAGTGCTTCTTCTTCCCCTAAGCATTGCAAGAGTACTTCTTCGAATGACCTTCTGTATAGAGTATCTTTGTATTAAGGGAGGCGAGGTGCACGATGATATATTTTAGTCCTTCTCCTTTAATTTTCTGGAGGTATCCCATAGTATAAGTAGTCGATAATGGGTTTTCGCCATTCTTTTTTCTCAATTTCAGAAACAACGACAAGATGTTTGAGTTCATTTTCTTCACTTTCAGCCTCATTTGGTGGTGGTACTACCCATTTTTGGCTGACAGTAACTTGCGCTTGATGAGGCAGGATTAACGTTGAAGCTAGGGAAGCTAAAGCATCAACCTTCTTATTGTCTTTCCTTGGCACATGCTGAATAGTCACATCACCAAGCCACCCCATTAATCTATTTAGGATTATCATGATATGGGTGTAGTTCAGGTTTCTTGACCTTGTAACTACCTAAAAGCTGGTTAATCACCAACTGAGAGACATCAAAGACTTGTAATTGCAACCGCTTCATTTTGACAACCATTTCAAGCCCAAGTATTAATGCTTGATACTCAGCAACATTATTAGAGTAGAGTTGCGTCAATGTAAAATAGTAGGGCAGAACTTCACCTTGAGGTGTGAAAAATACTACACCAGTACCAGCTCATCTGCGATGTGCATCACCATCAAAGTACATCTTCTATGGAGGCTGAACTTCAATGACCAATGTGTCTGTATCAAGTGATTCATCGGTTAGCTCCCAATCATCAAGAATTGGATGATCTTCCAAGAAGTCCGCTAACGCTTGTCCTTTCATAGCCTTTTGAGGGATGTACACATTTCCAAATTGTTGAAACTGGAGGTACCACCTTGCTAGTCGATCACTAAGGATAGGTTTTAACATCACAAAATTGATGGGATGTGCTCTAAAAACCGAACAAATGACTAAGCTTGAAAGTAGTGCTTCAACTTTTGGATTGAGAAGACTAGCACTAAACATAACTTTTCAATTGGTGAATTATTCAGCTCATTCACTGTCATCAGCCTGCTCAAGTAGTAAAGGGAGTTTTCTTTCCCTTCACTATTTTTTGTGCCAACAACACTCCAACAGACTTTTCATGTACTGAAATGTATAGTATCAACGACTTTCCTAGTATAGGGGCTGCCAAAACTGGAGGATTCACTAAGTAGGATTTAGTGTTCTCAAGCCATTACTACACGTTTGGTCCCATTTGAAAGGGACACCTTTCTTCATAAGGAGACTAAATGGTTGGCACCTCCCAGCTAGGTTTGAGATAAATCTCCTGAGGTACATTAACTTTCCTTGTAGACTTTTCAATTCGAGAATATCTTGAGGCTCAGGCATTTTCAAAATGGCATCCACTTTGGCTTTATCAATTTCGATCCCTCTATGTTAGACAATGAAACGAAGGAACTTTCTAGAAGTAACTCCAAAGGCACATTTTAACGTATTCATCCTAAGTTGGTACCTTCGAAGCAACTCGAACACCATTGTCAAGTCTTTCAAGTGGTCGCTCTTCTCTCTTGATTTTACCACCAAGTTGTCAACATAGCATTCGGCATTCTTGTGGAGAAGATCATTAAAAATATTCAACATAGCCCTTTCATAAGTAACACTAGCATTCTTCAAGCCAAAAGGCATTACCTTATAGCAATAAATGCTCTTGGGTGTACGGAATGTAGCAAGCTCTTCATTTTTTGGTGTCATGTGAATTTGGTTATAGCCTGATAAACTGGCCATAAATGACATTGCCTCGTACCCGATAGTAGCATCGATCAAAAACTCTGGAATAGGAAGCGGGAATTCATCTTTCGGACACGCATTGTTGAGATCACTGAAGTCAACGCACACTCCAATATGGCCATGTTTCTTCCTTACATGGACAATACTTGAAACCAGTGTTGGGTATTTAACTTCATGAATAAAGCCAATTTAAATAGAGGTGTCTTTCCCCATTGTAAATCATCCCAAAATTCAATAAGAATTTTCTCTCTCTCTTTCTCTGCAATATTGCTCTTGTTCTTTTATTATTTCATAACAATTGTGGTTTGTTAACAAATCACTTTGGGCGTTTGCACATAAAAATTGTAAATTCAAAAAAATAAAGTGACAAAAAAATTCAAATGACAATGGTATTTTAAAATTAGATTTGTGTTTGGACATGAATATAATGTTTGGTTGTTTTTAAAGTTTTGTGAGTGATCTGAGTGAAAAATTTTAAAAATAATTTTTTGGAGTTTTTTAAATTTTTGAAAAAATTCAAAATGCATGTTCAAAATTAAAAATTTTATGACCAAACACTAAAAGAGTGAAAAAAAATTAAAAAGTTTCTTATGTCCAAACGAGCTCTTAGGTTAGCTTTTGTTAAAGTAGAAATGGCGTGGGGCAACCACTTTTTAAAGTGTTATTTACTTTTTATCCAATATTTTTAATGCTAACCGTGGACACCATGTCCTTAATATTTACCAACACTCATAAAGTTAAAGACACAATGTCCTTAATATTTGTTGCACACGTGAAGTTAAGGAAAGCATGTCATAACAACAGAAGGTGCAAATACAAGTTAAGGACATTATATCTTTAACATTTACAATGCACACATGAAGTTAAGAACGTCATGTACTTAATATTTATATTGTACATATGACGTTAAGGACATGATGTCCTAAAGTTTAATTAAGAAAAATACAAATATAAGACACTTTGTTCTTAATATTTACACAACATTCATGAAGTTAAGGACATCATGTCCTTAATATTTACACATCATTCACGAAGTTCAAAATATCATGTCCTTAATATTTACGTAGTATCCATATCTAACATAGGGATATTTTTTTTTTGGGCAGGTAAAAATTTATTAAGTACAACAGTGGATAAAGAGTAAAAATACCTTTAAATAATGACTAACCGTACACTTTACCCTATGTTAAACTCTATGTCAAATCAAAGTTAAAATATTTTAATGACTACATCATATATTAGCCATTGTAAATAATAACCATATTTAGCAGAACGTGGCAATAACACGTTCTTCCCCCAAAAACTTAAAAACACGTTCCTCCCCCAAAATCAAAACCCTAGCCCTAATCGACAAAAAGAGAACCCAATTTGCGACGTAGGCTGCGACGAAAGAGCTGAGATATCTACGGTATGTGATTCTTTTACTAACCCCTGATTATTGCTAGTGATTCTTTTGGCGGTTTACTGTTTGATTTCACGATTGTTGATTTGATGTGTTATTTTCTAAACGAAAATTTGTGCTTTAATGATGTTTTTGCTTGGAAGTTTGTAGTAGTTGTGGGTATTCCACTGCTGAAAAAAGTGAGAATTTTTCATATGCATAACAAGTATTGCAGCAACTGCAATTATAAGGTATATCTGGAGTAGGAGAAACATCCAACAATGGCCCATAATTGGCTCTAAACTGAGATATGAGAGAGGTGATTGATAAATTAACTCGACTGGTTTAAATAGGAACTAGCTTGACACATAGGGTCCATATATTTGTGGTTTCATATGACTGAAGAACCTGTGGAACTAATAAAAATTTAAGGAGTAGATGACAAAAGAATCTCATTTTTCTTCGTGATGCTACAGAGCTTGTTTTTTCTTTTTAAAATGGTTAAGTTGTTCTGTTGATACTTTGTTTTGGAGGATAAAGAATGGAGAGAAAACCTATACTGACTTATCAATAAAAAGAGTAAAAAGGAGAACGTATTAAGATAGATAAAGAGGGGTTGATTCGGTGCTGGATATTTAATAAGAGTAACACCAAAGTTGGCCGACTGGTTTCATATTTGTGCAATATTGTTATTGTTTTACTAGTATCAGTCTAGGTGTCCTGAAGTGGGTAACTTGATAAACCTGATTGAATATGTTTAGCCGTAATGTTCAACTGATTGATGCATTGAAACAGTCTGTATGGGATGCATTACTTATCTTAATACTTAACTGGCCAACAACCACGGGAACAAATGCTCCTTAATCCCTAGCTAAATAATTATTGACCTTAATCTAAATAATAAAAATTGACTGGATGACATGTGTTGCAAATTAGCACTATACTTTTGCTTTTACTTCTATAAGGTGTTTACTCCTCTATGTTCATATCTGTCCATTCTTCATATCAAGAATGATTCCAACATGAAAGATGAACAAGCTTAGTTATGCAACAGATACAAAATCATAGTTTCATTAGATTTTGGTACTGAACATGCATTTTTCAATTGCAGGGTAAATCATAATCCTATTAGTTTTGTATCGAAGTGATGAAGAAATAGTGTAAAGATCCAAACTTGGTTAGTAATATTTGCTACCCACGCCTGTGCATAAGTCTCTTGAATTCTGATTGCCAAAATTTTGGTCAGGTGATTCCTGCGAAGTTTCAATCTCCGGCTTAGGCATATACATGGAGGTCAGAGTTGATGAGATTGAAACTGTAGTTGGAGTGGAGGACCAAGATGATCTTCCAAAAAGTTCATTTAAAGTCTCTCAGGAGATGGAGAAATTTCTATGTGACAGATTGCTGGACCAAGAGCAACCAATTTCAGAGCGTTTTAGAGCTCTTTTCTCTCTGAGGAACCTTCGGGGCTCAGGTCCACGAAGTGCCCTTATTAATGCGACAAGGGACCCTTCAAATCTCTTGGCACATGAAGCGGCATTCGCATTGGGTCAAATGCAAGATGCTGATGCCATTCCTGCTTTAGAAAGAGTACTATTTGATTTCTCCTTGCATCCGATTGTTAGGCATGAGGCTGCAGAAGCACTTGGTGCAATTGGTTTGGAAAGTAATATTTCACTTCTAGAAAGAAGTTTGGCTTCAGATCCAGCTCAAGAGGTCCGTGAGACATGTGAACTGGCTCTCAGTCGAATCAAAGAACTGAAGAATGTACGAACTGATAACGGGTCCTCAACAGTGGTGTCGTCACCCTTTCTGTCAGTAGACCCAGCTGCTCCTGCTGCTTATTGCTCTGTTGAGGACCTAAGGGAAGTTCTTTTGAGTGAAGAAAAGGGCATGTATGAACGCTATGCTGCTCTTTTTGCACTACGAAACAATGGAGGAGAGGAAGCTATCTCTGCAATTATTGAATCTCTAGGTTCAGCGAGTGCTCTATTAAAGCATGAGGTTGCTTATGTATTGGGTCAATTGCAGAACAAAAAGGCTTCAGATGCCCTGTCCAGGACTCTTAAAGATGTCAATGAGCATCCAATGGTTAGACATGAAGCAGCCGAAGCTCTTGGGTCTATAGCAGATGCCGAATGTCTTGCACTTCTTGAGGATTTTGCAAAGGATCCCGAGCCTATTGTTTCACAAAGTTGTGAAGTTGCTCTTAGCATGCTTGAGTTCGAGAAATCAGGCAAATCTTTTGAGTTTCTCTTTATGCAGATGCCTCATGTTGAGCAGGTCTCATAGGAAGAGTGTCTGGCTATATTTAAATGCTTGTCACATCTGCTGGTCTCAGAAGATAATTCAGTTCCCTGATCCAGTTGTAACTGGTTTCATTATTTATAATGTTTGGTTGGATTGTATAATTGAGTTTAAACATAAGGTCATATTATTGACTGCTAAAGGTCATTTGTGACTACTCAAATAAACATTGTATCACTAAACAGGAACAACTTTATGGACTCTTTATACATTAACCGTGAATTAAGTAATATGGAGCGAGATACATTAAGCTACTGATTTTGTTGTTTTTTTCCGCCTAAAGTTAGGCTCGTCTTGTTCCTCTTTTCTTTTCTACCCATGGTTTGAATGTTGTAGTTTTTGGGGATTTAAAGCTCCTGTTTTGGAAGCCTATTGGCCTTACTACTAATTGCGCGAAAAATATTAAATAAAAGTGATTTCACAAAATTGTAAAAATGTTAAGTAAAAGTAATTTCACAAAAAATTTTATCTTATCGTTATTTTCACTGTTCTATTGTTAGATTTTCTTGCCACCTTAACTGTACAGTATTATAAACTACTTTGCTTTGCATGTTGCAAACAATGAATTTTATATTTGTATAAAATTAAATTAACTTTTGAATGCTGAATTATTTTTAAAAGCTCACGCATTCTTCATACTGTGAATGGCCATCAATTGTGCAATTTTGAGTGCAAAGAAAGGACCGTAATTTAGAAAAATTATGGAAAATAAATGATTTTAATGGGATAAATTATTTTTGTAACTTTCTCAAACGTGTCAACCGAGATAATATAGAGAGATGTTGGAGATAGTTTATCATAGGAGTATAAAGTTAGTTGCTACAGATAAACACCAGTGTGTAATATTCATTTACCTCAGATAAGCTTGCATTACACTCAGTAGAAAATCAATCCAAAGCATATGACAACAGTAAACACTTATCAATTCTCACATCAATTTAAGAGATTTATTCTTCTCCCTAAAATACAGTTTACATATTAAAACAATCAGCATAACAATGTATTTCAGAAACTAGTACATCTCCAACTTTTGCAGTGCAGCTATAGAGATATTATTCATCCATCCAAAATTGTAGATCTCCAATTCAAAGTATTCGGATATCATAGGCACCAGTCGGCTGAGCCGATGCCATGTAACCTCCAACACCAACCTTGCTTGTTGCTTTATTTTTACCGTTTCTCAGTCGAGGCTCTATCGAAAATAATCTTAATTTAATGTATGTGTTATATGGCATGACGATAACCATTTATTGAGGATTTGTTTCCTCAAGATTGTGCTGCTCAACCTGACTTCCGGATTAAGAACTTCAAAATCAGCCTCTAACCCAACAATGAGAAGGATGACTTTAATTTTTATGTTTTCAGCGGCTCTATCGCTGAACAGAGAAAATAACTCGATATAAACGGGAGAGACAAAAACTGGTAAAGCCAAAACAGTTTCGACAAAAGAGTCTTGAAAGGACAAATATATATGATAACTAAATTAAAATAGTTATTAAGCCTCACAAAAGTTATTTGTAGTATCTCGAAAAGTTATTCACAGTACATAATAACTGGACTTATATAAGTAGGAAAGACGTAGAGTTGAGGCTAAAGCTTGTCAACAATACCATTACCTCACTTTTCTTATCAAGCCATTCAAGAATATAAGGAAATGTATGGCTTAAGGATCAGAATTCAATGATAGCAACCATATTTATGGAAAAACAATATGTTAAAAAAACCTTCAAAATAAAACTCCAATGAATAAACTTTGAATTGACAGTTGTTGTTGCCTCTGCACAAACTTTTTTTAGAACTCTTTTCCATACAATCAGGGGCAGACCCACATGGACAGGAGAGGGTCACCGGCACCCGGTAATTTCGGAAGAAACTATCGATATAGATGTGTATATACTTTCAAATTATGAAATATATTTCTCTATGACCACTTATACTCAAAAGCACTTTGGGTGCACTGGTAGGTGCTGCTGCTTTAATGTCAAATACCTGAGTTCTAATTTCTGCAGCTACATAGCTGCTTCCCATATTTTTTATTTTTCACCAGGACAATTTAATATGATAGCCCATATTTTTAGCTACTACCTCGTTCCTTTTTCTTTTATCTCTCTCCATACAGAAAACCTTTTCCTTAATTTTCAAATCCCACATGCAACCACTAGTTATTAGTCTGCCTAAAGTCATCGAGTAATTGGTTCCGTCGTGACCCTACTGCTTACAAACACTGTTAAGGTATTATTAGAGTGCATCCGCTACCTTTAAATCCTGGATCCGCCTCTGCATACAACGAGCAGAATTAGGCTAAGAAAAAAAAAAGGATCTCCAAAAAGAGTTGATGATATAAGAAATTATAGAAAGAAAGACTTAGACTGTAAGTGAAAATTTGATCTTGCACGTGTAGGATAAATGATATGATGTAGAAATATAATGATAACTTCCATAATGTTCTCTCTTATTAGTTTTGAATCTCTTTTGTCTATGTGTCCTAAAAGGATGAAGAGTGAAAAAAAAAAAAGAAGCTCCTTATATATTGGCTCAAAAACTGTAAAATATCGCCATAAAAGATGACTTATGACACATACACATAAATCTACCATGTCATTGAACTTTTTTTATTATTATTTATTTGAAAAGGAGGACACTATAAATTGATAGCATGCGTCCATTAACCAAAATTTCTTGGTACATTCATTTGAGAACAAATTAGTAAACTATAGTTTTTAGTTTTGCTTCTATGATGGTCAGAAAGAGAAAAAATAAAATAACTATTCATGATGATATTGATGGTCCAACAAATACAAAAACTGGATCAAAAATTGAATATATTATTTTAATTTTATCCCTAATTGCCTTCAACAGTATTGGTCATTTTGAAGAAAATGGTTATAATTAATAAATCGATGCTAATTATTCCTTTTTATCAATTGTCATTCTGAAAAATCTCTATACGGAATAAAGAAGCTCCTAAAATACCACGAGCTAAAAATTAATAATGGCGGCCAGCAATCTAAAAGCATATCACTCATTGCATATACTTTGAAAAAAGTAAGTTTTTATCCGATCATTCTAAGCTCGACTTTTTTCTATTCTTTATGTTGCTCTAGTTCTAAAGACTAAGACTTAATGTTTAATCCTACCTTACAAAAAAAAAACTAATATTTAATCCAAGCTAAATCAATAAAGTTACTTTGGAGGTAAACACGCCAAATTACAACACCAAAAAGCACAATCTAATAACTAAATTTGTATTCATAACCTATCCCAAAAAAGCAGTAGATATATGACGATGGAGGAACTTACTTAGGAATTAGGATACTTCCTAGACCACCCAACATATCTTGATGAGCCTCTTATAGCCACTTATTTATTTTCATCTTTGTTTCTGTTTTTGTTGTTGCTTTCCCTTTCCTTTTCTAAGCCGAGGGTCGATTGAAATCAGCCTCTCTACCCTTTGGGTAGGGGTAAGGCTTGTCTACATATTACCCTCCCCAGACCCCACCTTGTGGGACTATACTGGGTAGTTGTTGTTGTTGTTGTTGTACCTCGCAAACCAACTATGTACAATCTTGGGAAAAATCTTCACAGATGCATGTTTACAACTTGTATGAGGGTTGACCAACTAGTTTATATAGTGACATCTTATTAGTTTAATATTTTTAAATAAAATTGCTTGGAACATTACAATGTCAATTTTACTTCTTACTTGTTTGAATTTGTAACTTTGAAATCACAGAGCTACCTGAAAGACTCCACAAATTTACTACCACATTCATATTCTCACACGTCTAATATAGAAAATACAGGAACGCAAAATTTTTCTTGATAAAGAGGCACACTAAAATTGCAAGTTTCTTCGCACATACATAATTCAATCTAGGCCATTGCCTATTCGGTGATTTCATAATTATTTACGAGAAGGTGGGGGTGGCCCCAGTGGATGAGAAGATGCGAGAAGCGAAACTCAGGTGGTTTGTGCATGTGCGGAGGAGAAGCCCTGATGCACCGGTGAGGAGTTGTGAGCGACTGGCGGTGGTTGGCGCGAGTCGAGGCAGAGGGAGGCCTAAGAGGTATTAGGGTGAGGTTATTAGGCAGGATATGGCTAGAATGGGGATTTCCGAGGACATGACCCTTGATAGGAAAGTTTGAAGGTCTAGTATTAGGGTTGTAGGGTAGGGCCTTCTAGAATTCTTAGTACTTCTGTTAGGGGCTGAGTGGGGTTTGGTAGCGATCTCTATAGTTAATTAATGTATTGTATTGTGCCTCTTATGGTAGTAACCAATTGGTATTATTGCATGTCATTCTACTTTTGATTTTATGTTTAGATAATTATTTATTTGATTTATCCCGGATTTACTAACATTGTTTTGTTTTGTTTTGTTTAGTTTGTTGATTTTCTCTCTCTTTTTCTGAGCCGAGGGTCGGCCGGAAACAGCCTCTCTACCCTTTCGGGTAGGGGTAAGGCCTGTGTACGTATTACCCTCCTCAGACCCCACTTTGTGGGAACATACTGGGTAGTTGTTGTTGTTGTTGCAACCTCTTTCTCACCTAAATTATGAAGTGGTGTGATCGTGCTATGGTAAATAAGGTTTTTCGGCCGAAAGATATTAGTGAACAACCGTGAAGATTAGCGATTCAACTCATCTTTTTTTTTCTCATATAAAACATCAATCGTTGTTGAAATAAAGGCATCTTATATTATTTATTTTTGAAAGAATTACAAGAAAATACACATGACTTCACACCATAACAAAAAATGGCCCATATTTTTAAGTTTTACCCCATCTAGCCCACATTGTACATATTTTGAAAGCACTTGCAAATTCAAAATTTGTGTTCTTATAACCATTGCTTTCAAAAGCTATGAAGTTATTTTTTTGTTCTCACAACCATTGCTTTTTCTCTCTTCTTCTCACATCTTCTACATATGATTCAAGGGACCACGTATTTCTGCTTATCCTCTTATGTTATCGGCTTGCAATATAAGAAAATTGAAGAGTAGAAGTCTATAATTGAAGACCATTCAAAGTTTTGGTTTTGATTTTTTTTTTTTGGAATTTGTTAGTTGTTTGGATTGGTTGTTGTTCCAGTTGATTGAAAATATCAAAAGGAGTTCAAAATTTAAATTTGAAGTGATTTGGAGTAGATTTGGACAAGATTTAAGTTAAATTTCAAAAAAAAAAAACGCAAGGAAGAAGACGAAATCAGTTTTTTGTATAATTATGTATAATCTTGTATAATAGTGTATATGAGTGTATAAACACATATTATACACTATTATACACCTTTATACAAGCGTCTGTAGACGAACTTCTTTCACGATTTTCAGTTGTAATTTTGTTCAAAACCAGTCCAGATCTCCATTAAATGACTTCAAATTTTATATACAACCTCCTTATACTATTTCTAACAAGTCTAAATGACACCCACTCCAAATTTCTCTCAAATCAAATTCGAAATTTAAACCCACATATTTAAGCTTGTTAAAAATCTAATTTTCACCACACCCAAATGAATTTGGTTTGTTAAATTAATATTTGAGTCACAATTACTATTCGAAAATTAATTTAAAAGTTTGAGGTATCTTTTTTAAAAGTTAAATAGTGATTCTGAGAACCCATTAGAGTTGGATGTTGAATCTTAGCATATTATTTTTAAGTTAGTTGGTTGTAAATTAAAATATGAAAGTATGTAGCTAAGTTGTTCTAATGTGAAATTTTCCCTAAAAACAACTGGTTGTATAAAAAGGGAGCAATAACAGTAGTTGATTGTATGAAATAAGTTGTTTTTTCGAAAATTAGCCTATTATTTTTGGGCTATAGATTTGTAATGTGATATCTAGGCTATTATGTTGCAAGCTAGGTATGTGAATTGTACTTGTGTGAAATTATCCCTTTATTTTTCTCTACTTGTACAATAAAACTCCTTGGAATATTATATTGCCAATTTTCCTTCTACTTGTTTGAATTTGCAACCTTGAACATCACAGAGCAACCTCAAAGACTCTCAAATTCAATATCACATTCATATTGACACACAGCTAATATGGAAAACACATGAATGCAAACATTTTCTTCATAAGGAGGCAAACTAAAATTGCAAATTTCTCTGTACATACCCACTTCAATCTCGACCATTACTTATACGGTGATTTCATAACCATTTACTCATCAACCTCTTTCTCACCTATTTTCACGGTTGTTCAGATATATCTTTCGGTCGAACAACCTTATTTACCACAGCACTATCACTAAATAATAAAAATTTCACTGAGTATTTCACACACAGCAAATAACACACAAACTTGGATGAAGATCCCTATTCAATAAGAGAACATTAAGTACTTTGTAAAAATTTCCCGATCATTTAAACATATATCAATGAAATAATAATTATCAAAATATATGCAACAGTAGATTAATTTGTTTTTTTTACATGGTTGCCTGCATATGCAAACAGACAAATTGTGAAGTGATGTTTGAGGAGGAACACTTTTGATTTTCTTCTTAACACCTTCCTTCATTTGTCTTGTATCTTTTGTTTGTTGTACCAATCAAACATTAAAAAGCTTTGCATCTTCATTCAATTTAATTGTTTTGGCGAAAGTCAAAATCGTGTATCAAATTCCGTCTATCAAATTGATTGGGTTATACTAAAATTCAATTCAAGTTTCGAATAGAAGATAAAGAATTTTTAAATGATGAGAACAATAGGCTCTCCAGGATCAAACCACCCGATAGGAGAACGATATCGCCGAACGTATAAAGCTTCAAACGGAGCCTTCTCAATGCTGGACTGATAACTATTGTTATAAGCAAACTCGACCAAAAGCAAGAACTGATCCCACTGTCCTCCAAAGTCAATCACACATGCCTTAAGAATGTCCTCTAAAATCTGAATTGTCTGCTCCAACTGTCCGTCAGTCTGAGGATGAAATGATGTACTGAGCTCCACGCGGGTCCCCAACTCACTCTGAACGACTCTCCAGAAATGGGAAGTGAACTGAGGGCCTCTATCTGATATGATGGAAACAGGCACACTGTGCAACCAGACTACCTCTCGAATGTATATCTGAGTCAACCTCTCTAAAGTGTAAGTAGTCACAATCGGAATAAAGTGTGTTGATCGACTTGGTCAACCTGTCAATAATAACCCACACTGCATCAAGCTACCCCAAGGTCCGAGGCAATCCAACTACGAAGTCCATGGTAATGCGCTCCCACTTCCACTCATGGATAGGCATCTGCTGAAGTAGGCCACCTAGCTTCTGGTGTTCATACTTAACCTACCGGCAATTCAAACACCTAACCATATACTCAACCATGCCTTTCTTCATCCTTCGCCACCAATAATGTTGTCTCAGGTCACGATACATCTTCATAGCACCTACGTGAACAGAATACCATGAACTATGTGCCTCTGCTAGAATCCACTCCCTCAAGCATCAACATTAGGAACACATAGGCGACCCTAGAGTCGCAGAACCCCATTCTCGCCAATAGAAACCTCCTTAGCACTACCATGTAGCACTGTCTCTCTGAGAACTGCCAAATGCAGATCATCGAACTGTCGGGCCTTGATCTCCCCCAATAATAAGTACTGAGCAACAACACACGCAAGGACTTGGCTGGTGTCACGACCCGGATTTCCCACCATCGGAGTCATGATGACGCCTACTAAATGGAAGCTAGGCAAGCCAAATATTAATTACACCTCCATTAATTACCAAATTATTATTAAGACTTATTATTAAAAACATATATATTACAGCGGAATAATCAAATTTAGCGGAAAACTTAGTCAAATATGATAAAGACCACCCAAGCATGATACACTACCCAAGACTGGTGTCACAATACTCACGAACTTCTAAAAATAATACACATAATTGTCTGAAAGAAAATACAAGCTGTTTATCTCGATTACATGAGATAACAGAATGAAAAGCATAGATAGAAGAGACAACGGGTCCTGCGAACGCCTACAAGGCTACCTCGTAGTCTCAGTAGTCGAAAAATCCACAAGTTGCTACTGCCGCTGCTGCTGTCCGTAACCTGTATCTGCGTCACAGAAGTGTAGTATCAGCACAACCGACCCCATGTGCTAGTAAGTGCCTGGCCTATCCCGGCGAACTAGTGACAAGCCTAGAACCAGACACCCACATAAACCTGTGCAATTCAATATATATGTATACCACAGAATAACAAGAAATAACCAGATAACAGTCAATAACTCGCGATATCCAGAATAATCTAATCAACAGAATAAAACTTACTTTCATGTCTCAATTCCTCTTTCATTTCATATCTCGTGGTAGGCGTACCACCCGCTCCCAACTATCACAGTAATTATATCTTGTGGTAGGCGTACCACCCGCTCCCAAATATATCAATAATTATATCTTGTGGTAGGCGTACCACCCGCTCCCAAATATATCAATAGGCTACCGGCAACTATGGCCAATGTCAAGATTTAAATCACTTCGTGGTCGGCGTACCATACGATCCCATTTCTTATTATATAAGTGGTCGGCGCACCACACGATCCCAATTCATAAATATATATATATTACCGGCATTTAGCCAATAATCTCTATATCAACAATATTTATAATTACCGGTTTTAAACCAATAATTGATAATAATTTCAACAATTTATCTTCATTACCGGTATAACACCAATAACTCTTAATCAACAATTTATTCATAACTGAATTCCTATTCCTACAAGCTAGGATAGAACAAACACTTACCTCGTAAGTTCACGAACGATTCAATCCGTAGCAATGCCTTTTCCTTTCGAATTTGACTCCAATCCAATCGTATCTATACACAATTAATTAAATATCATCAATTCTACTTAACAAACTAGTTCATATTGCTAAATATGATTTTTACAATATTCTGCCCGGAATAGTAAAAATCGACCCCGAGCCCACATAATCGAAACTCAAGTTTCGAACCAAAATAAGTTCACCCAATCTTCCATGAGTTCAAATATACAATTTGTTCTTAAGTTCGACTCCAAAACGAGGTCTAAATCGCAAATTCTTCGAAAGCCCTAACTATACCCATTTCTCAAATATTCAACCAATTTACACATGTTTAAGCCTAAGGATTTGATTGATGTTGATGAAAAATGAAGAAGACGAGTTAACAATACTTACCCAATGAACTTTGATGAAGAAATGCCTCAAAAATCGCCTAAGAGCTGTGGAGAAGAAAGGATTTTGTGAAAATGGGATAAAATCCCGGAAGTGTTCTGTTTTGGGGTATTAAATCACTGGGCAAAATTTTACTCTATGCGATCGCAGGGCCTGTGATGCGATCGCATAGAAGAAAAATGGGGACAGCAAAATTACTCTATGCGATCGCGGAGGTCCTATGCGATCGCATAGAAGGAAAATGGATGAACTGAAATTACTCTATGCGATCGCAGGGAATGGTATGCGATCGCATAGAAGCAAATTCTGGGCCTCAGTCTTACTCTATGCGATCGCGAAGAATAGTATGCGATCGCATAGGAGGAAAAGTGGAAGTTATGCGATCGCATGGGCTCTATTGCGATCGCACAGAAGGATTTTTGGGACCTCTAATCTTTGCTCTATGCGATCGCAGCCTCACCTATGCGATCGCATAGAAGAAAATCTCTGTGCAAAAATTGCAGAGTTTCTGCTGCAATTTCAAGTTCAAAACCATCCCGTTACCTACCCGAAACTCACCCGAGCCCTCGGGGATTCAAACCAAATATGCACACTAACTCA
Organism: Nicotiana noctiflora; assembly: GCA_032618575.1. Taxonomy (NCBI): domain Eukaryota; kingdom Viridiplantae; phylum Streptophyta; class Magnoliopsida; order Solanales; family Solanaceae; genus Nicotiana; species Nicotiana noctiflora. The sequence goes on from JASVEL010007515.1 coordinate 18,879, forward strand.
AAAACATCATACGAACTTGCTCGCGCGATCAAATCGCTAAAATAACATCAAAATCAATGAATTGAGCCTTAAAACTCAAGAATTCTTTAAAATTTCATAATTTCCAAAATTTCCAATTTAAGGCCGAAACACGTCAAACGACGTCCGTTTTCAACCAAACTTTACAGGAAGCGCTTAACCAATATATATGACCTATACCGGGCGTCGGAACCAAAATACGAGCCCAATACCAGTACTTTTTAATCAAAATTCAGTTTCATTTTCCTTTAACATTTTCAGAAAACAATTTAACAGAAAAATTCTTTTACCGGGGTTCTAGACCTCGGATTTCAATTCCGGGCATACGCCTAAGTTCCATATTTTTCTACGGATTTTCCGAGACCGTCAAATCACGGATCCGGGTCCGTTTACCAAAAATGTTGACCAAAGTCAACTATATCAATATTAATATCAAAATTCTTCAACTTTTTCACCTATTTCACATATTTCAACATAACTATTTTCCAGCTTTGTGCCCGGACTGTGCACGCAAATCGAGGCAACTATAAATGAGGTTTTCAAGACCTCAAAAGCTCGGAATGATTAATAAAACAAGTGATGACCATTTGGGTCGTCACAATCTCCACCTCTAAAACAACCGTTCGTCCTCGAACGGACAAAAGAAAGAAGTACCTGAGTCAGGAAACAAATGTGGGTAGCGGCTCCGCATATCAGACTTGGACTCCCAGGTCGATGCCTCGGGAGGCTGACCTCTCCACTGAACGCGCACAGAAGGATAACTCTTCGACCTGAACTGTCGAACCTGCCGGTCTAGAATGGCTACCGGCTCCTCCTCGTAAGATAGATCATTGTCCAATTGGACAGTACTGAAGTCTAACACATGTGTTGGATCGTCGTGGTATCTCCGAAGCATAGATACATGAAAAGCTGGATGCACGGCCGATAAACTAGGCAGAAGAGCTAGTCTGTAAGCCACCCCTCCCACTCGGTCCAGAATCTCAAATGGACCAATATACCTAGGGCTGAGCTTGCCCTTCTTCCCGAACCTCATCACGCCCTTCATAGGCGACACTCGGAGTAATACTCGTTCGCCAACCATGAAATCTACATCTCGAACCTTACGATTCGCATAAGTCTTCTGCCTGGACTGAGCTGAACGCAATCTCTCCTGAATAGTCTTGACCTTATCCAAGGCCTCCTGAACTAAGTCTGTACCCAACAACCGAGCCTCTCCCGGTTCAAACCATCCGACCGGTGATCGACATCGCCTACCATACAATGCCTCATACGGAGCCATCTGGATGCTAGATTGGTAACTGTTATTGTAGGCGAACTCTGCTAATGGTAGAAACTGGTCCCACGAGCCTCCGAAATCAATAACACAGGCTCGAAGCATGTCCTCTAGAATCCGAATAGTCCTCTCGGACTGGCCATCCGTCTGAGGATGAAATGCTATACTCAACTGAACCTGGGTGCCTAACTCCTGCTGGACCACTCTCCAGAACCGCGAGGTAAACTACGTACCCCGATCAGAGATAATGGATACTGGCACCCCATGGAGACGAAATCTCCCTAATGTAAACCTCCGCTAACCTCTCCGACGAATAGGAGACAGATACTGGAATAAAGTGTGCTGACTTGGTCAGCCTATCAACAATGACCCAAATAGCATCAAATTTCCTCCGAGTCAAAGGAAGTCCAATAACGAAATCCATAGTGATCCGCTCCCATTTCCACTCGGGAATTTCGATCCTCTGGAATACACCACCAGGTCTCTGGTGCTCATATTTCACCTGCTGACAATTTAGACACCGAGCGACATACGCAACGATATCTTTCTTCATCCTGCGCCACCAATAGTCCTGCCGTAAGTCCCGGTACATCTTCGCGGCGCCTGGATGAATAGAATACCGCGAACTGTGGGCCTCCGCTAAGATTAACTCTCGAATCCCTTCGACATTGGGCACACAAACTCGACCTTGCAATTTCAATATCCCATCATCATCAAGATTTACCTGTGTGGCACCTCCCCGATGTACTGTATCTCTCAACTCACACAAATGAGGATCATCAAATTGACTCTCACGGATACGCTCTAATAAAGAAGAACGAGCGATCGTGCAGGCTAACACCCTGCTAGGCTCAGAAATGTCCAATCTCACGAACCGGTTGGCTAATGCCTGGACGTCTAGAGCAAATGGTCTCTGACTGACCGGAATATATGCAAGACTACCCATGCTGGCAGACTTTCTACTCAATGCATCGGCCACCACATTGGCCTTACCTAGGTGATATAAAATAGTAACATCATAGTCTTTTAGCAACTCTAGCCACCTTCTCTGCCTCATATTCAACTCTTTCTGCTTAAACAAATACTGAAGACTCTTATGATCGGTGTATACTTCACATGCTACACCATACAAATAATGCCTCAAGATCTTCAATGCGTGAATAATCGCCGCCAATTCTAGATCATGCACTGGATAGTTCTTCTCATGAATCTTCAACTGCCTCGAAGCATAGGCAATAACCTTGCCATCTTGCATTAACACTGCACCAAGTCCAATACGGGAAGCATCACAATAAACAGTATAAGGTCCCGTACCTGTGGGTAAAACCAATACCGGTGTTGTGGTCAAGGTTGTCTTGAGTTTTTGAAAGCTCGCCTCACATTCATCGGACCATTCAAATTGAACACCCTTCTGGGTCAATCTGGTCAGTGGGGTTGCAATAGACGAAAATCCTTCTACGAATCGGCGATAATAGCCCGCTAACCCCAAGAAACTCCGAATATCTGTGGCTGATGTCGGTCTAGGCCAGTTCTTGACTGCCTCAATTTTCTTCGGATCAACCTGAATACCTGATGCCGTCACAATATGACCCAGGAATGCAACTGAACTTAGCCAAAATTCACACTTTGAAAATTTTGCATATAGTTGGCTATCTCTCAGAGTCTGCAAGGCCACTCTGAGATGTTGCGCATGCTCCTCCTGACTGCGGGAATATATTAATATGTCATCAATGAAGACTATTACAAACAAGTCTAAATAAGGTCGGAACACCCGATTCATTAATTCCATAAAAGCTGCTGGAGCATTTGTCAACCCAAAAGACATGACCAGAAATTCATAATGTCCATACCGAGTGCGGAACGCGGTCTTAGGGACATCGGATGCCCTAATCTTCAGCTGATGATAGCCAGATCTCAAATCTATCTTTGAAAATACCTTGGCACCCTGAAGTTGGTCAAATAAATCATCAATTCGCGGAAGTGGATATTTATTTTTGATAGTCACCTTGTTTAACTGTCGATAGTCAATGCACATTCTCATCGAACCATCTTTATTCTTTACAAATAATACAGGTGCACCCCACGGCGAAACACCTGGGCCTAATGAAACCCTTTTCAAGTAAATCCTGCAATTGTTCCTTCAATTCTTTTAACTCCGGCGGAGCCATACGGTATGGGGGAATGGAAATGGGTCGAGTGCCCGGGGCCAAGTCAATGCAAAAATCAATGTCCCTATCGGGCGGCATACATGGCAAGTATGAAGGAAATACTTCAGGAAATTCGCGAACCACGGGCACAGAGTCAATAGAAGGAACCTCAGCACTAGAATCACGGACATAGGCCAAATAAGCCAAGCATCCCTTTCCAACCATACGCTGAGCTTTAACATAAGAAATAACATTACGGCTAGTATGACCTGAAATTCCTTTCCACTCTATACGAGGCGAATTCGGCAGAGCTAAAGTCACAGTCTTGGCATGGCAATCTAAAATAGCATGATACGGAGATAGCCAGTCCATGCCTAGTATAATATCAAAGTCCACCATATTTAGGAGTAATAAATCAGCACGGGTCTCGAGACTCTCAATTACTATAATACATGACCGATGAATTCGATCAACCACAATAGAGTCGCCTACTGGTGTAGACACATGAACAGGAACACTCGGTGGATCACTGGGCTGAACCAAGTATGGTGCAAAATAGGAAGACACATACGAATATGTAGACCCTGGGTCAAATAATGCTGATGCCTTTCTATCACAAACCAAGATAATACCTGTAATGACGGCATCAGAAGACTCAGCCTCTGGTCCGGCGGGAAGTGCATAACATCGGGGCCGTGCCCCACCACCCTGAGCAATATCTCTAGGACGATCAGCTGCTTGCTGGTCTCTACCTCTATCGGTTTGAGCTCCGCCTCTATGACCTCTACCTCCGCCTCTATGTCCTCTACCTCCGCCTCTGGCTGGGCAGGCTGCGGGTCAGCCGGGGCCTGAATCATGGCACGAGAACTCGGCTGGTGAGATCCGTCGGTGGCTCGAGGGCAATACCTTACAATGTGCCTAAGATCGCCGCGCGTAAAACAAGCCCTCGGCTGCCGAAAATGGTGAAGTGGTGGTGCAGCGATAGGTCGCCGATCGAGTAGCGTGGTCGAGAATTACGATCACTCGAAGCATCATGAGAAACACCGAAGAGCTGACCGATAAGGCCTAGGAGGATGGCCTCTATCATAAAAATCTCTATCTCCGGACGAGGTACCACCGAATCTACCCGAATTACGAGATTTCTTATCTGATCCATGTCTCGCTCCCTGTGACCGAGCCATCTCGATCCGGCGGGCTGCATTAGCCGCCTCCTGCATAGCCATCTGTAGCCGAATTGGCTGATTCAAGCCATCGATAAACCTCCTCACTCTCTCCCGCTCTGTGGGAAGTATGATAACAGCATGACGAGCCAGGTCCATGAACCTAGTCTCGTACTGTGTGACAGACATAGAACCATGATGAAGACACTCAAATTGTCTGCGCAGAGCCTCCCGCTGAGTTGCTGGAAGGAACTTTTCCAAGAATAATTCTGCAAATCTGCTCCCAAGTCAAAGATGACGATCCCGCTGGCCTGGTTAGACAATAATCTCTCCACCAAGTCTTGGCGGAACCGGATAACCGAAAAGTAGCAAAATCCACACCATTAGTCTCCACAATACCCATAGTACGGAGAACTTCGTGGCAGCTGTATAGGAAATCCTGTGGATCCTCCGAAGGAGTGCCACTGAATGTGGTAGTGAACAGCTTGGTAAACCTGTCCAATCTCCACAACGCATCAGCAGACATGGCTGCACCATCATTAGACGGAGTCGCAATAATAGGCCGAGCTACCTCAACTGGCTGAATTACAGGAACCTGAGTCTGGGGAATCACTGGCTTCGGAGTGCGTGTAGCAGGAGTCTGATTACCTCCTCCGGCCTGAGAAGTGGCTGGTGCCACCGGTAATAAGCCTGCTCTGGTAATATGATCCATAAAACCTGCTATACGAACCAAAGCATCCTGTAGATCCGGTGAAAACACAGCTCCTCCTGGGACCTGAGCTGGGCCTACTGGAGCTGCTGGGGTTGGAACTTCCTCCTCGATATGAACATAAGGTTCTGCCACCCGTGCTGCTGCTCGGGGCTGAGCCTTGCCCCTACCTTGTCCTCTAGGACGGCCTCGACCTCGGCCTCTACCCCTAGCAGGAGCTACCGCTGCTGGGACCTCGGGCTACTGGTCAGTAGATGAGGATGCACGTGTCCTTACCATCTGCGGAAGAACAGAGTAGAAGTTCAATTAACATTCAAAGATCAAGTCGCACGACTGGAAAGAATAAAGAGAATATTTTCCTAACTCTGTAGCCTCTGGAGGATAAATACAGACGTCTCCGTACCGATACTTCAGATTCTACTAAGGTTGTTCGTGAGTTGTGAGACCTGTGCAACCTAGTGCTCCGATACCAACTTGTCACGACCCGGATTTCCCACCATCGGAGTCATGATGGCGCCTACTAAATGGAAGCTAGGCAAGCCAAATATTAATTACACCTCCATTAATTACCAAATTATTATTAAGACTTATTATTAAAAACATATATATTACAGCGGAATAATCAAATTTAGCGGAAAACTTAGTCAAATATGATAAAGACCACCCAAGCATGATACACTACCCAAGACTGGTGTCACAATACTCACGAACTTCTAAGAATAATACACATAATTGTCTGAAAGAAAATACAAGTTGTTTATCTCGATTACATGAGATAACGGAATGAAAAGCATAGATAGAAGAGACAACGGGTCCTGCAGACGCCTGCAAGGCTACCTCGTAGTCTCAGTAGTCGGAAAATCCACAAGTCGCTACTGCCGCTGCTGCTGTCCGTAACCTGTATCTGCGCAAAAAGAGCACAGAGTGTAGTATCAGCACAACCGACCCCATGTGCTGGTAAGTGCCTGGCCTATCCCAGCGAACTAGTAACAAGGCTAAGGCCATTCACCCACCTAAACCTGTATAGTTGCAATATAGATATATATATACAATACATTTACACGGAAATACTATGCTCTGAAATAACAGTCAATAACTCACGATATCCGGAATAATCTAATCAACAGAATAAATCTTACTTTCATGTCTCAATTCCTCTTTCATTTCATATCTCGTGGTAGGCGTACCACCCGCTCCCAACTATCACGATAATTACCTCTTGTGGTAGGCGTACCACCCGCTCCAGAATATATCAATAGGCTACCTTGTGGTAGGCGTACCACCCGCTCCCAAATATATCAATAGGCTACCGGCAACTATGGCCAATGCCAAGATTTAAATCACTTCGTGGTCGGCGTACCACACGATCCCATTTCTTATTATATAAGTGGTCGGCGCACCACACGATCCCAATTCATAAATATATATATATTACCGGCATTTAGCCAATAATCTCTATATCAACAATATTTATAATTACCGGTTTTAAACCAATAATTGATAATAATTTCAACAATTTATCTTCATTACCGGTATAACACCAATAACTCTTAATCAACAATTTATTCATAACTGAATTCCTATTCCTACAAGCTAGGATAGAACAAACAACTTACCTCGTAAGTTCACGAACGATTCAATCCGTAGCAATGTCTTTTCCTTTCGAATTTGACTCCAATCCAATCGTATCTATACACAATTGATTCAATATCATCAATTCTACTTAACAAACTAGTTCATATTGCTAAATATGATTTTTACAATATTCTGCCCGGAATAGTAAAAATCGACTCCGGGCCCACATAATCGAAACTCAAGTTTCGAACGAAAATAAGTTCACCCAATCTTCCATGAGTTCAAATATACAATTTGTTCTTAAGTTCGACTCCAAAACGAGGTCTAAATCGCAAATTCTTCGAAAGCCCTAACTATACCCATTTCTCAAATATTCAACCAATTTACACATGTTTAAGCCTAAGGATTTGATTGATGTTGATGAAAAATGAAGAAGACGAGTTAACAATACTTACCCAATGAACTTTGATGAAGAAATGCCTCAAAAATCGCCTAAGAGCTGTGGAGAAGAAAGGATTTTGTGAAAATGGGATAAAATCCCGTAAGTGTTCTGTTTTGAGGTATTAAATCACTGGGCGAAATTTTACTCTATGCGATCGCAGGGCCTGTGATGCGATCGCATAGAAGAAAAAAGGGGACAGCAAAATTACTCTATGCGATCGCGGAGGTCCTATGCGATCGCATAGAGGGAAATGGATGAACTGAAATTACTCTATGCGATCGCAGGGAATGGTACGCGATCGCATAGAAGCAAATTCTGGGCCTCAGTCTTACTCTATGCGATCGCGAAGAATAGTATGCGATCGCATAAGAGGAAAAGTGGAAGTTATGCGATCGCATGGGCTCTATTGCGATCGCACAGAAGGATTTTTGGGACCTCTAATCTTTGCTCTATGCGATCGCGGCCTCACCTATGCGATCGCATAGAAGAAAATCTCTGTGCAAAAATTGCAGAGTTTCTGCTGCAATTTCAAGTTCAAAACCATCCCGTTACCTATCCGAAACTCACCCGAGCCCTCGGGGATTCAAACCAAATATGCACACTAACTCAAAAACATCATACGAACTTGCTCGCACGATCAAATCGCTAAAATAACATCAAAATCAATGAATTGAGCCTTAAAACTCAAGAATTCTTTAAAATTTCATAATTTCCAAAATTTCCAATTTAAGGCCGAAACACATCAAACGACGTCCGTTTTCAACCAAACTTTACAGGAAGCGCTTAACCAATATATATGACTTGTACCGGGCGTCGGAACTAAAATACGAGCCCAATACCAGTACTTTTTAATCAAAATTCAGTTTCATTTTCCTTAAACATTTTCAGAAAACAATTTAAGAGAAAAATTCTTTTACCGGGGTTCTAGACCTCGGATTTCAATTCCGGGCATACGCCCAAGTTCCATATTTTTCTACGGATTTTCTGAGACCGTCAAATCACGGATCCGGTCCGTTTACCAAAAATGTTGACCAAAGTCAACTATATCAATATTAATATCAAAATTCTTCAACTTTTTCACATATTTCACATATTTCAACATAAATATTTTCTAGCTTTGTGCCCGGACTGTGCACGCAAATCGAGGCAACTATAAATGAGGTTTTCAAGACCTCAAAAGCTCGGAATGATTAATAAAACAAGTGATGACCCTTTGGGTCGTCACAGCTGGGTTCTGAAAAATCCAACCTCACAAGTTTGTTAGTCAAGGTCTAAATATCCAAGACTAGTGGCATCTCCTCTACTGGAATGTCAAGCTACCCATACTCTCTGCTTTCCTGCTTAAGGCATCCGCGACCATGTTTGCCTTGCCCGGATGATAAAGAATGGTGATGTGATAGTCCTTCGGTAGCTCAAGCCATCTACACTACCTCAAGTTGAGATCTCTCTACTTGAACAAGTGTTCTAAGTTGTGATGATCAGTGTAACATTTTTTTTCTTTTTATCCCCTATTTTTTTGTAATTGATACTCCCTCCGTTTCAATTTATGTGAACTTATTTCCTTTTTAGTCTGTGCCAAAAAGAATGACCACTTTCCTTATTTGGAAACAATTTACCTTTATGCAATGATTTATAGCCACACAAAATATATGTGCTTCATTCTACACCACAAGATCAAAAGTCTTCTTTCTTTTCTTAAACTCCGTGCTCAGTCAAATAGGTTCACATAAATTGAAACGAAGGGAGTATTTCTTAATTTTGCCAGGTTTAATTGTAACTATTATGCAGCAATTTTCGTTGTGTTAATTTGTTATCCTTTTGTGATTTTACAATTACGTTGGATCATGGGAGGTTTTCTCATCTTTCATTTATTTGTTTAAATAATATAGAATTCAACTATAGGTTTTTAACAAAGAAGTAGGGGGGAGGGACACACGTTTATTCTTTTTGAATTGTATCAGGTGTTTTTTTTCGTACTTCTTTGTAAATAATTCTTTATTTAAATTATTTCTATTTAAATTATTTTTTTACCTCCAAGTTGGTTGGAGGTTTGTCCTAAAGTGGACACATGTTCAATTATTGTTTTGACACTTGGCATAATAATATGAATTTGCTTCTCCTATTCTACATAGATAGAAGATTGGAATTCGAAAAAAGAAATAAACGGACGTATCATTCTCATATGTCCCTTCTCATGCTAAGATAACATGGCAAGATTTTTGGAACTCTTTCTTTCCTCATTCTGACAAAACCTACAATGATAGGTGATTGTTTTAACTAAGAATTCAATAAATGCACATAAGGTTTATGTCAGCCCAAAAGATAGGGTGATCAAGGAGAAAAAGTGACATTGCACAGCATTGTGCAAAGCATGCTGTTCGACCGATACTCAGAACAGAGTGATCTGCCGAATGTCACTACAGTGGATTCCTGTTTACATCTTTGTACAACAAGTAGCGTGAACGTGTCTTTCCCAGTGCAGCATACCTGAAAGGAAGAGCAAGTAATCACTAAGACATGCAACATACTTGCAGTAGAAAGATCCTGCATCTCTCACTTACCACTGAGGCACAAACGGTGCCATCCAAATAGCATCACCAGCTTGAATCGGATACCTATCCAAAAGAAAATGACAGAATGTTACCATGAATTTAGGTTCTGAAGTGTCAATGGATTGAAAGCAATAAATCTATTCCAGAGTATGTTAAAGTTCTATTCCTTTACTATCAATATCTAAAAAGATGTTCAGAGATATGTCATCAGAAATGGCTTCACACAAAAGATCTGACGAATGCTTGACTGGATAAATTACAATAGACAAAGAAGGTGCTAATTCTTGAGGCTAATATCTCATGGCAAGCAAATTTTCCATCATTTACAGATCTTAGAATTTATATTCAGACTACGAAATGTTGATTGGTTAAGGATAGCAGTCAAAGGTAATGAAAATTATAGTGATGTTATTGTGATTAGGCATCTGTAGTGTTCAATGGTTAAGGATAGCAGTCAAAGGTAATGAAAATTATAGTGATGTTATTGTGATTAGGCATCTGTAGTGTTCAATGGAAACACACTTTTCAAATCATTTCCCAGTTTTAAAATCATGAGCTTCTTCGTAAAAGAATTTATAGAGTTTAATATTCCAGATCTTATCAAATCCAGGCTCAATATAGAGTTTGATCCTTACCAGCTATCACTCAGTCGATAAATACCTTGCCCCTCTAAAAGCAGCAAACCATGCTGGTTATAATGAACTTCCTGCAATTCAGCCAGAAATACGTTTTATATTCAACTTGAAGTAATTGCAGGTGAGAAACAATTGGTTCTCAACAATATTATGGAAGATCAAGCAAGATGCCAGTTAATCATCTAGTGTAATGATTAATGCTACAGAATACCGTCAAATATTGTATAGGCAATGTAAAATAACTTTTATGCCTTCTTCTTTTATACAAATCAAGCCCTTGCCGATACAATGTGATAGAACTATGAGAACCAAAGGAAAGGGACGCAAGCAATACTAGTGGAAAAGCATACCTTGACATTGAGGAATTCTCCTGGTTGGAAATCCATGATCTTCCGCGGCAGAAACATGTGGCAGAAAATAAGAGGAAAAAAAGAATTTAGGAAAAGACTACTGAAGAAGATCCAAGCAAGACTATATTGTATACCTTTAGTTCTATGTGTATAAGTTTGCCTGTGGGTAAAAAATAACTATGGATACACTTTCAGCCAGCTTCAAGTAACCTTGTTCACATCTAAGCAAAATTTCATTCATTTGCAGAAGTTTTATATTACTCAACTCTACCAACTCTAAGCAAGCTCATATGTCGGAGTTAAAAATTATCCGGAGTATAATAATTAGGTACAAGTAATGTGAGACAAGCCACAGATAAGCGGTAGAACTCACGTGTATATTGAAATCATAAGCTAAAGATGTTGGCAGAAGCTTCCTTAGTTCAAAAATCTGGCAACATAAAAAGAAATGGAAATAAAAAGGATGTTATTGTATTCTACGATTAAAACCAAAACTCTATAACAATAAAGAAAAAGAAACCTCCTTTCTCTCTCCAAGGGACTTGATCTTTATGATTTCGAATAGAGAGGAGAAAGAAATAGAATAATATAGTTCAAATAAGGGAATCAAATTGTATTTAAAAATAGTAGACATGGGAAAAGAATACCTCGCCAGGAGTTTCAAGAAGGGGCTGCTTTTCTGTTGAACCAACAATTTGCTCAGTAACATGATTTTCCAAGCGAGAATACCTAAAACAGAAGACTTTGAGCATTTAGAATTAAAATATACAAGAAACCTGGCAATGATGTTGAAAAAATAACGCATGTTTTTACGATGCCGCAAGTCAATCCGAGTGTACAAAATGACACCAACATGAGGTAGCAAGAAATAAAAGACTGACCTCCTTTCAAATACAACAAGAGTAGCAGCTGCATCAGTTTCCACTGCATGATCAAAATTGGGAGGCAGATAAGCATACGAATCAACCTGCATTTGAAGTTAGAAGGCATAATAAGTCTACAGGTTTCATTCAAGTTGTCTCAGGGGAGAAGAGGCAGGTGGATGATGGATCTGCTTATTGATTGAAAGATGTCAAGGTGAGATAGAATAATAAAGTTTTGAAATCTGGAAACCAAACTAAAATCTTAAGTAACGATTAGAGTATACCAAGACGGCAAGACCTATATATAAATCTTGGGAATGTCCTTAGATGCTTGAATTGGGACACCATAGAACTCAACATCTTCCCACACGTATAATCTGATTCTAGAGTTGATAGTTGGACTTGTGATCTAATGGGGACTTACGAGTATAAAAATGGGATTGTTAAAGATGGACTCCAATACCACGTGAAATCTAGGAGTAAGAGAAACAAGGAGACGACAGCTTAAGCGTCTTGTATATTAGGAACTCATAATTATAAGATAGACTCCTTATTGTTCGAATCACCATTTCTCATCCAAAACCAAAATTCTAAAATATAGATGACATCATTGAAGAGATACTGGATAAAACTAAAAGGACCCCTTAAAATCTGAGAGATGAGTCATGATATCAGAAACTGATAAAAAGAATAGACCAAAATTCTCAAATTCAGTTGTTATATTTGAAGAAGTATCAGATAGCTAAAGAAAGGGCCTCAAAATCTCATGGGAGGTTGGAAACTGCTGAAAAGATGATGAAACTTTTCTTTATTTATTTTAGTCTACAACAGCCCTCATATCGATTTCTGAGTCTTTTTTTTCTTAGACCAAGTACGTAAAGATGTTTTGTTGATAGGCGGTGCTAAAACATGAACTCAGGATTTACCTACTTTGCACTAAAGAATCTATGCTCTGACCCAAAATATTAAGCAACACCTGGAGTAGTGTAAGACCACTAAAAGCTTTTTTGGATGACTTTATATACACAACACATTGTATAACTGAAACAAATTCCACTATATAGCCTTAACCTAAAGCATAGCACTCACATTTGAATGGACTCTCAACAACTATGAGTTAAAGCATCATTGGGGCAGCAAATTGATATCTGCTGCCACGAATAGGAAAAATGAAGTAGAATCGTTTCCTTATACACAAAATTGATGGTTGCCTGGCATTATACCAGCTGTGTAGCAGCAGCTTCTCAAACTTCATTACAGTAATAAGAGAAATGGCAGGCTATAAAAGTACAGTTGGCGTACTGTTAGTTTGTGAACATTCCCGGACATGTTGGTGAGAACCACACTTCCCTGGACCACAAATATGAACCTGATTTTGCAAGAGTTAGAAAAACTAAACAAAGGAAGTACTAGAGCTTTTTGTTTCGTTGTGAAATAGTAATTAGAAAAGTATTGCACAAGAGGCTCTAATTGAAAAAAGCATGTGCCAAGTTTAAAGTATACTCAGCGTGAAGAAGTTTTGAAAAATGAAACAATCACTACAAATCTGCCCACCTTTCAACACCACTAGGAGGGAGCCCTGATTTTGAATTTTCTGCAAATGGAAAAATTACAAATAGTTACAACCAAAAATTCATAGAGCGCTTACAGAATGCATCATGCAACTTTTTCTGGCGAACATCATTTGGTTTTGGAGCTGAGGACAGAGACTACTGTCTGTAGCATCATGTGCCTATAGAGTCTTCACTCTTGTTAGTTTAAATAGGATATAATAGACTTTAGAAGCCTTTCTTTTGGTCTTCATAGCATTTTCTCTAAATACTTTTTTTTCCTTTTCTTGAGCCGAGGATCTATTGGAAACAACCTCTCTACCCCATCGGGTTAGAAGTAAGATCTGCGTACACACTAACCTCCCCAATCCCCACTTGTGGGACTATATTAGGTTGTTGTTGTTGTTGTACTTTTTTTTCCTTTAGTTGACATTTATCTTAAATTAGGAGAATACAAATAGGGATGTACCCACCACCCTAACTGACATTTTGAACTTAATCTGAAACCAAACCACCGGAGAACATATAAACATAAAAGATTGAATGGCAGATTAACACGAAAAGATCCTTAATTATTCTGCAAAAATATGGCAGCAACATTGGAACACTCAAGAAGATACCTTGCATCTTTGCCAAGTACATGACGAAATGCGAGCCGATTGCTGGTGTGATTAGATAGGCACCTAAAGTATTCGGCCTGCCAAATTGTTTTAGATGAGCAATCAACCAAGATTTATGAATCTATCAACCAGACAATGCAAATGGTTGGTTGAGCATACCAATCAGGCAAAGGGCTGAATACATGGCTTTCAGGAGTAATGAAAGCATGGTCCTTCTTATAGACACTACGAGTAAATCCCGGCAAGTCTGCAAGCAAACAAAGTATAAATAAATTAATAACCAACTAAATAGCCCAAAATTTAGTTTCATCTGCATCATCATTGTCTCAACAAAATTTGCAAAAGTGTCATTGTAAAACAAATGCTAAAAGATATCCTAAGAAAAGGACAACTAATTGTTCACAGGGTTTGCTTAGAGATTAGAACACGGTAAAATCTTACCCCGAACCTAGTGTTTACACCAAACCAATGAATATAGGATACATGTATTCACAAATACTCTTATCTTTGTTTCGAGAAATAAATACATACACTTAATTTGTGACTTGGCCATGGTAAATTAGTATGGTTTGGTGTAAACACCGGGCATGAATAAATATTAACCACGGTATGTCCATAATCACACAAGTAACAATAGCATTCAGCAGCTTTTTCATTGCGGACCATTAGCCAATAACTTTAAGTTATACACTGACAATATAAAAGACTTTCACATTAGTCTAATTTAATCTCCATGTAATTAGACATGAACTTGATAGATTCACTACAATCCAAAACTGAACTTGATGGATTCTTGTTTTTCTCTTCTTTCCAATAGAGTATATATGGAGCCAAACAATATGTACTGACCTTGGAGATGAGAAGGGGAGAGTGTGGGGTTAGTAACTTTCCAGTAAAGCGGCTGAGAGCTGGAATCAGAATCAGCATCAAGAATTGATGGTGCAGAGCAAAACCCATCTTGGGTTAAGGCAGTTTTAACAAAACCTGAAAGAACTTTAACATATAAAGAAACATAAGCAACACAAGACAAATGATTACTGAAATTATTTAAATTAAAAAGTAAGAGTAAAAAGGGGATTACTCGGAGTTGTTAACAGAAGAAGGAAGAAAGAAAGAGAGGAAAATGGTGAAAAAGATTGCATTTTGAGATTGCCCAATCTACACATTACAGTCCAGATACTGAGGGGTTCTTATTGATTGTTTCGTTTTTTTTTTTCTTGTTTTTGCTTCAGTTCTGATTATGTTTATGGGTTTTCACGCATTTGGTTGGTGGCTAATGGGAAATGAGTAAGCTCCCAAGTGTCAACTGCCATATAAAAAGCCTCAACTTTTTGGAAATATTCTGAATCTTACGGCTACATGTGTATTGTCGAGGGTGGCTTTCCGGCCATGCCCCATGCCCTATGCCCCATGCCCCATAACCCCTTGGGCATGCCCGTGACGTCATAGCAAGCCTCCCAGTGCTTAGTGCCATAGACGGTCTCGTGGTCTTGGCCGCGCCAAGTGACGAGCGTGCAGGTGACTTTGTCGCCCCACCGATTTCCCTCGCCAGTGCCCAGCCGCAGGCAGGTTCCAACAAAGTCGCGCATGCAAACAACGCCGCGTGCAGACCCTGATGCCAAAGACGCTGCTGTTGACAAATGACATATTCTTGCTTTGTAGAAAACTAAGTCATTTCCATTGTAAATATAGAGTAGTTTTATTTCATGCTTTTACATTATGATTCTTCGTCTTTTTAAAGTCTAGTCGTGTAGCTTAGGTTTATTTTTTTTAAGCATTATTACAAGCAATCAAAATTTTCTAGCAAGCAACAATTATTTGTACTGGTGTCTCTCCCCCTCGAAAACACCTTGCTCTTTGTAATAGCTTTCATTAATGCAGTCAAACTTTCTTTCATTCTCAATTCTCATTTATGTTCTCTCAATTGCTCTTGACATTGGTTTTTCCGTGCGGCACTAATAATCTAGTCTAGCCCACGGAGGGAACCTCAGTTGGCGGACAACAACTGCACTGACATCAGTTGTTTAGCCTTACGTTGCCCTTCCAAAGAATCTCAGGAAGGCGCCCCGTAATAGTTGGTATCAGAGCCTAGGCTCGACATCGGACGAGGAAATGTATTTACATTACCACCATTTCTGACCATGGTGAATTATGGAGCCCGCATTGCGGTTATCAAAGGGAAGGTTGAGGCCTTGCGGCCTATTGTGGATACAGTGTTGAACTAAGAACCATCATACTAGAAAGGTTGGACGACCTTGACTGTAGGGTACTTCAGGTCGAAGTTGACATTGAAAATATCAGTCGTGACTCCGAGGGAAACCGGCAGAGAACAGCCACAGAGGCAGCCAAAATTTGTGACAAATTCGAGGTGCTCCAACAACAGCGCACCGAGGATTTAGCCTATAAGGCACAAGAGGCAGAAAAGGTGACTGCCATGCAACAAACTATTGACAAATTGACAGACCAGCTCAATGTTATCAATGCTCCTTTACAGGGCCTACTCCGGGGAGGTGGAAACCAAATTGGAGGTGTTGTGAACTCCACTTCCGCGACAAAGAAACTGAAAATTCCTGAGCCAAAGCAATATAGTGGGGCTAGGAATGCCAAGGAAGTGGAAAACTTCATATTTGATGTCAAACAGTATTTTGATATTGTTGGGGATCTGGAGGAAGTTAAGAAGGTAGCAACTGCTGCCATGTATCTTCAGGGTGATGCAAAACTTTGGTGGCGGGTGAAGTATGAAGCCATCAAGGCCGGTGAAGATACTCTCGAGACATGGGCAGAACTGAAGGTAGTCATATGCATGCAGTTCTTCCCCGAGAATGTTGAATACAATGCCAGGAGAAAACTACGGGAGCTCCTCCAGACAAAATTAGTGCAGGACTACGTGCGAGAATTCTCCGCACTCATGCTAAGCATAGGTGACATGGGGGACAAGGACAAACTCTTCACTTTCATGGAAGGGTTGAAACCTTATGCCTGCATGGAGCTACAGAGACAAAGGGCAATCCAAGCAGTTGAATGCCTTGGGGACTATTAAATGGAAGCTCGAAAGGACATGCCTTAGTCGCCTACCCGAACAGGTTTTCAAAGGGGGCCAGCCTAGCAATGGTGGTCCTAGCAAAAGTGGGGGAGATCGAAACTCAAACAAATCTAGAGCTCATTCCCCCAGCAGCAACAGTGTCGCTTCAAACAACAATAACCGGGGGAGAAAACCCCCTTTAGGATGCCGTCATTGCGGTAGGCCACATTGGAACAATGAATGCCCACATGCACAGATGAATACCCATCAAGCTATTGATGATGGGATGGATAAAGACTCAGATGATGCAGACCAGACTGAACCAGTAGGTGTTTTTAATGCAATTGTAGGTTCCATCTCTGAGGCATTAGCAAAGACCAGTGCTGGTATCCGTAAGAAGAATGACCCACATCCAGTCATGAAGAAAGGGAAAAAGAAGTTGAATGAAGAGACTCCTACTAAACAAGAGAGGACCTTAATGTTCATCGAGATGAAGGTGAATGGAAAGCCCATTCAGTCTATGATGACATGGGTGCTACCCACAACTATTTAGCCTCGACTCAGGTAGAGCGCCTTGGACTGGTTGTAAGGAAAGGTAAAGGCAGTGTCAAGGCTATCAACTCTCCTCCCCAACCAGTGGGTGGAATAGCCAAAGAGGTACCGGTGAAGCTTGGCCCCTACGAAGGAAAGTTCAACCTGCGAGTGGTGATCATAGATGACTTTGAGCTAATTGTTGGGCTGGAATTCCTAAGGCAAACCAATACCATGCTTGTACCATTCGCAGACATGCTACTAATGATGGGAACCAATAGGGCCAAGCCCCGCATTATCCCCTGCCTTCCCATGAAGATGGCCGTTGAGAACATCTCGGCATTGCAGCTGAAGAATGGGGTCAAAAGGAATGAAACTACATTCTTGGAAACTCTCTGCATTAAAGATATATAACGCTCATCGGGCTCTATTCTTGAACCCGTGAATGAGTTACTAATGGAGTTTGAAGATGTTATGCCACATGACATGCCAAAGCGGCTCCCTTCTAGGCGCGTTGTGGATCATAAAATTGAATTGGTGCCAGATGTGAAGCCACCTGCCCGAGCGCTCTATAGAATGTCACAACCCGAACTCACCGAACTTCAGAGACAATTGACGAAAATGCGAGATACATGGATTATTGTACCCTCAAAGTCCCCATATGGGTCCCCTGTTCTATTCCAAAAGAAACATGATGGCAGCCTGCGACTCTGTGTGGATTATCGAGCTCTAAACAAAAACACATTGAAGAACAAGTACCCTATTGCTTTAATGGCAGACTTGTTTGAAAAACTGGGTGGTGCTACGATGTTCACCAAAATAGAGCTCAAGGCAGGTTATTGGCAAGTTCGGATTGCAGAGGGTGATAAGCACAAGACGACCTATGTAACAAGATATGGGTCGTACGACTTCCTGGTCATGTTGTTCGGCTTGACTAATGCTCCTGCCATATTTTGCACTCTGATGAACCAAGTCTTCCGGGAGTACATTGACGAATTTGTGGTGGTCTACTTAGATGACATTGTGGTGTATAGCCAAACATTGGAAAACACCTAGTGCATTTGTGGAAGGTCCTAGCTCATTTGCGGGAGCATGAACTATATGTCAAGCTGTCCAAATGCTCATTTGCTCAAAAGAAAATTCACTTCCTCGGACATGTCATTGAGGAAGGACGCATCAAGATGGATCAACAGAAGATTCAGGCCATTATAGACTGGCCTCCATTAAAGGATGTCCATGCCTTGAGGGCGTTCCTTGGCCTATGCAATTTCTACCGGCGGTTTGTGAAGAACTACTCCCTTATTATTGTGCCATTAACATAACTCCTCAAGAAGGTCACACCTTGGGATTGGGGACCAAGGAGAGTCGAGGCCTTCAACGCATTAAAAGCGGCTATGTCTAGTAGCCCCGTCTTGGCTCTCCCTGATTTGGCCAAGCCGTTCGAGGTACAAACAGATGCATCTGACTATGCTCTTTGGTGGGTCTTGATGCAAGAAGGGCACCCCGTAGCTTACGAGAGTAGGAAGCTTAAGGATGCAAAGCGGCGCTATGCTGCCCATAAGAAAGAATTATTGGTTGCCGTCCATTGCTTGCGCCTTTGGAGGCATTATCTGCTGGGAACCCCACTCGTGGTCAGGACAGACAACACAGCGGTCATCTATTTCATGACCCAGCCAAAGTTGAATGGTCGACAGGCTAGGTGGCAGGAACTCCTAGTTGAATTCCACTTCAACCTGGAGTACCGAAGTGGAAAGACCAATCATGTTGCTGATGCACTCAGTTGAAGAGCCGACCTAGCATCGGTGTGCCTACTCGCCACCCTAAGGGGGAGCGAAATAGCCACCTCTATCAAGGACCAGATACATGATCTACTCACAAAGGACCCTGCTGCTCAGTATTTGGTTGATTTGGTAGGACAGGGCAAGACTCACCAGTTCTACGTGGAAGATGGGTTTCTGAAAGTCAAAGGGAACCGATTTTATGTTTCGAAAAGAGGAGATCTGTGGAGGACTCTTCTTGCAGAATGTCATGATACTCTGTGGGCTGGCCATCCAAGTGAAGAACACACCATGGTGTTGCTTCGTCGTGCCTATTATTGGCCCCAAATGGCCGATGATGTCCTCATTATGTGAAGACTTGTCTAGTATGCCAGAAGGACAAGTCAGACTGCTTGACACAAGCGGGACTCTTGTAACCTCTAGTTGTCCCAAAGAGACCTTGGGAGAGTGTTTCTCTGGATTTCATCACCGGATTGCCCAATGTTGGAGATCTCACAACTATCTTGGTTGTGGTAGACCGGTTTTCCAAGTATTTCATCAGAAGATACAGCTCGACTCTTCTTCTCTCATGTCATCAAATATTGGGGTCTACCCAAAGACATTGTTAGTGATCGCGACTCACACTTTACCAGCAACTTTTGGGCCCAACCTTTTAAGTGCCTTGGGTCAAAATTGAGTCACAACTCAAGTTTTCACCCGTAATCTGATGACCATACGGAGCGGTTCAATGGTATGTTGGAGGAATATCTCCGCCACTTTGTAAACGGATCGCAGAAGAACTGGGTGAAGCTTTTGGATGCTGCTCAACTATGTTTCAATTCACAAAAGAGCTCTAGTACAAATAAAAGCGCTTTTGAATTTGTTACCGGACAACAACCGCTACTCCCACACACAGTGAATGCACCAAACGCGGCTAAGTCTCCTCGAGCTACTAGTTTCTCAAAAGAGTGGAAGTGGAATATGGATATAGTGCGGAGCTATCTTGTCAAAGCTCAAAAGCGGATGAAAAGGCATGCTGATCAGACACTTTGTTAAATATCAAGTAGGGGATAAAATGATGGTCAAAATCCCAAAGCGGTACTTATTTGCGGGAGTCCATGACCCTCGCTTATTGTAAAAATATATTGGACCCTTATCCATTGAGATGCGCATTGGGAAAAGTTGCATACCGGGTGGATACCCCAGCCTGGTGAAAAATTCATCATGTCTTTCATGTCAGTCTCCTAAAACCTTTTCGAAAAGACACGGAGGATCCTTCAAGGAGCCAGCTTACAATACCCAGTATTCGGGGTCCCAATTCAACCAGGAAAAGGTGTGTTGAAGCTATCCTTGATGACAGAGTGATTCATGCTTCAAGGAAAGATCACCAAGAATTCTTGGTAAAATTGCAGGGTTGTGATGCAAAAGAGAATACTTGGGAGAGGGAAACAAACCTCAAAGCCTACAAGAGCCACATTGAAGATTATTTTGCAAGTAAGGCACCGAGGACGTTGCCAACTCAGGTGGGGGAGAATTTCAAGGGCGGCTTTCCAGCCATGCCCCATGACCCCTTGGGCGCGCCCTGTGGCGTCCTAGTAAGCCTCCCAACGCCTAGCGCCACGGACGGCCTCGTGGTCTTGGTCGCGCCAAGTGACAAGCACGCAGGTACCTCTGTCGCCCCATCGATATCCCTCGCCAGTGCCCAACCGCAGGCAGATTCCAATAAAGGCGCGCACACGGCAATAACAAAGCCTCGTGCGTAGACAACGACGCACGCGCATATCCTAATGCCAAAGACGCTGCTACTGACAAAGGACATGTTCCTACTTTGTATAAAACTAAGTCATTTCCATTATAAATATAGAGTAGTTTTATTTCATGCACTTACATTATGATTCTCCATATTTTTAAAGTCTAGTCGTGTAGCATTGGTTTATTTTTTTTAAGTATTATTAGGGGGATAAAGCAATCAAAACTTTCTAGCAAGCAACAATTATTTGTACTAGTGTCTCTCCCCCTCGACACCGCCTTGCTCATTGTAATAGCTTTCATTAATGCAATCAAGCTTTCTTTCATTCTCAATTCTCATTTCTATTCTCTCAATTTCTCTTGACATTAGTTTTCACGTACGGCACTGAAAATCTAGTCTAGTGCACGGAGGGGACCTCAGTTGGCGGACATCAACTACACTAACATTAGTTGCTTAGCCTTATGTCGCCGTTCCAAGGAATCTCAGGAAGGCATCGCATAACAATACTTTTACTTTCCTTTCTTTTTTCTTCGGGAAAAAAGTCAAAATTGTACCCCTACTATTAGAAATTTTTTGCGTTAATATCTTTTACTACTTTTCGACTAAAATAATACCTATCGTTAATAAAGTAGGAATATTTGTACCCAAATCTAATGGATCTCCTACATGGAAATCGGATCCCTCGTAATAATGTGCTAACCAATCATTAAATTGCCACTAAAAACAATCCCAGTCGAATAAAAATAGGGTTCAGGCTCAAATTCCCCAAATTCTCTTTCTTCTCCTTTGTTCGACTTTATCTTCTCTCATCATCATCAATGTCACAGAGCAGTACTTCTTCTCAGAGAAGGTGTCTATATGGTATTATTGCCAACCATTTCATATCAACCAATCCCTCTAACCCCAGGTAGGAAATTTTACAAATGTGCACGCCAGGTAAGGTGTCGACGTGAATATGTCTAATCACTATAATCTTTCTAGTTGTTTTGATTTGAAAAATTAAATCTTTTAAATGTTTCTTTGGCATAATAATTCATATGGTTATTTTGAATGGGAAGATGAAATATCCACAGATGGTTCCCAGCTTGAAATAAGAGATTTGAAGTCGTCATTGAATGTCGTTTCGATTGAAAGAGACAAGTTGAGAGAAAAATTAATTGATTCGGAAGCCATGAACAAATTTGAAGATGCTAAAGTCAAAAAATTGGAAGAAAGAGTTGTACAACTAAGATGGTGATAGTTGGTTCTTGGGCAATGTTTGTTGGATTTTTTGCTGCCTAGATAATGAAGTCGAATTTATTGTTTAGTTAATTATCATTGGATAGTCAATTGGCATGTATTGTTTAGTTTGGTAGGAAACTAGTTACCAATGCAACAATGTAGTCAATTAAGTAGGGATTTCATATAACTATTTTTTGGACTGAATTTTACCTTCTGTTTAGCTTCTGTATTATGTGGTTTTTGGACTGAACTAGTCAACTTAATTTTCTATTTTCGGTGGGATCATATTACCTCAAAGTGTTCGACCAAATTTACTATTCTTTTAATATGACTCAAATTGGTGGTAAGAAAATCAAAAATTTGAGACATGCCCATGACTTAATTCTCATCACTAAAACTCGAAATTTAACACAACAACAATAAAGTAAGATTGACATATAAATGTAACCAACATTGAGACCAACTATCATAACGTTCATAACACCAACAAATAATAAACATTAATTTAATTACATCAACCACCTAAACACCAGCACGTTACTAACATTGAAACCACCAAAAAAAAAAGCAATCAACAAAAAAATATACTATTATAGCAGTAATTACATCAACCACCTAACTGTCACGATCCAAATTTCCACCCTCGGAAGTCATGATGGCGCTTACTAAAGAGCTAGGCAAGCCAAATTTAACTACCTTTCCATAAATGATCTAACTTATTTTAACGCTTAACAGCAAATTTAAAAAACAATAAAATTCAATAGTAAGCGAAAGACTTAGCATTATATAAAAATGAATAGAAATGCGAAAAAGTTCTACAAAATCCTCTACCCAAAATTGATGTCACTATACTCACAAACTACTAAGAATACTAAATACAACGTCTGAAATAAATACAAATTATTTGTCTCGACACAACGAGATAACATGCTAGAAGAGAAAATAAGGGAGACGTCGGGCTTGTGAACGCCTGTAACATACCTCGGGTCTCGCTGGACGGAAGGCCTGCTCCCACACAAAAGCTGATGTTGTTGCTGTCCGAAATCTGGATCTGTGCAAAATAGCAAAGTGTGTAGTATCAGCACAACCGACCCCATGTGCTGGTAAGTGTCTAGCCTAACATCGACGAAGTGGTGACGAGGTTAGACTGGACAACCATATAATCCTATGCAATTATATATAGACAGCGGAATTTGAAATACAAGATAAGTAAACAATATGGGATGGGAAAACATGATGTGGGGAGATAACAGTTCAAGTATAATTTGACTGATACAAAGGAAAAGCACAAGTCATGCAAAAGTAAGAAACAAAAATCAACAAGTGCACGCCATCACCCTTCGTGTTTTTACTCTCATCCTCACCAAGCAATAGTAGATCAAATATGCATGGCATCACCCTTCGTGCTTTTACTCTCATACCTCACATATAACTAATAGAATTAGCACGGAATGGTACATCGTGCTACAGAGCATCACCCTTCGTGCTTTACTCTCTTTCCTCACATTAAGCAAACAATGCACGACATCACCCTTCGTGCTTTACACTCTTTTCTCACTAGAAACAAGCAATCACAAAAAGGGGCATGGGAATAACAAAATAATAATGAAAATCCTGGAAAGGGAACACAAACAAACAATTAGAACATGTCAAGGGTACAACATCAATAACCTCAACGTCCCAACAAGAGAAAAATACTCAATAAGCAACAATATCCCGATGAGAGAGCAGTTTAAATACTCTTTCTATTCTTTCACTTTCATCTCATAGTTCACATTATCACTTGAGCCAATGCTCCAAAGATTTACTTATCTCATATACCTTCACAATTCGTATTCCAACTCGAGCCAACGCTCCACAAAGTTTAAAGATCACACGTTCTTTCACATACTCTTTACAACATATAGAAATCTTTAATTAATCATGGAAGGTACAAAAACCAAAGTATTCGCATGATAAGGACTCACAGTCATGCTGGTCACCAATATATAAATACTCGTCACCGTGCTTATACACTGTACTCAATAATTAGCAAGTAGCAAATAAGACTCAACTCCTAATTCCTCAAGCTAGGGTTAAACCAAACACTCACCTCGACTTCCACGGCCAAATCAATCCATAACAACCGCTTTCCCTCTCGAATTCGGCTCATACTCAATCAAATCTATACAATAATGACTTCATAATATAAATGTATGCTAAACAAATCAAACCCAATGTTATTATAGCTTTTTCATCATTTTTTCCCAAAAGGTAAAAAGTGCCCCCGGGCCCACATGGTCAAAACCCGAGGTTCGAACCAAAACTCAGTTACCTATTCTCCCATGAATTCAAATATATAATTTATTTTGGAATCGGACCTCAAATTGAGGTCCAAATCCCAATTTTAGAAAAACCTAAGTTCTACCCAAAATTCCCCATTAAAATCTTTGGTTTGAAGTTGAAATTATGTTAGAAGATGTTAAGGAGTGAAGAAAATGAGTTAGAAATCACTTACCAATCGTTTTGAAGAAGAAGAAGAATTGTTTGGAAAATCACCTCTTATGTTTTGGGTTTTTGAAAAGTGAAAAATAACTGAAATTTCCGTCTTTATATACCCCTCTGAAGTCCAAGCGTGGACCGCGCAAAAATGACTGCGATCACACTGAGCAACTGAAAAACCTGCTGCTCTCTAAAACCCCAGCACGGACTGCACAAAAAGGACCGCGGCCACGCTGGTATACCTGAAGAATTGATGTCTCTCTGAAGTTTGCTATGCGGTCCGCGCAAGGATGACCGCAAACCGCACTAAGGTGACCATGCAACACGCACCGCAGACAGCACTAAGGCAACTGTTGGTGCGCTGGAGCCTGCAACATTTTTCCTGGACCCCCAAACGACGTCTAATTTCAACCAAACTTTACAGAAAGCGCTTAAACCATATATAAAACTTGTACCGGTACCAGAACCAAAATACGGGCCTGAAACCACAGTCTTTTAATCAACTTTCATTTCTAATTTCCTTAATTATTTCCAAAAAATAATTTCGCACAAAAACTCATTTCTTGGGCTTGGGAAATCAAAATTTAATTTCGGGCATACGCACAAGTTCCATTTTTTCCACGGACCATCCAGGACAACCAAATCACGGTTCCGGGCCCGTTTGCTTAAAATATTGACCGAAGTCAAATTTAATAAATTTAATATCAAAATTTAGCATTTTTTCATAGAATTCATATTTAAGCTTTTCGGCTACACATCAGGAATGCGCACACAAATCAATGCAACCCTAAATGAGGTTTTCAAGTCCTCAAAATCACAGAGTGAGTAAGGAAACAATAGGCGACGTCACATTCTCCACCTCTAAAACAATCATTCATCCTCGAACGGACAAAATAGAGAAGTACTTAAGTCGGGAAAAATATGAGGAGAACGACTTCGCATATCAGACTCGGACTCCTAGGTCGATGCCTTGGGAGGCTGACCTCTCCACTAAATGCGAACAGAAGGAAAACTCTTGGATCTCAACTGATGGACATGCCGGTCTAGAATAGCTATCGGCTCCTCCTCATAAGAAAAATCATTGTCCAACTGGACAGTACTGAAGTCTAACACGTGTGCTGGATCATCGTGATACATCCGAAGCATGGATACATGAAAAACTAGATGCACGGCTAATAAGCTAGGCAGCAAGTCTATAAGCCACCTCTCCCACTCGATCAAGAATCTCGAATGGACCAATGTACCTAGGGCTAAGCTTGCCCTTCTTCCCAAATATCTTCATGCACTTCATAGGCGTCACTCGGAGCAATACCCGCTCACTAACCATGAAAGCTACATCTCAAACCTTATGATCTGCATAGCTCTTTTGCCTATGAAAGAAGTCTATCCTGAATGATCTTGACCTTGTCCAAGGCCTTCTGAACCAAGTTTGTACCTAACAACTGAGCCTCTCCCGGCTCAAACCATCCAACCGGGGACTGATATCACCTACCATATAAAGCCTCATAAGGGCCACCTGGATGCTCGACTGATAGCTATTGTTGTAGGTAAACTCCGCTATGGGCAAGAACTAATCCCATAAACCTCCAAAATCAATAACACAAGCTCGAAGCATATCCTCCAAAATCTGAATGGTCCGCTCGGACTGACCGTTCATCTGGGGATGAAATGCGATGCTCAAATCTATCTGTATGCCCAACTCTTACTGAACTTCTCTCTAGAAGCGCGAGGTAACTGTGTACCCCGATCCTAAATGATAGACATGGGCACACCATTAAGGCGAACGATCTCCCGAATATAGATCTCAGCGAACATCTCAGAAGAATAGGAGACTGCCACATGAATGAAATGTGCTGACTTCGTCAGCCTATCAACAATAACCCATATCGCATAAAACTTCTTCCGAGTCAACGGAAGTCCAGTAACAAAGTCCAAAGTAATTTGCTCCCATTTCCACTCGAGAAGCTCAATCCTCTGAAGTAAACCACCAGGCCTCCGATGCTTGTACTTAACCTGATGACAATTTAAACAACAAACTATATGTTACGATGTCCTTCTTTATCCTATGCCACCAATAATGCTGCCGCAAGTCCTGATACTTCTTCGTGGTGCCCGGATGAATAGAGTACCTAGATCTATGGGTCGCTTCTAAAATCAACTCTCGAATCCCATCCACAATAGGAACACAAACTTGTCCCTGCAATCTCAAAACTCTATCCGCATCTAAGGTAACCTGCTAGGCACCTCCTTGCTGCACCGTGTCTCTAAGGACGTACAAATGAGGATCATCAAACTGTCGATCACAGATACGCTCCAATAATGAAGAACGAGTGACCATGCAAGCTAACACACGACCAGGCTCAGAAATATCTAGTCTCGCGAACTGATTGGCTAAAGCCTAAACATCCAAAGCAAGCGGCCTATAACTAACCAAAATATAAGCAAGACCTCCCATATTGGCTGACTTCCTACTCAAGGCATTAGCCACTACATTGGCCTTCCCCGAATGATAAAGAATGGTGACATCATAATCCTTCAACAGCTCCAACTACCTCCTCTACCTCAAATTCAACTCCTTCTCCTTGAATAAGTACTGAATACTCTTGTGATCAGTGAACACCTCATACGCCATGCCATACAAATAATGCATCCAAATCTTCAATGTGTGAACAATGGCTGACAACTCTAGATCATGCACTGGATAGTTCTTCTCATGAATCTTTACTGTCTCGAAGCATAGGCATTGACCTTGCCATCCTGCATCAACATTACTCCGAGCCCAATACGAGAAGCATCACACTAAACTATATAGGGCCCTGAACTTGTGGGCAAAACCAACATTGGTGTCGTAATGAGAGCTATCTTGAGCTTCTGAATGCTCACTTCACACTCATTCGACCACCTGAACTGGGCACCCTTCTGGGTCAATTTGATCAGTGGGTCTACAATAGATGAGAATCCCTCCACGAACCCTCTGTAGTAGCCTGCCAACCCCAAGAAACTCTGAATCTCTATAGCTGATGCTGGTCTAGGCCAGTTCTTAAGTGCTTTTATCTTCTTTGGGTCCACATGAATACCCTTAGCTGATACAACATGACCCAGAAATGCAACTGAACCTAACCAGAATTCACACTTCGAGAATTTAACGTATAGCTGACTGTCCCTCAGAGTCTGAAGAACCACTCTAAGGTGTTGCCCGTGCTCCTCCTGGCTGCGAGAGTATATAAATATATTATCAATTAAGATTATCATGTATGAATCCAACTAAGATTGAATACCCAGTTCATCAAGTCTATGAAGGCTGATGGGGAATTTGTCAACCCGAATGACATAACCAAGAACTCATAATGCCCGCCGAGTGTGAAAAGTTGTCTTAGGGACATCGGATGCCCTAATCCTCAGCTGATGGTAACCAAATCGCAAGTAAATCTTGGAAAATACCATGGCACCCTAAAGATAGTCAAACAAATCATCAATCCTCGGCAGTGGATACTTATTCTTAACCGTTACCTTATTCAATTGCAGGTAATCAATACATAACTGCATCGACCCATCCTTCTTCTTGACAAATAATATAGGAGCACCCCAAGGAGACACACTAGGTCTAATGAAACTCTTCTCCAGCAAATCCTACAACTTTTCTTTTAATTCCTTCAACTCTGGCTAGGACATACGATATGGCAGAATAGAAATGGGATGAGTGCCCAGAACCAAATCAATGCAAAAATCATTATCCCTATCGGGTGGCTTACCCGACAGGTGTGAAGGAAAATCATCAGGGAACTCACGAACAATGGGCATAGAATCGATTGAGGGAACCTCAGCACTGGAATCCCGAACATAGGCTAAATAATCCAAACACCCCTTCTCAACCATATGTCGAGCCTTCACATACGATATGACATTGCGGATAGGCTGACTTGGAGTCCCTCACCACTTTAAGCGAGGCATACCCGGTAAAGCTAAAGTCACAGTCTTGGCATGGAAGTCCAAGATAGCGTGATAGGGTGATAGATAGTCCATCCCTAATGTAATATCAAAGTCGACCATGTCTAAAAGTAACAGATCTACATGAGTCTCGAGACCACCAATCACTATAACACAAGAGCAATGGACTCGATCGTCCACGATGGAGTCACCCACCAGCGTAGACACATAAATAGGAATACCCAATGCATCACAGGCATAAGCAAATATGGGGCAAAATAGGATGTCACATACAAATATGTAGACCCTGGATCAAACAACACCGAAGCATCTCTATCACAAACCAGAATCGTACCTGTAATAACCGCATCTGAAGCATCTGCCTCGAGCCTAGCCTGAAAAGCATAACACTGGGGCTAGTCTCCACCACTCTGATTTACCTCTCTAGGATGGCCTACTATAGGCTGGCCTCCATATCTAGTGGTCTAAGCTCCACCTCTATGACCTATACCTCTATCTTTGGAACCTTTACGCCCACTTCTAACTGGTTGGGCGGGATGTGGAGGGGTTGGTACCTGAACCATGGCACGAGATCCCTGGTGCTAAGAACTGCTTGGTGCTCGAGGGAAAATTCTGACAATATGAACTGTGTCACCACAAGTGTATCAAGCCCTCGGTTGTTGAGTCTACTGGCCATGTCGACCTGAATGACCACCACGAAAACTCTAAAGCGGCAGCGCACTGATAGGAGCCGGCGGTACACTGAATGGCTAGTGATCTGAATAATGCCCACAAAAATGACGATCATCTAGGGTACCCTGAGAAACCTAGAGGGCGGACTGGAAAGGCCTAGAAGGCTGACCCATATCATAAGGATCTCTGCCTCCAGTTGAGGCACCACTGCATCGGCCTAAATGAGAGGGTCTCTGGTCTGTTCTGTGACCATCCCCCTGTGTCAATACCATCTCGATCCTCCAGGCCACATTGGCCACCTCTTAAAAAGTAATATCACTCCCCGCCTCTCTGGCTATCTGGAGATGAATAGGCTGGATAAGCCCATCAATAAATCGTCTCACTCTCTCCTTCTCAGTGGGAAGTATGGCAGTAGCATGGTGAACCAACTAAATAAACCTGGTCTCGTACTGGGTGACTGACATAGATCCCTGATGGAGACGCTCATACTATCTCTGATAGGCTTAATGATGTGTGATAGGGAGAAACTTCTCTAGAAATGTATGCGTGAACTGCTCACAGGTCAAGGCTGGAGACCCTGTTGTTCTAGCTAAACAGAAATCCCTCCACCAAGTCTTGGCGGATCCAAATAGGCAAAATTCATCAAAATCAACTCCATTAGACTCAACTATACCCATGTTTCGAAGAACCTCATGGCAATTGTCCAAATAATCGCGAGTATCCTCGGTGAGTGCACCATTGAAAGTAGTTGTGAAGAGCTTGGTGAACCAATCCAACATCCATAAAGCATCGACAGACATGGCTACCCTATCACCTGCCTGGGCTACCACACCCGCTAAGCTGCTCCAATCGGTTGAACTGCTGGATCCTGAACCTGAGGAGCTACCTACTTCGGAGTACGAGTAGCAGGAGTCTAGGCCTCTTCTCCAACTTGAGAGACAATTGGTGCTATAGGAAATAAACCCGCTCGGGTAACACTCTCCACGAGGCCAACCAAATAGACCAGAGCATCCTGAAGAACTCGGGATAAACCTCTGAGTTGAGCCCATTGAAAATGCTGGGGCTGGGCCTCGTCAAAGTCAACCTGAGGCTCTGCCACTGGTGCTGCTACTCGGGGCTAAGCTCTGCCCCTACGTCGGCCTCTAGCATGGCCTCAGCCTCTGCCCCTAGCGGGAGTTGTCTAGGGCTAGAAGTGCTTATTGGAAGATAAAGAAGCACGAGTTCTCGCCATATATGAAATAACACAGAAGAAATTCAATTAGCATTGAGAAACCGAACCATGCAACATGAAAGAAAAAATGTGAAACTTTTCCTAACTCGGTAGCCTCTAGGGATAAATAGAGACGTCTTCGTACCGAACCGTCAGACTCTACTACGCTTGTCTGTAAGTTGTGAGACCTATGTAAACCTATAGCTCTAATACCAACTTGTCACGACCCGAATGTCCCACTATCGAAAGTCGTGATGGTGCCTACTAACAAGAGCTAGGCAAGCAAAATTTAACTACCTTTCCATTAATGATCTAACCCATTTTAATGCTTAACAGAAAATTAAATAAACAATAAAATTTAGTAATAAGTGGAAGACTTAGCATTATATAAAACTAAATAGAAATGCGGAAAAGTTCTACAAAATCCTCTACCCAAGATTGGTGGCATTGTACTCACGAACTACTAAGAATACTAAATACAACATCTGAAAGAAATACAAACTGTTTGTCTCGACACAATGAGATAACAGACTAAAATAGAATATAAGGGAGATGCTGGGCCTGCGAACACCTACAAACTACCTTGGGTCTAGTTGGACTGAAAGCATGCTCACACATTAAAGTTGTTGTTGTTGCTGTCTGAAACCTGGATTTGTGCAAAATAACACATAATGTAGTATCAGCATAATCGACCTCATGCGCTGGTAAGCGTCTAGACTAACCCCGGCGAAGTAGTGACGAGGCTAGACTGGACAACCACATAATCCTATGCAATTATATATAGACAATGGAATTCGAAATACAAGACAAGTAAACTATATAGGGGGGAAACATGATGTGGGGAGATAATAGTTCAAGTATAATTTGACTGATACAAAGGAAAAGCACCAATTGTGCAACACTAAGAAATAGAAATCAACAAGTGCACGATATCACCCTTCGTGCTTTTACTCTCATCATCACCAAGCAATAGTAGATCAAATGTGGACGACATCACCCTTCATGTTTTTACTCTCATACCTCACATATAATCAATAGAATCAACACGAAATAGTACATCATATTGCACGGCATCACCCTTCGTGCTTTACTCTCTTTTCCTCACATTAAGTAAACAATGCATGACATCAACCTTCGTGCTTTACACTCTTTCCTCACAAGAAAAAAAAACAATCACAAACAAGGGCAAGGGAATAACAAAACAATAATGAAAATCCCAGCAAGGGAACACAAACAAACAATTAAAACCTGGCAAGGGTACAACATCAATAACCTCAATGTCCCAGCAAGGTAAAATACTCAATGAGCAATAATATCCCGACAAAAGAGCAGTTTAAATACTCTTTCTCTTCTTTCACTTTCATCTCATAGTTCACATTATCACTTGAGGCAATGCTACAAAGATTTACTTATCTCATATAACTTCACAATTCGTATTCCAACTCGAGCCAATGCGCCACGAAGTTTAAAGATCATAAGTTTTTTCACATACTCTTTACAACATATAGAAATCTTCAATTAATCATGGGGGGTACAACAAAACCAAAGTATTCGCAAGATAAGGACTCACAGTCATGCTAGACACCAATGTATAGATACTCGTCACCATGCTTATACATCGTACTCGACAATTAGCAAGTAACGAATAAGACTGAACTCATAATCCCTCAAGCAAGGGTTAAACCAAACACTTACCTCGACTTCTACAGACAAATCAATCCACAACAACCACTTTTCCTCTCGAATTAGGTTCCAACTCAATCAAATCTATATAATAATGACTTCATAATATCAATATATGTTAAACAAATCAAACTCAATGTCTAATTATAGCTTTTCATCATTTTTTTCAAAAAGTCAAAAATGCCCATGGGCCCACGTGATCAAAATCCGAGGTTCGAACCAAAACTCGATTACCCATTCCCACACGAATTCAAATATATAATTTATTTTAGAATCGGGCCTCAAATTGAGGTCCAAATCCTCAATTTTAGAAAAACCTAAGTTGTACTGAAAATTCCCTAATTTCCCCATTAAAATCTTTATTTTGAAGTTGAAATTTTGTTAGAAGATGTTAAGGAGTGAAGAAAATGAGTTAGAAATCACTTACCAATCATTTTGAAGAAGAAGAATTGTTTGAAAATCACCTCTTATGTTTTGGGTTTTTGAAAAGTGAAAAATAACTGAAATTTCCGTCTTTATATACCCTTTTGAAATCCCAGCGCGGACCGCGCAAAAAGTACCGTTGTCGCGCTGAGCAACTAAAAAACCTGCTGCTCTCTAAAACACCCAGCGGGGACCGCGCAAAAAGGATCGCGGCCGCGTTGGAATACCTGAAGACTTTGTGGATCTCTAAAGATTTCTACGTGGACCGCGCAAGGATGACCGCGGCTGCGCAGCACACACCACGGACCGTGCTAAGGCGACCGCGGGCATGCTGGAGCTAGCAACATTTTTCCTTAACCTACAACATCTGATATTTTAAGTCTAAGACCTCCCGGAACCTACTCAAAATTTACCCGAGCCCTCGCAGCTCCAAGCCGAACATACAAACAACCTCAAAAATATCCTACAAATATATCTGTGCGATTAAATCTCCAAAATAACATCATAAACATAAAATTAGGCCTCAAAATGTCACGACCCCAAATCCGATCGCGATGGCGCCAAGCACACTGCTAGGCCAGCCTGACCACTCAATAACAATAACGGAGCTAGGAGCTCGCTTTATCCCAATTAAACATGTCCAAACATGAAACAACAGTGATATATATATATATATATATCGAAAACGGGGAACCAAGTCCCAACACATACTAACTCCCATAGACCGAAGGGTCAAGAGTCAAGAGCCTCTAAAAGAACATAAGTGTAATAATGGTTTACAAGATACCAAGTGCGGAAAGAAATATCAATACAGAATCAAAAGATAGTAGGAAGGAATATCGGGTCCTACGGACTCTGCAGCTACCTCTAATATCCACAAATGTCGCCTCGCACAGCTACTGGATCACTGCTGAGAGGTACCTGGATCTGCACACAAGGTGCAGGGAGTAAAATGAGTACTGCCAGACTCAGTGGTAATAAACAGGGGTAAGACAGCGCGGATAAGAAATCCGCAATAAAGCACTATGTAAAGCTGTAATCAAATACCCTGTCACAGAATCAATATCAACTGTACATGTACCAACCAGTACCAGCAAAATAGAATAACAGCTATCAGATGTAGCTAAATCCAATGCAATGCATGATATGACCACTACGGCACGTAGCCCGATCCAATTTGGGTACCCGTGCTCACTGTGGGGCTTCAGACTCCGGAGGGGCTCCTACAGCCCAAACACAATATTACTGCGGCGTGCAGTCCGACCCAACATATATATACCGCTGCGGCGCGCCACTACCAGTCAGCTAGTATGCAAATACAGCCTCGCAGGCTCAAAAGTAGTTTTGAAAACCCTTTTATCATTTTTCAGTTGGGAAACAGTAATATCAAGTTCCAGAGATTTGAAATAGCATGATAACAGAAATAGATACGGACTGGTAGTAACTAACATGTCAATATCATAAGAAAATTATAACGATCCTCGGGGGATCCAATAACTGGCTCACGACCCCCAAGTATACTCAACCGCCCAAGAAGGGGGTTCCACGGCTCAAGAGTGGCCAATATCACAATATATAGTATGCAACCATCCGAGAAGGAGGTTCGACGGCTCGAGAATAGCCAATATCATAACACAGTGCCAACAAGTCGGACTAAGCCATAGTCCCCAATCACAATCGACCCCGCACTCACAAGAGAGTACGTGTCTCGCCGCTATACAGAATCACAAAGGGGTATAACGGGGTTTCGAACCCGCTGGTCATCACCCACATCTATTACTCACCTCAATACAATGCGACGACTACTCCGCAATGCCCTTGCCACGAGAATCAAGCTCCGCACGTGTAGAATCTGATCAAATATAGTAAATACACATCAAATTAGACCAATGGAACGATACCCAGTCAAAACAACACAATTTACATCAAAATTCTCAAAGTTGCCAAAACCCGACTTTCGGTACGCTTCTCGGAAAATTACGAAAGTCACATATTCGGAACTCTCATCTCGATACGAGTCGAAGCATATAAGATTTACCAAATTCGAGCTCCATTTTCCCATTCAAAACCTTGATTTTCTAAAGTTCAAGCCTAGGGCTAAATCCTCCATAAATTACCCCAAATACCTCCATTTTCATGATATAATTGCATAATATTATCAATACTAATCATAGTTTAAGTCCATAGTTGATTACCTGGTGATTTCCTTGAGTTTCTCTTCAAAATCGCCCAAATCGCCTCCTTAAGCCGA
The DNA here is from genome assembly GCA_032618575.1 of Nicotiana noctiflora. Classification (NCBI taxonomy): domain Eukaryota; kingdom Viridiplantae; phylum Streptophyta; class Magnoliopsida; order Solanales; family Solanaceae; genus Nicotiana; species Nicotiana noctiflora. The sequence continues at coordinate 53,722 of JASVEL010007515.1, forward strand.
GACCCAAATGTGTGAAATGTTTCTGAAATTTTCTAACTTCGATACAATTAACTCACTGCGATTTTCGCTTCTGCGGATAGAATTCCGCTCCTGCGGAACCGCTTCTGCGACCAATTGGTCGCTTCTGCGAACCCAGGCCTATTTGGCCAATTCCGCTCCTGTGATCCACGGACCGCTCAAGCGCGTCCGCTTCTGCAAGAATTCTTCCGCTCCTGGGCGGGATGTCCGCTTCTGCGATCAAGAGTCCGCTCCTGCGGACTCGCCCATGCGATTGGCCTTCCACCTCTACGGACTCCTCATCTCGCCTCTTGACTGCTTCTGCAGTTTCTTCTTCGCTCCTGCGACGCCACCTCAGCGGACACTCCGTTTCCGCGATCAACAGCGCTTCTGCGCTCCTGTACCCCTTCTGCAGACTCGCTCATACGCCCCCATTTCCGCAGGAGCGAAAACAAAAGAACCAGAGTCAAAACCTGCAATTTTCCACATTTTCTCCCGTTTAGCTATCCGAAAACACCCCGAGGCCCACGGGACCTCATCCAAACACACCAAAACATCCTAATGCCTTATTCGAACTTGTTCTAATCCTCAAAACACGTTTAACAACATCAAAATCCATAATTCACATCGAATTCAAGCCTAAATTCCTTAAAACTTTCCGAATTACACATTCAATCAAAAACTCGACCAAACGACGTCCGAATGACCTAAAAATTTGCAGACATGTCCAAAATCACATAACGAAGCTACAGAAATTGTCGGAATACCATTCCGACCCCCAGATCAAAATCTCACCTACCGTTCGGATTTTGCCAAAATTCAACCTTAGCCAATTCAACCCTATTTCTACACCGGACCTCCAAATTCAATTCCGATTGCTCCCCTAAGTCACAAATCACCTCCCAGAACTAACCGAATTATCAGAATCCGATTTCGAGTCCTCTAACTAAATAGTCAACTCCGGGTTAGATTTCCAAATTCAAGTTTCCTTCAAAAAGGCTATATGCCTCATTTTCAATCCAATTCACTCCTAACTCACCCGATGGACTCTAACACTGATGTAAAAGCATAAAACATGTAATTACAATATAACGAGGTGGTAATTCCCATGACGACGGGCCGGGTCGCCACATTCTCCCCCTCTTAAGCAAACGCTCGTCCTCGAGCGGGTCAAGAAATGTAACGACCCGACCGGTCATTTTAGAAAATTACGCCCCAATCCCAAATTTAACTGTTCCCCTATGTTCATTTCTGCTATTGTGGTTTGCCGGGAGAGTCGGTTCTGAAAATTTGAGCATTTTGGGACACTTAGTCCCTAAATGAGAACTTTAAAGCTAGAAAATGGCCCGTAGCCGAAACAGTGTTAAGACGATCTCGGAACGGAAATTCGATGGTTCCATTAGCTCCGTTAGGTGATTTCGGGGTTGGGAGCGCGTTCGGAATGTATTTTGGAGGTCCGTAGCTCAATTAGGCTTGAAATGCCGAAGTTTGAAATTTTGGCGAATCCGAACGATAGGTGAGATTTTGATCCGGGGGTCGGAATGGAATTCGGACAATTTCTGTAGCTTCGTTATGTGATTTTGGATATGTCCGCAAATTTTGAGGTCATTCGGACGTCGTTTGGTCGGGTTTTAGATCGAATGTGCAATTCGGAAAGTTTTAAGAAATTTAGGCTTGAATTCGATGTGAATTATGGGTTTTGATGTTGTTAGACGTGTTTTTATGATTTGAACGAGTTCATATCGTGTTTTGGAGTATGTTGGTGGTTTTCGTTGGGGTCCCGGGAGCCTCGGGATGAATTCGGGGGTCCAAACGGACCAAATTGTGCCAAAAGGCACTGCTGTTCTGCTGCAATAACTGCAGAGCAATTTTGCTCTCCGTGATCGCAGAGATGGCCATGCGATCGCGTAAGGGAGAAATCTTGAGCTTTGCGATCGCGAAGTAAAGCCTACGATCGCGTAAGTCTGGAGGTTGAACCAGTGCGATCGCGTGAGTTTTCATACGATCGCATAGGGTATTGGTCGGAAACAGTGCGATCGCGTGAGGGAGTATGCGATCGCGTGGGGTAGTTTGGGGAGCCGGACGAGTTTGTTCTTCGCGATTGTGTTAGTACGTTTGTGATCGCGTAGGGTTGCTGAGTTGTTCACTGCGATCGCGTCCAGGGTCACGCGATCGCGTAGAGGAAAAATTAGGCCGCCCATATTTTGTGCATTGCGATCGCGAGCCCAGTGCTGCGATCACGTAGAGTAAAATGGCCTGGCAGTGACTTTAAGTCCAGAACATTTCAGTCGCGGCCTAACACACCAAAACTGCCATTGTTGAGCTCCAAGAGAGGATTTTGAAGGGGAAACGCTGGGTTATCATCGGGAAATCATCGAGGTAAAGTTTCTTGACCTTAATTCGTTGGTTTATCATGAAATCCGTGATTATTTCACTGAAATTGGAAGATTAAAGGTGGGTTTGAGCCCTAGGCCTAAATGTTAGAAAATCTCCGATTTGAGTGGGCAAATGGAGTCCGATTTTGGTAAATTTTATATGCCTAGACTCGTATTGAGATAAGGAACCCGAATATATAATTTTCGTGACTTTTCGATAAGCGTACCGAAAGTCGGGTTTTGGCAACTTGTGGGTTTTGGTGCATTTTGAGTTATTTTGATTAGGTAATGCCCATTTGGCCTATTTTGATGTGATTCTATTGATTTTTATCAGATAATACACGTGTGGAGGCCGACATTCGCGGCAAGAGGGTTATTTCTTAGCGGTTTTGTACCGGAATTGAGGTAAGTGGCTTGTCTAACCTCGTGTGGGGGACTTTCACCCCTAGGATATTATTGTGATATTTTAAATGCATTGTACGCGAGGTGACGGGCGTGTACATGCGCTGGTTGTTGAACACATGCTTTACTTAAAATGTTCAATGAGTGATATTCCTGTTTTTAGCTGTTAATTCGATATTCCTACCCGGTGGTAGTTAGAAGAGCATGATTAGATAGTGTTTAACTGTCTAGTTGCCTAATTGTCTTACTTGAGTTTTCTTGATAATCGCTGGCGCTGTCTATCGGCGAAGTTATAGTTAAGCATATTATACTTCTCTCTGTGTATTCCTTTTACTTGTATTGAAATATGGACTACGGGTTCAATTCCCGAGATCCTGAGATTTTGAAATATGGACTACGGGTTCGATTCCCGAGATCCTGAGATTATTGAAATATGGACTACGGGTTCAATTACCGAGATCCTGAGATTATTGAAATATGGACTACGGGTTCAATTCCCGAGATCTTGAGATTATTGAAATATGGACTACGGGTTCAATTCCCGAGATCCCGAGTTAATGGTAGGGACTACGGGTTCGATTCCCGAGATCCTGAGTTATTGGTAGGGACTACGGGTTCGATTCCCGAGATCCTAAGTTATTGGTAGGGACTACGGGTTCGATTCCCGAGATCCCGAGTTATTGGTAGGGACTGCGGGTTCGATTCCCGGAGATCCCGAGTTATTGAGATATTTTTGAGACATGGGCTGTGGGTTCGATTCCCGGAGACCCAGAGGTATTGAGGACTGTGGGTTCGATTCCCACAGGTCCTGGACTGGTTTTATTGAGTTGACTATTTGTTGTTAGCTTAATTGTAGACGATTGCAGTAATCATTTATTGTTGTTAATTTCGGAAATTATTATCATTTAAACTGCTCATTATTATTATTATCATTATGTTATTGTTCTCTCGGTAGGGCCCTGACCTTCCTCGTCACTACTCCATCGAGGTTAGGCTTGGCACTTACCGAGTACCGCCGTGGTGTACTCATGCTACTCTTCTGCACACTTTTGTTGTGCAGATCCAGGTACATCAGGACAGGCTCACACCAGGTGATTCAGCAGCATTTTGGGAGACCTCGAGGTATGATCTGATACGTCCGCGGATCCGGAGGCCTTCCTTCTATTCTAGTGCTAGTAGATGTTTTTCCTTCATTCCGTTGTTAGATACTCCTTTTACATAGAGCTACAATTGTATGATCTCTTTTAGTCTGTGTTACCGTGGGATTCCGGATCTTGGTAGTGTTTTATTCATGGTGTTGACGGATGTATGTGCCAAGTGGCACGGATTACATATCTTTTACCCTATTTTTTTTCCGCTGTTTTCTTATTTAAGTGTTCATAGCTTGTATATTTCGCAACGTGTTAGGATTACCTAGTCGTGGGGACTGGGTGCCATCACGACATATTCATGATTGGTGAACTAGGGTCGTGACAAGTTGGTATCAGAGCTCTAGGTTCATAGGAGTCACGGGACACAGACTGGTTACTTAGAGTCTCGCTGATCGATACGGAGACGTCTATATTTATCTACGAGGGGCTATGTAACTATTTAGGAAACTCTTCATTTCTTTTGGATTCCTTGTCGTGCGACATTTTTGACATCAAAAATCTAAACTACTGCTTTCTATTCTCTCACAGATGGTGAGGACACGATCTACTCGCGATGATCAGGTACCCGCGCCCCCTGTTGCCGCCGTCGGAGGCCGGGGCCGAGGTAGAGGACGAGGACGCGCCTGAGGTGCAGCCACAGCACCCGCGCGTGCTGCTGCTGAGGTGCCACAGGTAGACCAGGTTGGAGCAGGCACCTGGTACACCGACTACAGCTGCTACTACTCCAGCACTACAGGAGACCCTGGCTCAGTTCATGAGTATGTATACCACTTTAGCTCAAGCAGGATTGCTTCCTCTCGTCGCAGCTACATCTCAGGCCGGGGGAGGGGCCCAGACTCCCGCAGCCGTTACACCGGAGCAGCGTGTGCTAGTGGGACAGGTTCCAGATGTTTTGGTTATGCCTCCTGCCGCCCCAGCACAATCCGTAGGTGGACCAGCTGCCTCTGAGGACGAGCAGCGTAGATTGGAGAGGTTCAAGAAATATGACCCTCCAGTGTTTAGTAGTTTGGCTTCAGACGATGCATTGGGTTTTCTAGAGGAGTGCCATCGTATTCTTTGTACTATGGGGATTGTGGAGACCAGCGGGGTTTCCTTCACTACGTTTCAGTTTCGTGGGACCGCTTATGATTGGTGGCGCACGTATGAGTTGGATAGTCCGGAGGAGTCCGCTTCGTTGACCTGGACGCAGTTTTCAAATCTGTTTTTGACGGAGTTTGTTCCCCAGAGCCTTAGGGATTCTTGGCGCTCGGAGTTTGAGCGGTTGCGACAGGGCTCCATGTCAGTATCGGAGTATGCTATTAGTTTCACCCGTCTAGCCGGGCATGCACCGGCTTTGGTAGCCACGGTTCGGGAGAGAGTGCGGAGATTTATTAAGGGCCTTGTTCCGCCTATCCGATCCAGCATGGCCAGAGAGTTGGAGACGGATATATCTTATCAGCAGGCAGTTAGCATTGCCAAGAGGATCGAGAGTATGCTCCCTAGAGAGCGGAGAGAGAGAGAGGCCAAGAGGTCTCGTGAGTCGGGCCATTTCTCTGGTGCCCGCACTTCATCAGCCGGTCGTTTTGGCAGGGGTTATTCCGGCCGACCAGTTCACTCGGCATTGCCCGCAGCCGGTAGTACTCCAGGTCTTCCAGCACCTCAGGAGCCTTATTATGCTCCCCCAGTTTCCAGTGCACCTCCTGCGCGGGGTCCTTCCAGGGGTCAGACTAGTGGGGGTGAGGCCGGTCAGTCACAGCCACCGCGTCCTCCCGGAGCTTGTTTTGAGTGCGGGGATACTCGCCACCTGGTTAGGGAGTGCCCCAGGCGCAGGAGAGGAGCCCCTCATCGGTCATCACAGCATTCGCGTGGTTCTCAGGGCCAGCAGGCTATCATTCCAGCCCCAGCTGCCACTCCACCTGCCCAGCCATCCAGGGGCGGGGGTCAGGGTTCCAGAGGCCGCCCTTGTCACGACCCGGATTTTCCCCCAACATCGGGATCGTGATGGCGCCTACTCGTGGTAGCTAGGCAAGCCACCTGTATTCATACTATCCTGGTTTTAACACAATTTTAATTAAATAAATGCGGAATACTTTATCGAAATAGAAATAACTAATTACAAAGTGAAAATCATACTAAAATCCTCTACCCAAGACGTGGAGTCACCAACTCACGAACTACTATGGAATACTACACATAAAAGTCCTGAAGGAAATATAACATAATTCTGTTTGTCTCGGGACAAAGAGACTACAGCGAATAACATAAATAAAGAGAGAGACGCCGGGCCTGCGGATGTCTGCAAGCTACATCGATCTCAAATATGATCAACTCCCACGCAATCGATTTACTGCCTGCTGCTGCTCCTGATCGTAACCTGGACCTGTGCAAAAACGCACAGAAGTGTAGTATCAGCACAACCGACCCCATGTGCTGGTAAGTGCCTGGCCTATCCCGGCGAAGTAGTGACAAGCCTAGGACCGGACACCCACATAAACCTGTGCAATTCAATATATATGTATACCACAGAATAACAAGAAATAACCAGGTATTAACACAATAAGGAATATCTCAAAGAATTTAACAATTAACAACAGTTAATAAATTCGCAAGGAAAAACAAAGCATAATGGAAACACAATAATACCAAGTCAAGTAATAGCAAGCAATTGCACGGCATCACCCTTCGTGCTTTTACTCTCATCCTCACCAAATAAGCAAATAAAGTACACGGCATCACCCTTCGTGCTTTTACTCTCATCCTCACCAAATAAGCAAATAAAGTACACGGCATCACCCTTCGTGCTTTTACTCTCATCCTCACATCCATAGTACGACATGATCCTTCGTACATGGTTCAATAACAAGGCACGGCATGATCCTTCGTGCATAATCAATAAAACATGGCACGGCATTAACCTTCGTGCATAAATAAATAAACATGGCACGGCATTAACCTTCGTGCATAAATAAATAAACATGGCACGGCATCACCCTTCGTGCATTATCACTCTTCCTCACCCAAATAACAATCACGGTTAAGGGCAAAGAAAGAAACAGTAATTCATAAACCGTCCCATCAAGGGCAATCAATAATTATCTTCACAACAAGTCCCGACAAGGGAGAACAATAACAATTCATCTGTAATATATCTCAAAATAATCATTTTCCAACGACTCACGGTCATACTAGACGCCGGTGTATGGATGCTCGTCACCACAGCCCATACACCGCACTCGATCACATAACACATAACACATAATCCTATTCCCTCAAGCTAGGATAGAACAAACACTTACCTCGAATGTTTATGAACAATTCAATCCGTGGAAATGTCTTTTTCTTTCAAATTTGGCTCCAATCCAACCGTATCTATACACAATAGATTTAATATCATCAATACTACTCAACAAACTAATTCTTAAGACCAAATACAACTTTTACAACATTCCTGCCCGGAATAGTGAATTTCAACCCCGGGCCCACATGGTCGGAATTCGGGGTTAGGACCAAAATCCGGTTACCCATCCCCCCACGAGTTCATGTATATGATTTGTTTCAAAATCGGACCTCAATTCGAGGTCCAATTTCTCAATTTATGAAAAACCCTATATTCTAACAAAAACAAGAAATTCTACCATGAAAACCTTTGATTTCTAATGAAAAACATGTTTAATGATGTTAGGAATTGAAAGAATTAAGTAAAAAGTGACTTACAATTGTTTTGATGAAGAAGAAATCCGTGAAGAATCGCAAAGGGGTGTTTTTGTTTTGTAAAAAGTGAAGAAATGACCTGAAAATCGTGTTTTACAGGTCTCTGTGTTCGCATTTGCGAACATGGGTTCGCAATTGCGAACCCCGACCAATTTCTGGAGTTTGAAAAATAAGCTAAGGTCGGGAAGTTCGCATTTGCGAACATTTGTTCGCATTTGCGATCACTGGCAGACACTAATGTTCGCATTTGCGAACATAGGCTGTATAAGGCAATGTTCGCATTTGCGAACAATGGTTCGCATTTGCGAACCAAGGCAGTATAGGGAATGTTCGCATTTGCGAACATTTGTTCGCATTTGCGAACATAGGCAGGCCCTGGGGACTTTCGCAAATGCGAACAATTGTTCGCATTTGCGAACAAGACTGGGTCAATGGGGCTTCGCATTTGCGATCAGGGTTCGCATTTGCGAGCCCTGCCTTGTACTGCCCCCTTCGCAGTTGTGAAAAATACTTCGCAATTGCGAAGCCAACAGCTGGGTGAAAAACCAGCAGTGCAACATTTCAGAATTTAATCCAACGGCCTATCAAATCTTTACCCGAGCCCCCCGGGCTCCAAACCAAACATGTACACAACATCAAAAACACATTATGAACTTGTTCGTGCGATCACATCGCCAATATCACCTCGTTTTCATCAAATCAAGCCTCAAATTCATGATTTTCATACCTTTGGTTTTCAAAACTTTCAAACTTGGGACTCAAGGTCCAAAACATCTCAAACGACATCCGAATGTCACCAAACTTTATAGAAATCACATATATAATATTTAAGACTTGTACTGGGCGTCGGAACCAAAATACGAGCCCGATACCAAGGTCAATTAATTCATTTCCTTTAACAATTACATCAAAAACAATTTCATAGAAAAATTCATAACTTGGGCTCTAGGCCTCAGAATTCGACTCCGGACGCATGTCCAAGTCCCATATTTTCCTACGGACCTCTCGGGACCATCCAATCTTGGGTCCGGATCCGTTTACCAAAAATATTGACCGAAGTCAACCATATCAATATTAATATCATTTTTATCCAACTTTCTCATAGAATTCATATTCTCTATCAAAAAAATCTTTCCGGCTACATGCTCGGATTGTGCACGTAAATCGAGGCAACATCGAATGAGGTTTTCAAGGCCTCAGAAGCTCGAAATGATTAATAAAACAAGTGATGACCCTTTGGGTCGTCACAATCTCCACCTCTAAAACAACCGTTCGTCCTCGAACGGACAAAAGAAAGAAGTACCGAGTCAGGAAACAAGTGTGGGTAACGGCTCCGCATATCAGACTCGGACTCCCAGGTCGATGCCTCAGGAGGCTGACCTCTCCACTGAACACGCACAGAAGGATAACTCTTCGACCTCAACTGTCGAACCCGCCGGTCTAGAATAGCCACCGGCTCCTCCTCGTAAGATAGATCATTGTCCAATTGGACAGTACTGAAGTCTAACACATGTGTGGGATCGCCGTGGTATCTCCGAAGCATAGATACGTGAAAAGCTGGATGCACGGCTGATAAGCTAGGCGGCAAAGCTAATCTGTAAGCCACCCCTCCCACTCTGTCTAGAATCTCAAATGGACCAATATACCTAGGGCCGAGCTTGCCCTTCTTCCCGAACCTCATCACGCCCTTCATAGGCGACACTCGGAGCAATACTCGTTCACCAACCATGAAATCTACATCTCGAACCTTACGATCCGCATAAGTCTTCTGCTTGGACTGAGCTGAACGCAATCTCTCCTGAATAGTCTTGACCTTATCCAAGGCCTCCTGAACTAAGTCTGTACCCAACAACCGAGCCTCTTCCGGTTCAAACCATCCAACTGGTGATCGACATCGCCTACCATACAACGCCTCATACGGAGCCATCTGGATGCTAGATTGGTAACTGTTATTGTAGGTGAACTCTGCTAATGGTAGAAACTGGTCCCACGAGCCTCCGAAATCAATAACACAGGCTCGAAGCATGTCCTCAAGAATCTGAATAGTCCACTCGGACTGGCCATCCGTCTGCGGATGAAATGCTGTACTCAACTGAACCTGGGTGCCTAACTCCTGCTGGACCGCTCTCCGGAACCGCGATGTAAACTGCGTACCCCGATCAGAGATAATAGATACTGGCACTCCATGCCGCTAACCTCTCCGACGAGTAGGAGACAGATACTGGAATAAAGTGTGCCGACTTGGTCAGCCTATCAACAATGACCCAAATAGCATCAAATTTCCTCCGAGTCAAAGGAAGTCCAGTAACGAAGTCCATAGTGATCCGCTCCCATTTCTACTCGGGAATTTCAATCCTCTAGAATACACCACCAGGTCTCTGGTGCTCATATTTCACCTGCTGACAATTTAGACACCGAGCGACATACGCAACGATATCTTTCTTCATTTTGCGCCACCAATAGTGTTGCCGTAAGTCCTGGTACATCTTCGCGGCGCCTGGGTGAATAGAATACCGCGAACTGTGGGCCTCTGCTAAGATCAACTCCTCGAATCCCTTTGACATTAGGCACACAAACTCGACCCTGCAATTTCAATACCCCATCATCATCTAGATTTACCTGTGTGGCACCTCCCCGCTGTACCGTATCTCTCAACTCACGCAAATGAGGATCATCAAATTGCCTCTCACGGATACGCTCTAATAAAGAAGAACGAGCGACCGTGTAGGCTAACACCCTGCTAGGCTCAGAAATGTCTAATCTCACGAACCGGTTGGCTAAGGCCTGGACATCTAGAGCTAATGGTCTCTGACTGACCGGAATGTATGCAAGACTACCCATGCTGGCATACTTTCTACTCAATGCATCGGCCACCACATTGGCCTTACCCGGGTGATATAAGATAGTAACATCATAGTCTTTTAGAAACTCTAACCATCTTCGATGTCGTAGATTCAACTCCTTCTGCTTGAACAAGTATTGTAGGCTTTTGTGATCAGTGTACACCTCACATGTCACGCCATATAGATAATGCCTCCAGATCTTTATGGAATGAACCACTGCTGCTAACTCAAGATCATGAACTGGATAATTCTTCTCATGTATTTTTAACTGCCTCGAAGCATAAGCGATAACCTTACCATCCTGCATCAATACCGCTCCAAGCCCTGTACGAGATGCGTCACAATAAACTGTATAAGGCCCTGCACCTGTAGGTAGTATCAACACTGGTGCGGCGGTCAAGGCTGTCTTGAGCTTCTGAAAGCTCGCCTCACACTCCTCTGACCACTGGAACTGGACACCCTTCTGGGTCAACCTGGTCATTGGGGCTGCAATAGAAGAGAACCCCTCTACAAAACGACGGTAGTAACCTGCTAATCCCAAGAAACTCCGGATCTCAGTCACTGAAGCTGGTCGAGGCCAATTGTGGACCGCCTCAATCTTCTTTGAGTCTACCTGAATACCTTCCACTGATACAATGTGACCCAGAAATGCTACCGAACTCAGCCAGAACTCACATTTAGAAAATTTGGCATATAGTCGGTTATCTTTCAGAGTCTGAAGAACCACTTTGAGGTGCTGCCCGTGCTCTTCCTAGCTGCGGGAGTACACCAGGATGTCATCTATGAAGACTATCACGAACAGATCTAAGTAAGGCCTGAATACCCGATTCATCAACTCCATGAATGCTGCTGGGGCATTGGTCAACCCGAAGGACATGACCAAGAACTCATAATGCCCATATCTAGAGCGAAAGGCTGTCTTAGGAATGTCGGCCGCCCTGATCTTCAGCTGATGGTAGCCTGACCTCAAGTCTATCTTTGAAAATACCTTGGCACCCTGAAGCTAGTCAAATAAATCATCAATTCGCGGAAGTGGATATTTATTTTTGATAGTCACCTTGTTTAACTGCCGGTAATCAATACACATCCGCATCGAGCCATCTTTCTTCTTTACAAATAATACAGGTGCTCCCCGGGGGGAAACACTGGGCCTGATAAAGCCCTTCTCAAGAAGGTCCTGCAACTGATCTTTCAACTCTTTTAGCTCCGGCGGGGCCATACGATAGGGTGGAATAGAGATGGGCCGAGTGCCCGGTGCCAGATCAATACAGAAATCAATATCTCTGTCGGGTGGCATGCCCGGCAGGTCTGAAGGAAAAACCTCCGGAAACTCCCGTGCAATAGGGACCGACTCAATGGAAGGAATTTCTGTGCTGGAATCACGAACATAAGCCAAATAAGCTAGACACCCCTTCTCGACCATACGTCGAGCCAACATAGGAAATAACAGTGCGAACAGAGTGGCTTGAGGTACCTTTCCACTCTAGTCGGGGTGATTCTGGCAAGGCTAAGGTCACGGTCTTAGCATGACAATCTAGAATAGCATGGTATGGGGACAACCAGTCCATCCCCAATATGACATCAAAATCTACCATATCCAAAAGCAACAGATCAACACGGGTCTCAAGACCCCCAAATATAACTACGCACGAACGATGCACCCGATCGACTATAATGGAGTCACCCACTGGTGTAGCCACATAAACTGGAATATCCAGAGCATAGCCGGGCACGGCCAAATACGGTGCGAAGTAGGAAGACACATAGGAATATGTAGATCCGGGGTCAAATAATGCTGAAGCACCTCCGCCACACACAAGAATAGTACCCGTAATCACGGCATCCGATGCCTCTACCTCTGGCCTGGTCGGTAAAGCATAGAATCGGGGATCCGCACCTCCCCTCCGAGTTGCGTCTCTAGGACGACCATCAACCGGCCGACCTCTACCTCCTGGCTAGACGGTCTCCACCTCTACGGTCTCGACCTCCACCTCTATATTCTCTACCCCCTGCCTCCGGGCCGGCCGGGCAGGCCGAGGGTCGGCTCGGGCCCGAATCATGGGACGAGGACCTCGGCTCGCCGAGAGTTGCCCGCCGCTGAGGGCAATACCGATAAAATGACTCGGGTCACCACAACCGTAGCAACCATTTGGACCGATAGGGCTGCCGGCCCCGACGCCTCGAATAGCCTCCGCGAACACTGCGAAGAGGCCGAGCATTAATAGTAGGCCGGTCTGAATAATGCTCCCGAACACCACGATCACCCGGTCCACCCCGTGAAGCCCGAAGGGCGGAATGAAAAGGTCCGGAAGACCGGCCTCTATCAAAGGATTCTCGTGCCACCGGAGGAAGAACCACCAAACCTCGCTCGAATGACGAGGCCTCTTATCCGAAGAATAACCGCCTCCCCTAGCAAGAGCCATCTCAACTCGCGTGCTGCATTGGCCGCCTCCCGAAATGATATGTCACTCCCCACGCCCATAGCCATCTGGAGTCTAATCGGCTGATTAAGCCCATCTATAAACCTACGGACCCTCTCCCGCTCCGTGGGAAGTATCACCACCTGCATGACGAGCCAAATCGACAAATCTCATCTCATACCGTGTGACCGTTATAGTGCCCTGATGGAGGCGCTCAAACTGCCTCCGAAGTACATCCCGCTGAGTAGCAAGGAGAAACTTCTCCATAAATAGTTCCGCAAACTGGTCCCATGATAAAGCTGGGGACCCTGCTGGTCGAGTCAAGCAATAATCTCTCCACCAAGTCCTGGCGGATCCTGCAAGTCTGAATGTACCGAAGTCAACTCCATTTGACTCCACGATCCCCATAGTCTTGAGAATCTCATGGCAACTAAATAAGAAGTCCCGAGGATCCTCTGATGCGGCTCCACTGAATGTAGTGGTAAATAGCTTGGAGAACCGATCAAGCCTCCATAACGAATCAGAAGTCATGGCCACTCCCTCTCCGGCCTGAACTGTGGTACCTGACTGAGTGGCCACAGCTGGCTGAACCACTGGTTCTTGAGACTGAGGAACTATCGGCTCCGGAGTACGAGCAACAAGAGTCTGGGCCCCTCCTCTAGCCTGAGAAGCGGCTGGTGCAGCTGGTAATAAGCTTGCTCTAGCAACGCTATCTATAAAACCCGCTATCCTGACCAGAGCCTCCCGAAGATCCGGGGTAAATAAAGCCTCTCTTGGGACCTGAGCTGGGCCCACTAGAGCTGCTGGGACTAGAACCTCCTCGTCAATCTCAATATGAGGCTCCACCTCCGGGGTAGCTGCCTGGGGCTGAGCTCTACCCCTACCACGGCCTCTGATACGGCCTTGGCCCCTGCCCCTCACGGGAGCTGCCTGGGGCTCGGGCTGCTGGTCAGCGGACGAAGAAGCGCGTGTCCTCACCATCTGCGAAAGGACAGAATAGAAATTCAATCAGTATTTGAGGAACAAGTCGCACGACAAGAAAGAACAAATGAGAGACTCTTTCCTAACTCAATAGACTCTGGAGGACAAGTACGGACGTCTCCGTACCTACCTCTCAAACTCTACTAAGCTTGTTCGTGAGTGGTGAGACCTATGTAACCTAGAGCTCTGATACCAACTTGTCACGACCCGAATTTTTCCCCAACATCGAGATCGTGATGGCGCCTACTCGTGGTAGCTAGGCAAGCCACTATATTCATACTATCCTATTTTTAACACAATTTTAATTAAATAAATGCGGAATACTTTATCGAAATGGAAATAACTAATTACAAAGTGAAAATCATACTGAAATCCTCTACCCAAGACGTGGAGTCACCAACTCACGAACTACTATGGAATACTACACATAAAAGTCCGAAGGAAATATAACATAATTCTGTTTGTCTCGGAACAAAGAGACTACAGCTAATAACATAAATAAAGAGAGAGACGCCGGGCCTGCGGACGTCTGCAAGCTACCTCGGTCTCAAATATGATCAACTCCCACACAATCGATTTACCGCTGCTGCTGCTCCTGATCGTAACCTGGACCTGTGCAAAAACGCACAGAAGTGTAGTATCAGCACAACCGACCCCATGTGCTGGTAAGTGCCTGGCCTATCCCGACGAAGTAGTGACAAGCCTAGGACCGGACACCCACATAAACCTGTGCAATTCAATATATATATGTGTATACCACAAAATAACAAGAAATAACCAGGTATTAACACAATAAGGAATATCTCAAAGAACTCAACAATTAACAACAGTTAATAAATTCTCAAGGAAAAACAAAGTATAATGGAAACACAAATAATACCAAGTCAAGTAATAGCAAGCAATTGCACGGCATCACCCTTCGTGCTTTTCCTCTCATCCTCACCAAATAAGCAAATAAAGTACACGGCATCACCCTTCGTGCTTTTACTCTCACCCTCACCAAATAAGCAAATAAAGTACACGGCATCACCCTTCGTGCTTTTACTCTCATCCTCACATCCATAGTACGGCATGATCCTTCGTACATGGTTCAATAACCAGGGCACGGCATGATCCTTCGTGCATAATCAATGAAACATGGCACGGCATTAACCTTCGTGCATAAATAAATAAACATGGCACGACATTAACCTTCGTGCATAAATAAATAAACAAGGCACGACATCACCCTTCGTGCATTATCACTCTTCCTCACCCTTATAACAATCACAGTTAAGGGCAAAGAAAGAAGCAGTAATTCATAAACTGTCCCAACAAGGGCAATCAATAATCATCTTCACAACAAGTCCCGACAAGGGAGAACAATAACAATTCGTCTGTAATATATCTCAAAATAATCATTTTCCAACGACTCACGGTCATACTAGACGCCAGTGTATGGATGCTCGTCACCACGGCCCATACACCGCACTCGATCACATAACACATAACACATAATCCTATTCCCTCAAGCTAGGATAGAACAAACACTTACCTCGAATGTTTATGAACAATTCAATCCGTGGAAATGTCTTTTTCTTTCAAATTTGGCTCCAATCCAACCGTATCTATACACAATTGATTTAATATCATCAATACTACTCAACAAACTAATTCTTAAGACCAAATACAACTTTTACAACATTCTGCCGGAATAGTGAATTTCAACCCCGGGCCCACATGGTCGGAACTCGGGGTTATGACCAAAATCCGGTTACCCATCCTCCCACGAGTTCATGTATATGATTTGTTTCAAAATCGGACCTTAATTCGAGGTCCAATTTCCCAATTTATGAAAAACCCTATATTCTAACAAAAACAAGAAATTCTACCATGAAAACCTTTGATTTCTAATGAAAAACATGTTTAATGATGTTAGGAATTGAAAGAATTAAGTAAAAAGTGACTTACAATTGTTTTGATGAAGAAGGAATCCGTGAAGAATCGCAAATGGGTGTTTTTGTTTTGTAAAAAGTGAAGAAATTACTGAAAATCGTGTTTTACAGGTCTCTGTGTTCGCATTTGCGAACATGGGTTCGCAATTGCGAACCCCGACCAATTTCTGGAGTTTGAAACATTTGCGAACACTGGCAGACAAAGGGACTGTTCGCATTTGCGAACTAATGTTCGCATTTGCGAACATAGGCTATATAAGGCAGTGTTCGCATTTGCGAACACTGGTTCGCATTTGCGAACCAAGGCAGTATAGGGAATGTTCGCATTTGCGAACATTTGTTCGCATTTGCGAACATAGGCAGGCCCTGGGGACTTTCGCAAATGCGAACAATTGTTCGCATTTGCGAACAAGACTGGGTCAATGGGGCTTCGCATCTGCGATCAGGGTTCGCATTTGCGAGCCCTGCCTTGTACTGCCCCCTTCGCAATTGCGAAAAATACTTCGCAATTGCGAAGCCAACAGCTGGGTGAAAAACCAGCAGTGCAACAATTCAGAATTTCATCCAATGGCCTATCAAATCTTTACCCGAGCCCCCCGGGCTCCAAACCAAACATGTACACAACCTCAAAAATACATTATGAACTTGTTCGTGCGATCACATCGCCAATATCACCTCGTTTTCATCAAATCAAGCCTCAAATTCATGATTTTCATACCTTTGGTTTTCAAAACTTTCAAACTTGGGACTCAAGGTCCAAAACATCTCAAACGACATCCGAATGTCACCAAACTTTACAGAAATCACATATATAATATTTAAGACTTGTACCGGGCATCGGAACCAAAATACGAGCCCGATACCAAGGTCAATTAATTCATTTCCTTTAACAATTACATCAAAAACAATTTCATAGAAAAATTCATAACTTGGGCTCTAGGCCTCGGAATTCGACTCCGGACGCATGTCCAAGTCCCATATTTTCCTACGGACCTCTCGGGACCATCCAATCTCGGGTCCGGATCCGTTTACCAAAAATGTTGATCGAAGTCAACCATATCAATATTAATATCATTTTTATCCAAATTTCTCATAGAATTCATATTCTCTATCAAAAAAATCTTTCCGGCTACATGCTCGGATTGTGCACGTAAATTGAGGCAACATGGAATGAGGTTTTCAAGGCCTCAGAAGCTCGAAATGATTAATAAAATACAGCCCTCGAGAGGGGGGACAGGCCAGATTCTATGCTATTCCTGATCGCGTTGCGGCTGTTGCATCTGATTCTGTTATCACAGGTATTATTCTGGTTAGTCACAGGGAGGCATCGGTTCTATTCGAACCTGGTTCCACTTTTTCATATGTGTCTTCTTACTTTGCTTCTCAACTAGGTGTGCCTCGGGATTCTTTGGGTGCCCCCATTTATGTTTCCACTCCGGTGGGTGATTCTTTGGCTGTGGACCACGTATATCGGTCGTGTTTGGTTACCATTTGTGATTTTGAGACCAGAGCGGATCTATTGTTGCTCGGGATGGTCGATTTTGATATTATTCCGGGCATGGACTGGTTGTCGCCCCATTATGCTATTCTTGATTGTCACACCAAGACTGTGACGCTGGCTATGCCAAGCATTCCACGTATTGAGTGGAGTGGTACTCTAGATCACACCCCTAGCCGTGTTATTTCCTTTCTCAGAGCTCAGCGTATGGTTGAGAAGGGGTGTGCTGCTTATCTAGCCTATGTGCGGGATATCGGTATTGACACTCCCTCTATTGATTCCGTTCTTGTGGTACGTGACTTTGCTGATGTATTTCTAGCTGATCTCCCGGGCATGCCGCCCGACAGAGATATTGACTTTGCTATTGACTTGTTGCCGGGCACTCAGCCCATTTCTATTCCACCGTACCGTATGGCTCCTCCCGAGTTGAAGGAGTTGAAGGATCAATTACAGGAGTTATTGGGCAAGGGTTTTATTCGACCCAGTGTTTCGCCTTGGGGTGCTCCTGTATTGTTTGTGAAGAAAAGGGACGGTTCTATGCGCATGTGTATTGACTATCGCCAGCTGAACAAGGTTACAGTGAAGAACCGGTATCCTTTGCCTCGTATTAATGATTTATTTGACCAGCTACAGGGCGCACAGGTGTTTTCTAAGATTGATTTGCGCTCTGGGTATCACCAGCTGAAGATTCGGGAGCCAGATATCCCGAAGACTGCCTTCAGGACCCGGTATGGTCACTATGAGTTCCTCGGGATGTCTTTTGGGCTGACTAATGCCCCAGCAGCTTTTATGCATTTGATGCACAGTGTGTTCAGGCCTTATCTGGACTCGTTCATGATTGTATTCATTGTTGATATTCTAGTATATTCCCGGAGCCGGGAAGAGCACGAGCAGCATTTGAGGATAGTGCTTCAGATTCTGAGGGAGAAGCAGCTTTATGCCAAGTTCTCTAAATGTGAATTCTGGTTGAGTTCAGTGGCATTGTTGGGCCACGTGGTGTCGAGTGATGGTATTCGAGTAGATCCGAGGAAGGTGGAGGCCGTGCAGAGTTGGCCCAGACCCTCCTCCGCTACTGAGATTCCCAATTTCCTTGGTTTGGCGGGCTATTATCGTCGTTTCGTAGAGGGGTTCTCTTCGATTGCAGCACCTATGACTAGATTGACCCAAAAGGGTGCCCCTTTTCGGTGGACAGACGAGTGTGAGGCGAGCTTTCAGAAGCTCAAGACAGCTTTGACTTCGGCCCCTATATTGATGTTGCCTACAGGTTTGGGGTCCATACCGTATATTGTGATGCCTCACGAGTTGGACTCGGTGTGGTATTGATGCAGGACGGTAGGGTGATTGCCTACGCGTCGAGACAGCTGAAGGTGCATGAGAAGAATTACCCTGTTCATGATTTGGAGCTAGCCGCCATTGTTCACGCCTTGAAAATTTGGCGTCATTATTTATATGGGGTTCCTTCTGAGATCTACACTGATCACCGGAGCTTGCAGCACTTGCTTAAGCAGAAGGACCTGAATATGCGTCAGAGGAGATGGTTGGAGCTACCGAAGGACTATGATATTACTATTCTCTATCATCCGGGCAAGGCTAATGTGGTTGCCGATGCCTTGAGTCGTCGGGCAGAGAGTTTGGGGAGTTTGGCGTATCTACCAGTTTCGGAGAGGCCTATGGCGATGGATGTTCAGGCTTTAGCCAGACAGTTTGTTAGATTGGATCTTTCGGAGCCCAGCCGGGTTCTGGCTTGTGTGATTTCTCGGTCTTCTCTATTTGACCGCATCAGGGAGCGTCAGTTCGACGACCCTCATTTGCTTGTCCTCCGGGATAGAGTTCGGCGTGGTGATGCTCGAGATGTTACCATCGGAGATGATGGAGTTATGAGGATGCAGGGGCGCATCTGTGTGCCCAATGTAGATGATCTTCGAGAGCTGATTCTAGCAGAGGCCCATAGCTCGCGGTATTCCATCCATCCGGGAGCCGCGAAGATGTATCAGGACTTGAAACAACATTACTGGTGGAGGCGGATGAAGAGGGATATAGTTGATTATCTTTCCAGATGCCTCAACTACCAGCAGGTGAAGTATGAGCATCAGCGTCCGGGTGGATTAATGCAGCGAATTGAGATTCCCAAGTGGAAATGGGAGCACATTACCATGGACTTTATATCTGGACTTCCACGGACGGTTAGGAAGTTTGATTTCGTTTGGGTCATTGTGGATCGGCTGACCAAGTCCGCCCATTTTATACCGGTGAGCACTACATATTCATCGGAGCGACTGGCGGAGATCTATATCAGGGAGGTAGTTCGGCTGCATGGTATTCCAGTTTCCATCATTTCAGATAGAGGCACTCAGTTCACTTCACGGTTCTGGAGAGCTGTACAGCAGGAGTTAGGTACTCGGGTGGAGCTGAGCACAGCCTTTCACCCCCAGACTGATGGACAGTCCAAGCGCACTATTCAGATTTTGGAGGATATGCTCCGTGCGTGCGTGATTGAGTTTGGAGGTTCATGGGATCACTTCTTGCCACCGGCGGAGTTTGCTTATAACAACAGCTACCAGTCTAGTATTCAGATGGCACCGTACGAGGCCCTATATGGTAGGAGGTGCAGGTCTCCCGTAGGTTGTTTGAGCCGGGCGAGGCCAGGTTGCTAGGTACTGATATGGTTCAGGAGGCTATGGACAAGGTCAAGGTGATTCAGGACAGACTTCGTGCAGCCCAGTCTAGACAGAAGAGTTATGCGGACAAGAAGGTTCGCGATGTGGCTTTTATGGTTGGCGAGCGGGTTCGGCTTCGAGTCTCGCCCATGAAGGGCGTTATGAGGTTTGGGAAGAAAGGAAATATGAGTCATAGATTTATTGGCCCTTTTGAGATTTTGAGGCGTGTTGGGGAGGTTGCTTATGAGTTGGCCTTACCTCCCAGCCTAGCCGGAGTTCACCCGTATTTCATGTCTCCATGCTCCGGAGATACCATGGTGACCCGTCGCATGTGTTGGATTTCACTTCTGTTCAGCTAGACAAGGATTTGTTTTGTGTTGAGGAACCAGTAGCCATTCTAGACAGGCAAGTCCGAAAGCTAAGGTCAAAGAACATCGCTTCGGTAAAGGTTCAGTGGCGGAGCCAGCCGGTCGAGGAGGCGACTTGGGAGACCGAGCAGGATATGCGCAGCCAGTACCCTCATCTTTTCACTACTCCGGGTATGTTTTCTATGCTCGTTCGAGGACGAACGAATCTTTAAGTGTGGGAAGATGTAACGACCCGACCGGTCGTTTTAGAAAATTACGCCCCAATCCCAAATTTAACTGTTCCCCTAAGTTCATTTCTGCTATTGTGGGTTGCCGGGAGAGTCGGTTCCGAAAATTTGAGCATTTTGGGATACTTAGTCCCTAAATAAGAGCTTTGAAACTAGAAAACGGTCCGTAGCCGGAACAGTGTTAAGACGATCTCGGAACGGAAATCCGATGGTTCCATTAGCTCCGTTAGGTGATTTCGGGGTTGGGAGCGCGTTCGGAATGTATTTTGGAGGTCCGTAGCTCAACTAGGATTGAAATGCCGAAGTTTAAAATTTTGGCGAATCCGAACGATAGGTGAGATTTTGATCCGGGGGTCGGAATGGAATTTCGACAATTTCTGTAGCTTCGTTATGTGAATTTGGATATGTCCGCAAAGTTTCAAGTCATTCGGACGTCGTTTGGTCGGGTTTTAGATCGAATGTGCAATTCGGAAAGTTTTAAGAAATTTAGGCTTGAATTCGATGTGAATTATGGGTTTTGATGTTGTTAGACGTGTTTTTATGATTTGAACGAGTTCATATCGTGTTTTGGAGTATGTTGGTGGTTTTCGTTGGGGTCCGGGGAGCCTCGGGATGAATTCGGGGGTCCAAACGGACCAATTTGTGCCAAAAGGCACTGCTGTTCTGCTGCAATAACTGCAGAACAATTTTGCTCTCCGCGATCGTGGAGATGGCCATGCGATCGCGTAAGGGAGAAATCCCGAGCTCTGCGATCGCGAAGTAAAGCCTGCGATCGCGTAAGTCTGGAGGTTGAACCAGTGCGATCGCGTGAGTTTTCATGCGATCGCGTAGGGTATTGGTCGGAAACAGTGCGATCGCGTGAGGGAGTATGCGATCGCAGCCGGACGAGTTTGTTCTTCGCGATCGCGTTAGTACATTTGCGATCGCGTAGGGTTGCTGAGTTGTTCACTGCGATCGCATCCAGGGTCACGCGATCGCGTAGAGGAAAAATTAGGCCGCCCATATTTTGTGCATCGCGATCGCGAGCCCAGTGCTGCGATCGCGTAGAGTAAAATGGCCTGGCAGTGACTTTAAGTCCAGAACATTTCAGTCGCGACCTAACACACCAAAACCGCCATTGTTGAGCTCCAAGAGAGGATTTTGAAGGGGAAACGCTGGGTTATCATCGGGAAATCATCGGGGGTAAGTTTCTTGACCTTAATTCGTTGGTTTATCATGAAATCCGTGATTATTTCACTGAAATTGGAAGATTAAAGGTGAGTTTGAGCCCTAGGCCAAAATGTTAGAAAATCTCTGATTTGAGTGGGCAAATGGAGTCCGATTTTTGTAAATTTTATATGCCTAGACTCGTATTGAGATAAGGAACCCGAATATATAATTTTCGTGATTTTTCGATAAGCGTACCGAAAGTCGGGTTTTGGCAACTTGTGGGTTTTGGTGCATTTTGAGTTATTTTGATTGGGTAATGCCCAATTGGCCTATTTTGATGTGATTCTATTAATTTTTATCAGATACTACACTTGTGGAGGCCGACATTCGCGGCAAGAGAGTTGTTTCATAGCGGTTTTGTACCGGAATCGAGGTAAGTGGCTTGTCTAACCTCGTGTGGGGGACTTTCACCCCTAGGATATTATTGTGATATTTTAAATGCCTTGTACGCGAGGTGACGGGCGTGTACATGTGCTGGTTGTTGAACACATGCTTTACTTAAAATGTTCAATGAGTGATATTCCTGTTTTTAGCTGTTAAATTCGATATTCCTACCCGGTGGTAGTTAGAAGAGCATGATTAGATAGTGTTTAACTATCTAGTTGCCTAATTGTCTTACTTGAGTTTTCTTGGTAATCGCTGGCGCTGTCTATCGGCGAAGTTATAGTTAAGCATATTATACTTCTCTCTGTGTATTTCTTTTACTTGTATTGAAATATGGACTACGGGTTCAATCCCCGAGATCCTGAGATTTTGAAATATGGACTACGGGTTCAATTCCCGAGATCCCTGAGATTATTGAAATATGGCACTATTTTTCGGTGAAGTTATAGTTAAGCATAATTGATCTCTCTGTGGATTCCTTTATTTGTTGTGCTTGTGGACTGCGGGTTCGATTCCCGGAGACCCAGGGCTGTGGGTTCGATTCCCAAAGACCCGGCATGATATTGGTAGGGACTACGGGTTCGATTCTCGAGATCCCGAGTTATTGGTAGGGACTACGGGTTCGATTCCCGAGATCCTGAGTTATTGGTAGGGACTACGGGTTCGATTCCCGAGATCCTGAGTTATTGGTAGGGACTACGGGTTCGATTCCCGGAGACCCAGAGGTACTGAGAATGGGACTGTGGGTTCAATTCCCACAGGTCCTGGACTGGTTTTATTGAGTTGACTATTTGTTGTTAGCTTAATTGTAGACGATTGCAATAATCATTTATTGTTGTTAATTTCGGAAATTATTATCATTTAAACTGCTTATTATTGTTATTATCATTATATTATTGTTTCTCAGTAGGGCCCTGACCTTCCTCGTCACTACTCCATCGAGGTTAGGCTTGGCACTTACTGAGTACCGTTGTGGTGTACTCATGCTACTCTTCTGCACACTTTTGTTGTGCAGATCCAGGTACATCAGGGCAGGCTCACACGAGGTGATTCAGCAGCGTTTTGGGAGACCTCGAGGTATGATCTGCTACGTCCGCGGATCCGGAGGCCTTCCTTCTATTCTAGTGCTAGTAGATGTTTCTCCTTCATTCCGTTGTTAGATACTCCTTTTACATAGAGCTAAAATTGTATGATCTCTTTTAGTCTGTGTTACTCGTGGGATTCCGGATCTTGGTAGTGTTTTATTCATGGTGTTGACGGATGTATGTGCCAAGTGGCACGGATTACATATCTTTTACCCTATTTTTTTTCCGCTGTTTTCTTATTTAAGTGTTCATAGCTTGTACATTCCGCAACGTGTTAGGCTTACCTAGGCGTGGGGACTGGGTGCCATCACGACATGTTCATGATTGGTGAACTAGGGTCGTGACAAGAAACATACCTGAAGTCTCAAACAAGTGAGGATATCTGCTCCGCATCTCCTGCTCGATCTCCCAAGTGGCCTCCTCCACGGGTCAACCTCTCCACTGAACCTTAACTGATGCAATCTCCTTGGACCTCAATTTTCTCACCCTGACGACCCAAAATGGCAATAGGCTCCACATCATAGGATAGATCACCATCAAGCTGAATGGTACTGAAGTCCAACACATGAGACGGATCCCCAATGTACTTCCGGAGCATAGACACATGGAATACTGGATGAACGCTGGATAAGCTGGGCGGCAAGGCCAACTCATATGCCACCTCTCCAACTCTCCTGAGTATCTCAAAAGGACCAATGTACCTGGGACTCAACTTCCCTTTCTTCCCGAACCTCATGACACCCTTCATAGGTGAAACCTTCAACAATACTCTGTCACCAACCATGAAAGACAACTCTCGAACCCTACGGTCTGCATAACTCTTCTGGCGAGACTGTGTTGTGCGAAGCCTCTCCTGGATCAACTTTGCTCTATCCGGAGCATCCTGAACTAACTCAGTCCCTATCAATCTATCCTCACCAGGCTTAAACCATCCGACGAGAGATCTACATCGTCTGCCATACAATGCCTCATACGGGGCCATCTGAATACTCGACTGATAACTGTTGTTGTAGGCAAACTCGGCAAGTGGTAAGAACTCATCCCACGAACCACCAAAGTCAATCACACATGCTCGCAACATATCCTCCAGAATCTGAATAGTGCGCTCAGACTGCCTGTCTGTCTGGGGGTGAAATGCGGTGCTCAACTCAACCCGCGTGCCCATCTCTTGCTGAAATGCTCTCTAAAACTGAGAAGTGAACTGAGTACCCCTATCGGATATGATAGACACTGGGACCCCATGCAACCGGACAATCTCTCGAATAAAGATCGCTGTCAACCGCTCCGATGAGTGGGTAGTACTAACTGGAATGAAGTGACCTGACTTGGTTAGCCCATCCACAATCACCCAAACAGAATCAAACTTCCTCGCTGTCCGAGGGAGTCCAGTAACAAAGTCCATAGTGACTCTCTCCCATTTCCACTCAGGAATAACAATGCGCTGAAATACACCACCGGGCCTCTGATGCTCGTACTTAACCTGCTGACAGTTGAGGCACCGTGATACATGTCCGACAATGTCCATTTTCATCTTTCTCCACCAATAGTGTTGTTTCAAATCTTGATACATCTTCGCGGCTCCTGGATGGATAGAATACCACGAGCTTTGGGCCTCCTCCAGAATCAACTCACGAAGGCCATCAACATTGGGCACACATATCCGGCCTTGCATCCTCAATACGCTGTCACTATCAATGGTGACATCTCTAGCATCATCCTGCTGAACTCTATCCCTAAGGACAGCCAAGTGTGGATCATCACCCTGCCGCTCACGAATACGATCATATAGAGATGACCAAGATATAACACAAGCCAATACCCTGCTGGGCTCCGAAACATCTAACCTCACTAACCGATTGGCTAGCACCTGAACACCATAAGCAAATGGCCTCTCCTCGGCTGGAATATATGCCAAGCTCCCCATACTGACCGCCTTCCGGCTCAAAGCATCGGCCACCATATTGGCCTTTCCCGGATGATATAAAATAGTAATGTCATAATCCTTAAGCAACTCAAGCCATCTCCGCTGTCTCAAATTAAGGTCTTTCTGTTTGAACAAGTGCTGGAGACTATGATGGTCGGTATACACCTCACAAGACACGCCGTACAAATAGTGCCTCCAAATTTTCAAGGCATGAACAATGGCGGCTAGCTCCAAATCATGAACAGGATAGTTCTTCTCATATGGCTTCAACTGCCGAGAAGCATAAGCAATCACCTTACCTTCCTGCATCAACACACAACCTATCCCCACTCTCGAGGCATCACAATAAACGGTATATGAACCTGAAGCTCTGATGGCAATACTAACACTAGAGCTGTGGTCAAAGCTGTCTTGAGCTTCTGAAAGTTCTCCTCGTACTGATCCGACCACACGAATGGTGCACCCTTCTGGGTCAATCTAGTCAATGAAGAAGCAATGGATGAAAATCCCTGAACAAACCGGCGATAATATCCCGCCAAGCCAAGAAAACTCTTAATCTCTGTAGCTGAGGACGGTCTAGGCCAACTCTGCACCGCCTCTATCTTCTTTGGATCAACCTGAATACCATCACGAGACACCACATGTCCCATAAATGCTACGGACTCGAGCCAAAACTCGCACTTGGAGAATTTAGCATATAGCTTCTCCTCCCTCAATCTCTGCAACACAATATTCAAATATTGAGCATGCTCCTCTTGACTACGGGATTAGCTAGAATGTCATCAATGAACACAATCACAAATGAATCCAATAGGGCCTGAACACACTGTTCATCAGATGCATAAATGCTGTTGGGGCATTGGTCAGCCCAAAAGACATCACAAGGAACTCATAGTGACCATATCGGGTCCTAAATGTAGTCTTCATAATATCCGAGTCCCCGATCTTCAGCTGATGATAGCCTTAACGAAGATCAATCTTAGAAAACACCCTCGCACCCTGTAACTGATCAAACAAATCATCTATGCGCCGTAGAGGGTACTTGTTCTTCACTATCACTTTGTTCAATTGCTTATAATCAATACACATTCGCATGGAACCATCTTTCTTTTTAACAAATAACACCGGCGCACCCCACGGGGACACACTAGGATGGATGAAACCCTTATCCAGAAGCTCCTGAAGCTGCTCTTTCAGTTCTTTCAACTCAGCTGGTGCCATCCGGTAAGGAGGAATGGATATGGGCTGAGTGCCCGGCACCAAGTCATGCCAAAATCAATATCCCTGTCCGGCGGCATGCCCGACAGGTCTGAGGGGAATACATCTGGGAAGTCCCTCACAATAGGTACAGAATCAATGCTAGGAGACTCAGCTCCCACATCTCTCACAAAAGCTAAGTACGATAAACATCCTTATTCAACCATCTTCTGAGCTTTTAAGAACGAAATGACATGGCTAGGGACGAAATCAGTCGAACCCCGCCACTCAATCTGAGAAATACCAAGAATGGCCAACGTAACTGTCTTAGCATGACAGTCCAATATAGCATGGTACGGAGACAACCAGTCCATACCCAATATCACATCAAAGTCCACCATCCCCAACAATAACAAATCTGCCTGGGTCTCCACACCCCCAATAGATATAATACAGGATCTATAGACATGATCCACAACAATCGTATCACCCATGGGGGTGGATACATGAACAGGTAAATCAAGACTACCACGAGTCACACCCAAATGATGTGCAAAATAAGAGGACACGTAAGAATATGTGGACCCTGGATCAAATAGAATAGAGGCATCTCTGTGACAGACAGAAATGATACATGTAATCACTGCATCGGAGGCAACTGCATCACGCTTGTCAGGGAGTGCATAGAAGACTGACTTCCACCTTTACTAGCCTGAGATGGTGCTGAAGAGGAGGGTTGATCCCTCTGCTGAGTCCTGTCCCTACGGAGTCGAGGGAACTATCTCCTCATGTGGCCAAACTCACCACACTCATAACTTGCACCTAGTGCTGGAGAAGTGGACTGAAGGGAACCCCTCGCCGCAGAAGAACCCTGGGCTGAAGAACTAGGTGCTGCACTCTGGGCTGGGAGAGCACTAAGTGAAGACTGAACCTGCTGAAATCCCTATCGACCACGACCATAAGAACCTCCGCTCTGCTCAGGGCGGCCTGAATGAGAAGGTCTAGATGAGCGACCTCTGCCCTGCTAGAAATGCCCTCTAGAGAGAGCACCACTGAAACTGCCAGAACAACGAGGCATTCTGGCCTCCCGCTCCTCCCTCTCTCGGTGACGATCTGCCTCAATAGAGCGTGCCATATCTACAACCTGCTCGAAAGATGATAACAGAACTCTCTCCCTGGTCATAAGAATGCGGATAGAGTATTGAGGCCATCAATGAACCTCCTGATCCTCTCCCTATCAGTAGGGATCATCCATGTGGCATGCCTAGCCAACTGTGTGAATCTGAGATCATACTGGGTCACAGACATATCGCCCTAAACCAACCACTCAAACTGGCGACGTAACTCCTCGTGACGAGACTGAGGTACATATTTCTCTAGAAAGAGAGTAGAGAACCGCTGCCATGTGAGAGGTGCTGCTCCTGCAGGCCTACGCCTCTCAAACTCTTCCCACCAATCAAATGCGGGACCAGTGAACTGAAAGGTAGTAAATGAAACTCCGCTGGACTCAAGAATACCAGCCGTACGCAGCATCCTCTAACACTTATCCAAGAAACCCTGGGCATCCTCGCCCTCAACGCCACTGAAATGGGGTGGCTGAAGTCTACCAAACCTCTCAAGACGACATTGCTCGTCGTCGGGAATAGCCTGAACCACATGCTCTGGAGCTGGAGCTGGTGCAGCTGAAGGAATAACTGGTGCAAGCACCTGAGCGGGGACCGCCTCTGGCATCTGAAGTCCCTGAACAACTTTTTTAGGTGTGCGAGCTGCAGGGGTCTGCGGACCACCCCCTGTCTAAGATGTCGATGCAGTGGTAGTAACTGAAACTACTTGAGCCAAATCGGAAGACACCGATAATATCTGAGCAAGAGTCTCCTGAAGACCAGGAATAGCAATAGATACAGTCTGGCCCTGAACTGGGGTTGCTAGAGCATCAACCACTGGGGGCTTCTCCTGAACAGGTACAACGGGCGGGTCAGCTGGCACTGCCTCAGCTGCCCTACCTCTACCTCTAGCACGACCGCGCCCACGGCATCTAGCAGATGGCAATGGAGGTCGTCCACCTCGTCCTGATGCTCGCGTTCTCGCCATCTGCGAGAGAATAGAATATAGAAGTTCAGTTCTCAGAGCAACAAGATCGCACGACAAAGTTCAAGAAAAGTGAAGTGTTTCCTCAAGGTTCGCAGCCTCCCGAGGATAAGTACATGCGTCCCCATACCGATCCACAAGACTCTACCAACCGGCTCAAGAATCATGAGGTCTAGTAAACCTAGGCTCTAATACCTACTTGTCACGACCCCAAATCCAGTCGCGATGGCGCCAAGCACACTGCTAGGCCAGCCTGACCACTCAATAACAATAACGGAGCTAGGAGCTCGCTTTATCCCAATTAAACATGTCCAAACATGAAACAACAGTGATATATATATATATATATATCGAAAACGGGGAACCAAGTCCCAACACATACTAACTCCCATAGACCGAAGGGTCAAGAGTCAAGAGCCTCTAAAAGAACATAAGTGTAATAATGGTTTACAAGTGCGGAAAGAAATATCAATACAAAATCAAAAGACAGTAAGAAGGAATATCGGGTCCTGCGGACTATGCAGCTACCTCGAATATCCTACAGATGTCGCCTCGAACAGCTACCGGATCACTGCTGAGAGGTACTTGGATCTGCACACAAGGTGCAGGGAGTAAAATGAGTACTGCCGGACTCAATGGTAATAAACAGGGGTAAGATAGCGCGGATAAGAAATCCGCAAGAAAGCACTATGTAAAGTTGTAATCAAATACCCTGTCATAGAATCTATATCAACTGTACTTGTACCAACAAGTACCAGCAAAATAGTATAACAGCTATCAGATGTAGCTAAATGCAATGCAATGCATGATATGACTGCTACGGCGCGTAGCCCGATCCAATTTGGGTACCCGTGCTCACTGTGGGGGTTCAGACTCCGAAAGGGCTCCTACAGCCCAAGCACAATATTACTATGGCGTGCAGTCTGATACAACGTATATACCGCTGCGGCGCGCAGCCCGATCCACTACCAGTCAGCTAATATGCAAATACAGCCTCGCAGGCTCGAAAGTAGTTTTGAAAACCCTTTTATCATTTTTCAGTTGTAAAACATAATATCAAGTTCCAGAGATTGGAAATAGCATGATAACAGAAATAACTACGGACTGGTAGTAACTAACATGTCAATATCATAAGACAATGATATAGTATGAAACCATTCGAGAAGGAGGTTCAACGGGTTAAGAATAGCCAATTATCATATCAAAGTGCCAACAAGTCGGACTAAGCCATAGTCCCCAATCACAATCGACCCCGCACTCACAAGAGAGTACGTGTCTCGCCGCTATACAGCGTCACAAAGTGGTATACCGGGGTTTCGAATCCGCTGGTCATCACCCACATCTATTACTCACTTCAATACGGCACGACGACTACTCTGCAATGCCCTTGCCACGAGAATCAAGCTCCCACGCGTAGAATCTGATCAAATATAGTAAATACATATCAATTTAGACCAATGGAACAATACCCAGTCAAAACAACTCAATTACGTCAAAATTCCCAAAGTTGCCAAAACCCGACTTTCGGTAAGCTTCTCGGAAAATCATGAAAGTCATATATTCGGAACCCTTATCTCGATACGAGTCTAAGCATATAAGATTTACCAATTTTGGACTCCATTTGCCCATTCAAAACCTTGATTTTCTAAAGTTCAAGCCTAGGGCTAAATCCTCCATAAATTACCCCAAATTCCTCCATTTTCATGATATAATTGCATAATATTATCAATACTAATCATAGTTTAAGTCCATAGTTGATTAGATGATGATTTCCCTTGAGTTTCTCTTCAAAATCGCCCAAATCGCCCAAATCGCCTCCTTAAGCCGAGACCCAAATGTGTGAAATGTTTCTGAAATTTTCTAACTTCTGATACACTTAACTCACTGCGATTTTCGCTTCTGCGGACCATTTTCCGCCCCTGCGGAACCGCTTCTGCGACCAATTGGTTGCTTCTGCGAACCCAGGCCTATTTGGCTAATTCCGCTCCTGCGATCCACGGACCGCTCCTGCGCGTCCGCTTCTGTGGGAATTCTTTCGCTCCTGCGCGGGATGTCCGCTTCTGCGATCAAGAGTCCGCTCCTGCGGACTCGCCTATGCGATCGGCTTTCCGCCTCTACGGACTCCTCATCTTGCCTCTTGATCGCTTCTGCGGTCTCCTCTTCGCTCCTGCGACGCCGCCTCAGCGGACACTTTTCCGCTTCTGCGAAGACAAGCGCTCCTGCGCCCCCTCGTCCGCTCCTGCGGACTCGCTCCTGCGCCCCCATTTCCACAGGAGCGAAAACAACAGAACGAGAGTCAAAACCTGCAATTTTTCACATTTTCTCCCGTTTAGCCATCCGAAAACACCCCGAGGCCCCCGGGACCTCATCCAAACACACCAACACATCCTAATGCCTTATTCGAACTTGTTCCAATCCTCAAAACACGTTTAACAACATCAAAATCCATAATTCACATCAAATTCAAGCCTAAATTCCTTAAAACTTTCCGAATTACACATTCAATCAAAAACCCGACCAAACGAAATCCGAATGACCTGAAAATTTGCGGAAATATCTAAAATCGCATAAAGAAGCTGCAGAAATTGTCGGAATTCCTTTCCGACCCCCGGATCAAAATCTCACCTACCATTCGGATTTCGCCAAAATTCAACCTTAGCCAATTCATGCCTATTTCTACACCGGACCTCCAAATTCAATTCTGATTGCTCCCTAAGTCTCAAATCACCTCCCGGAACTAACCGAATTATCAAAATTCGATTCCGTGTCCTCTAACTAAATAGTCAACTCCGGGTTGGCTTTCCATATTCAAGTTTCCTTCAAAAAGGCTATATTCCTCATTTTCAATCCAATTCACTCCTAACTCACCCGATGGACTCTAATACTGATGTAAAAGCATAAAACATGTAATTACAATATAACGGGGTGGTAATTCTCATGACGACGGGCCGAGTCGTCACACAAAACCCATGATTTCTTCCAAATTTCACAAAATATCAAGTTTAGAGTTTTAAGTATGAAACACGTCAAACGACATCCGATTTCAACCAAACTGTACAGAAATTGCTTAAACCAAATATAAGACTTGTACAGGGTTGCAACCAAAATACGGGCCCGATACCACAATCTTTTAATTAAATTTTATTTCCAATTTTCTTAATTTTTTTCCAGAAAACAATTTCGCATAAAAACTCATTTCTCGGGCTTGGGACCTTGAAATTGGATCCCATATTTTCTTGCGGACCCTCCGGGACCGCCAAATTACGGGTGCGAGTTCGTTTGCCTAAAATATTGACTGAAGTCAAATTTAATCAATTTAATATCAAAATTTATTATTTTTCTTATAAAATTCATATTTAAGCTTTCCGGCTACGTGCCAGACTATGCACGTAAATCAAGGCAACCCCAAATTAGGTTTTAATGACCTCTGAAGCACATAGTAAGTAAGGAAATAAGTGATGGCCCTTTGGGTCATCATATAAACATAACAACAGTAATGTCATAGCAGTAATTACAAGTCTTCTAAACTTCAAATTCACAAAAAATTCGACTATACAAAAAGGTTGTCCACATATAGTTCAAGTCATATTAGTTTTGTGACTTGCCATTACCCTTTTTTGTTACAGCTTTCTTTCTTAACCAGATGAGTCACCAACAAAATTTATTGTGCTTGTTATAGCTGGTATGGTTCCTTGCTGTCTCATAAGTAGTCTTGTCTTTTCTTCAGAGAAACTTCTTGGCCTAGTTCTGGGGCAGAATCTGATTCAAAATCTGGTGGCACAGTGATGTTGGGAGGTTTCTTTTGGACTGATGGAGTTGGCATAAACTGAAACTTTGAGACTTGTACTGGATAACTTGACTGACTTGCTTGACTGAACAGTGGTGCTGAAAGATCTATGTCCTCCTAAGTTGGTATATTTGCAGCAAGTAGTGACATGGGTTGTTCATCATTACTATCTTGAGTTGCTAAACATCTTTGCCTATTTGCTTGCTTTATTACTTGCCCTTTTTCTTTCTTGCCATTAGTTGCTTTCCCTTAGAATTCTATTTAACAAATAGGTAAGATTAAATAGGTAAATAGGTAACAAATACGTGAATAAAAAAGACAGTATTAAAGAAAAAATATTACTTTTGCACAACCCCTGGCATTGTGTCTAGGCTGACCTCATGTGGCACATCTCATTATCCTCCCCTCCCTGGAATGCTTCCATTCACCTTGTCTGTTGACTATTTCATTTTTTTCTCTTGTTCTTTTGACTTTAGGCCTGCCAGCCATCTTAACATATTCTGGTGGTTTCATTGCATGAGATACTTCAACCTTTCAGAATTTTTCTCCTCTCACTGGTTGAAGTTTATGTGAATATGCTAGGAGATAGGCCTCATTGGAGTACCATCAGTGTATTTCAGTCAAAGGATTCAACTTGTTGTATTTCATTTCTTTGATTGCATGAGGACAAGGGGTTCCATTAAGGCCACATGTCCTACATGTGCATCTCTTGGTGA
Organism: Nicotiana noctiflora; assembly: GCA_032618575.1. NCBI lineage: Eukaryota > Viridiplantae > Streptophyta > Magnoliopsida > Solanales > Solanaceae > Nicotiana > Nicotiana noctiflora. The sequence goes on from JASVEL010007515.1 coordinate 86,655, forward strand.
CCATATTCACTGTGTGTCTATCACCATATTCACTCACTTTATACCCTTATTGACCATTGGAATAAACATGACACTTGTTTGCAAACTTCAAGTATTGATTATGCGTTGCATTTTTTAGGGGCTGAAGTCATTACTCCATGACATCACACCATGTTCCCTTAGCAAGTTCATAAACTTTACTCTAATATCCTTAAGCATCTTGATAATTGGCTTGAATCTTGCTTCCTTGATCAATGAATTGAATGACATAGTTAGGTTGGTGTCCACTGAGTAGTTCTTGCAAACAATGTCAAAGTATGCTCAACTCCAACTTTCAGTTGGGTACTTCCTCAAATGTTCAACAACCTCCTTTCCATCTTCATTCACTTGTGCCATATTCCTTAATTGGTCTTTCAAATCTTCCTCATATGTACTCCATACAACCCACCATAAGTACTTCTTATATTTTCCATGTCCCCATTTTTTGCACCAATTTCCATCTTTTTTTCTTACACAATATCTATGGTGTGCTTCAGGAAGAACTAAGTGGACTCAATCAATCAAACTCTTAAGATAGAAAAACATTAAAGAAATGCATCAATAAACAAACTGTAATAGTTAACAAAACTAAACATCTCCAGCAATGAAACTAAACCTAACATCTCCAGCTAACTAAATTAAACATCTCCAATAATGAAATTAAACTAAATGCAACAGTAATGAACTGCTTCAGTAAACTAAACAAAACATTAAATTAATGCAACAATCCACTGAAACGGTAAACTAAATGCAACAGTAATGAAATGCAACAGTAAATTAAACGATATGCAACAGTAAATTAAATGAGATGCAACGGTTATGCGTTATGAGATGTAACAGTGAAGAATAGAGTCAAAAGTTAACTAAATGAAGCGGTGATGAAGGGAATTGAATGGCTCATACCTTTTGCATATCTGAAATAAATGTAATCTCTTATCCAATTTTGAGGTCCAATGAATGTTGTAGTATCCTTAAGAACCAACTCCATGTTACTTTGGTCTCTTTATTAACAATATCCCAAGCTAAGGGATAAAAGTGCCTCATGGAGTCTTGAGCAACAGCTACTAACAATTGACCATTGCATTTTCCTTTCAAAAAAGTTCCATCCAAGCCAATGATGGTCTCAACCCACTCTTAAACCTCATTTTCAATGCATAGAAACAGACTTACATTCTTAGGAATCTTCTTTTACCTTCACTAAGTGCATCCTTTGAAATATTAATCACCACATTTGTTCCTGGATTACTAAACCTTAATTCATTAGCATAAGCCTCAAGCTTGTTGTACTCATCTGCAAAACTACCATCCATTTTCTCCAATATTATTCTCTTGGCTCTCTTATACTTTGAATGACTAACATTGAAGTTAAATTAAGCTTTTACACTTTCCATCTTCTCCTTAAGTTTCATCTTAGGATTATCTTGAAGCTCTCTCTTAAAATAAGCAACTATGGTTTTTGTATTCACCCTATGGTTATCATATGCGGTATTACACTTATGTTCTTCCTTTAATATCTTGAATTTAACACAATGACATTTAGAGTCTTTGGAAATATGACAGAAAAGGGGGCGTTCTTCATCCAAATATCTGTACCTAAGCTTTTGGGGCAACTTTTAAGTTGTTTTAACCCATAACCATTCGCAAGGGAATATAGGTTGATGAATTTTCTAGCTTTTAGAATGTATTTGAATGTCATGGACTTGTGTGACTCCTTATACTCAGTCAATTTTTCAGATATCTTCCTCCTTTTTGTGTATGCAGTAGTTCTAATGAATCGGATTCACTGTCAGATAATTCTGAAGAATCAGAAGACTGACAGTCATGATCTTCACTGTCATCTGAACTATAGTCAATAGCAGGATCAAGTTCTATTATATATGACTCGATGTGCTCGACTATATTATGAATATTAATACTTAACTCACACTCATCTACAACAATGAAGTCAATAACATTAAACCGATCACTAACAGTAGAGTCCTAACACCTTTATCACTTTCTATTTTATAATATCTACCACTAGGCTCATTCACAGTTACTTGTTGCACTCCAATAAACCCCAACTTAGAAGTAAATTCATTTACTAAATAGTTATAAGACAATTGGTCAGAGTTAAAAGCTTTAATAGTTTGCACAAGCTTCCTTGAGTATAAGACTTGTGGATTATATATCCAATCACCACCATAACGAAAGATTAGATCCAATAAGATCATTGCATATATGCTGCAAAATAAGAGAGGGAAAATATCTAAAAAAAAAGTAGCATTACAACCTATATAATATGTTGACAAAGTGGACCATAGAATGAAGGCATAAAGTGAATACAAAGATACATAAACAAAAAAAAAAATGGGTTGCCACACACGAAGACACAACTACAATAAATAAAGAGTTGATGTAGGACTAAGTATATAAACAAAACAAAAAAAAATAAGAATCTGACCCACTTGTCTCTTAAATAAATACAATTGTATAAGAAATAGGGGACCAAACACCCAAAATAAGAGCAACAAAGAAACATATGCAACACAAAGGGGACCCCTTTTCTATCAAATTTCATATATGTAGGACCACAAAAATTGAAACCCTAAATCGGAACAAAAAGAAAATACCAGATAGGAATTATTCGAATACGAAATACAAACCTTAAACCACCGGTAATAAACACCAAAAAAGAAAAAAAATCAGGGTTAAATCAAGTATGAACAGACCACATACAAACAAAAACAACCAAAATCAGACACACCTCCTAACTAAAAAATATTTATATCTACATGAATCAGTCAAACCCTAGTCAAAGAAACAAAAATCAAACTAAATGCAACGATATGCTTGCGTCCATACCAAAACAAACAAAAGAAATGATGATTTACTAAATTTAACAAGAAAATAGATACCTTCATATGCATCCACGATGAAGACAATTTTTATAGTTAAGAAAGAAGGTGAGAGATTTATTTGGAAATAAAGGTCAAAGATTTTGACTGTGTTGGGATTGTTTTTATGGGGGGTTATTATAAAATGGGGCGTGTTAAAAAAAGTATAGTTGGTAATTTATTGACTGGTTGGCACATTATTATGAGGGACCCGGTTGCCACGTAGGAGATCTGTTAGATTTAGGTACAAATCCTCCTACTTTATTAACGGTAGGTATTATTTTAGCTGAAAAGAAGAACGGGGTATTAACATGGATAATTTCCAATAGTAGGGGTACAATTTTGGCCTTTTTCCCTTTTTTGGGTGGAATAAATAATAAATTTTTAAGGATCAATATATTTTCTTTAGACAGTGAAACTAAGAAATGTTTTATTTGAACACATAATGCTCTTGTCACTTGGCTCAACGGCCAAATCGAAAATGGCCCAGGTTTGAAATCCTTACTCTGTTTGGTCCAAGTTGCACATAGAATAGAAAAACATAAAAATAGCACGGGCTAGGCCGTTTTCAGACTGGTCATTTCAAAATAGCCAGCATTTGCAAAGTCATTAAAAAGTAGCCACTATTTTATTGCAACATGGAAAGTTCCAACATAATATACTGGAGATCGGTGCACCTGTGTATGAACTTCCAGCATATTATGCTGGAACTCCAATACGCAAAAAGTGCCGATATAATATAATATACTGGACCGATATATTATACCGGAGTATTTTTCCGAATTTTGAACCATTTTTTTGTTCAGATTTATCTTTACATGAAAAGTTGCTAAATTTCGATTACTTTTTAAATTGTGGCTATTTTTGAATGACCACTTGTGAATCTGGCTACTTTTCCATCTTTAGCCCACATTTATTATTTAAGGGTTATATTCAGTTTTATACTTTTATTTTCATTTTTTCTCTCTTTTCTCACGAATTGCTATTTATCTTTTTCTCTCTACTTTCTTTTGCCCAAACAAACCATAAAAAGTAGAGAATAATTTAAATTTTGAGACAAATGGTGGGAGCTTTTGCATAAAAGACTCCATTTTTTTCATGGATTTTTTTTTAAATATTTATAATCCCCCATCGTCAGAGAAAATATGATTGCAATGAAAGAAAATTGAAGTATAGAAGTACGTCATTGGTGGCCACTCAAAGTTTTGCTTTTAAAAATATAATTTTTTTGAGTTTGTTAGTTGTTTAGATTGGGTGTTGTTCCAAGATTAAAAGCATCAAAAGAAGTTAAAAATTTAAAGTGATTTGCAGTAGATTTGAGCAAGACTTGAGTTAAATTTAAAAAAAAAATGCAAAGACATAAATGAAGTCAGGTTTTGTATAATTATGTATAATAGTATATATGAGTGTATAAACACATCTTATACATGTTTATACAAGAATCTGTAGGGGAACTTCTTCCGCGATTTTCAGTTGCATTTCTTGTTCAAAATCACTCCAAATCTCCATTAAATAATTTTAAATTTTATATACAACCTTCTTATATTATATCTAACAAGTATAGATAACATCCGCTCCCAATTTATAACAAAACTAAATTTAAAATTTAAACCCACTTATTTAAGCTTATTCAACAATGGTGCACTAGTCCAAATCTTCATTAAATGACTTCAAATTTTGTAGACAGCCTCTTTATACTATTTATAACAAGTCTAAAATAATATCCACTTCAAATTTCTCATAAAATCCATATAGAAATTTAAACTCACTTATTTAAGCGATTTCAACAATGGTGGATTATGCTCAACTAGTGTTTGAGTCACAATACTGATTCGAAAATTAGATTAAAAGCTTTGAGCATTTAAAAAAATTAATAGTAATTTTGAGAATCTATTTGGAGTTGAATGTTAAATCTTAACCTACTATTTTTTAGCTATAACTTTACAAAGTTTCTTTTTGGTTAAAGGGAAATATTATATATGGCTAGATAACAAAAGATAATACAACAGAGTCATTGTTAGGGTGTTGTAGTACCTCCACAATTGTAATGTTATGCAAGATTGAGTCTATATTACAACCCACAAAAATTCTAACCGATTTAGTGCCTAGGATGTCAGCTGACCGTCGCAGACTCAACCCTTAGGAAGAGTGGGCACTAACAACTTTTACCCGATAGTGGTTTCCGGGGTCAATTTCCTCAGGGAGCTAGTTATTGGAGTCAAATATTTGTGAAGACTAAGAAAGTGTTTTAGCTTCTAATTTGACTTCTAACATTTTTGATTTTCTTGTTTATCAACTAAATATATTAACTACAATTATGAACTAGATTATGCTAAATTATAATTCTAAGGTGTATGCAATAAGGACAAGACACTAGGATCGTAGCACGCGCCTAGGTGAATAATTAACGGGTATATATTGCTAATGCAAGGATGATAGTTAAGGGAAAATTGGATAACCGTTGCACTTTAGTACTCACACCTCTCGGTAAAGAGAGTGATTTTGCCTAATTGACTCTCTCTCGAGACCAATTAGGTAGGCTAATTTGCCCAAAAAACTTTAAGGTTCAAGTTGGGTAATTACTCTCTCGAGGTTTAACCCATTCATTGGGACTACCATTCTTATAGGTGTCACGACCCAAACCCTGGTCGTGATGGCGCTCAACACAATGCTAGGCAAGCCCGACCATATTATCCCTAAAACCAGCCAGTTATTAATCAAGTTAAACTTAAACAGTAAATATTTATATCAGGTGATAAGCGAAATGTAAAACATACAAAATACGGTCCCAACCATATCGTGGTGTCACGAGACCGAGCCTCTACAGAATAGCATCCTAATACAAACAAGTCTAGGCAAATAGGAAATCAACAAGATGATAATGAAGGATAAAACAGGCTCTGCGGACGCTGGCAGCTACCTTGTAGTCTCTGAAAGAAGTAGATGTGAGCAGGCAGCAACAACAACTCAACCGCTCTCGAGCACCTGTGAATCTGCACAAAAAGTGCAGGGAGTGGGGTGAGTATATTTCAACTCAGTGAGTAACAATAATAAATAATAACTGAAAGTAAGAACTCCTGTGCTATCACTTAGCAGTTCTAAGGCAACCCTCACAGGTACGTCATCACTATGGTGGTACTCTAATCTCCAATCCACATTTATCTCTACAAGATTCCACACTGATCCAAACCTCACTCGTACCCCTACCGTGTACGGCCATCTCAATATATAAAGACACATACCTATGTCTAAAATGTATAAGTATTTAAGTAGTAGTAGGATATGAATAAGTTTAATATTGCGGCGTGCAGCCCGCTCCAATACATATACCGCTGCGGCGCGCAGCCAGCTCCATTTAACGTCGACGGCGCTCACTGGGGGTGTATACAGACTTCGGAGGGGCTCCCTAGGCCCAAGCACTATAATACTGCGGCGTGCATCCCGATCCACATATATATTACTGCGGCGTGCAGTCCATTCCAATATATATATGCATATATCTCTATACTGCTGCGGCGCGCAGCCCGATCCCATAATACACCAGTGCTCACTGAGAATGTGTGCAGACTCAGACTCCGAAGGGGCTCCTACAGCCCAAGCGTAATAATACTGCGGCGTGCAGTCCGTCCCACATGTATATTACATGTATATTACTGCGGCGTGCAGTCCGATCCAATATATATACTGCTGCGGCGTGTAGCCCGATCCAATATAGGTATATATATATAATACCTTATAATATATATGTATATATATATATACTGTTGCGGCGCGCAGCCCGATCCAATATAGGTATACCTACAATACCTCATAATGGGTCCTCGACCCTATCCCAGTCAGTATATGCTTGGCCTCTCAGGCCCAATATAATATGTCTCAGTGGGTCCTCGACCCTAACTCAGTCAATATAGACCGGCCTCTCAGGCTCACTCAGCTAGAATAGGGAATTCCACCCTAGGCAGTATCTTTCTAAGTACACATCTAGTACGGCTCATATTATGCTATACAGATAGAGCTACGGCTGAGTGTATGTTTCCAACACGATATAAGGGTCACCTAGCTCTATAGGTTCCCTAATGCTCTACAGATCGGCATAAGGCCCCAAACATGGCTATTAGCCCCAATTGTAGAGTTATAATCTCATTAACAGTCATAAAATATAGTATTCTATTAGCCGGGAGGGACCAAGTCCAAGCCCCTAATCACGATGTCTCCACGCCCGTCACAAGACGCGTGTCTCAACTCAATATAGCACTGTGAAGTGCTAGTACGGGGTTTCAAACCCTAAGAACATTATTTACTACTACCACTAACCTCGAACCGGTAGAAGCTTCAATATGCCTTGCGCTTTCCTCGCAAATAAATCTCCTCGGATGCCAAATCTGCTCAAAATCATAGGGAAAGCATCAATATATGCTAATTTCACACAATTCATTCAAAATAACCCAAATTATATCAAAACCCACAAAGTTGTCAAAACCCGACTTTTGGTACGCTTCTCAAAAAATTGTAAAAGTTACATATTCGGAACCCTCTTCTCAATACGAGTCTAGGCATATCAAATTTACCAAATTCGGACTCCATTTGCCCACTCAAATCGGCAATTTACCAAAACCCTGGCTTAGGCTAAATTCCCCCACCATTTGATCCAATTTACGTGAATTAAAGGAGGATTTCATGATAAAAACGCGTAAAGGAACCATAAAAACTCACCTCCGATGATAACCCGATGATCTCCCAGCAACATCTCGCCCAAATCACCCAATTCACCTCCAAGAACCGAGCCCCAAATGTTTTGCAACTTATAAAATTTTAACCCTTCTGTTATTTTTAACACATGCCCGATTCCGCTTCTGCGGACAAATTCCGCCTCTGCGATACCGCTTTCGCGACCAAATGGTCGCTTCTACGAAACCCAGGCCTAATTGGCCACTTCCGCTTCTGCGAGCCACGGACCGCTTCCGCGCATCCTCTCCTGCGAACAAGCCTCCGCACCAGCGATTCTCCCTAGTCGCCCGCCTTTCCGCTTCTGCGACCAAGGACTTGCAGAAGCGAGTCCGCTCCTGCGACGAGTCATCCGCTTCTGCGGAACCTCCTGGCCAAGCCCCCCTTTCGCCTCTGCGATCCAAATTCTGCTTCTGCGGTCCCGCTCTTACGGTTCCCAATCCGCAGGAGCAGAAATGCTGCTGCAATTCATGACAGCAGCTCCCAAACTCCAATTTCCTCCCGTTTAACCTCCCGAAACCACCCCGGGTCCCCCGGGACCCCAACGAAAACCACCAACATACTCCAAAACACGATACGGACTTGTTCCAAGCATAAAAACACCATCCTAAACATCAAAATCACCATTTACACAGGGATTCAAGCCTAAGTTTCTTCAAAACTTCCGAAACCGACATTCGATAAAAAACCCGACCAAACGACCTCCGAATGACCTAAAATTTTGCAGGCACATCCAAAATCACCTAACGGGGTTATTGCAACTGTTGGAATTCCATTCCGACTCTCGGATCAAAATCTCACCTACCGTTCGGATTTCGCCAAAATTCAACCTTAGCCAATTCAAGCCCATTTCTACACCGGACCTCTAAATTAAATTCCGATTCTTTACCTAAGTCACAAATCACTTCTTGGAACTAACCGAATTATCAGAAATCGATTCCGAGCTCTCTAACTAAATAGTCAACTCCGGGTTGACTTTCCTTATTCAAGTTTCCTTCAAAAAGGCTATATGCCTCATTTTCAATCCAATTCACTCCTAACTTCCCCGATAGACTCTAACACTGATATAAAAGCAGGAAATATGCAATTACAACATAACGGGGTGGAAATTCTCGTGATGACGGGCCGGGTCGTCACATTTTCCCCCCTCTTATGCAAACGCTCGTCCTCGAGCAGGTCAAGAAATATACCTGAAGTCTCAAACAAATGAGGATATCGGCTCCGCATCTCCTGCTCAACCTCCCAAGTAGCCTCCTCCACGGGTCGACCTCTCCATTGAACCTTAACTGATGCAATCTCCTTCGACCTCAATTTTCTTACCTGGCGACCCAAAATAGCAATAGGCTCCACATCATATGATAGATCACCATCAAGCAGAATGGTACTGAAGTCTAATACATGAGACGGATCCCCGATATACTTTCGAAGCATAGACACATGGAATACCGGATGAACGCTGGATAAACTGGGTGGAAAGGCCAACTCATATGCCACCTCTCCAACCCTCCTGAGTATCTCAAAAGGACCAATGTACCTGGGACTCAGCTTTCCTTTCTTCCCAAACCTCATGACACCCTTCATGGGCGAAACCTTCAACCAACACCTTATCACCAACCATGAAAGACAACTCTCGAACTCTACGGTCCGCATAACTCCTCTGGCGAGACTGTGTTGTGCGAAGTCTCTCCTGGATCAACTTTGCTCTATCCAGAGCATCCTGGACTAACTCGGTCCCTATCAATCTATCCTCACCAGGCTCAAACCATCCCACGGGAGATCTACACCGTCTGCCATACAATGCCTCGTACGGGGCCATCTGAATACTCGACTGGTAACTGTTGTTGTAGGCAAACTCAGCAAGTGGCAATAACTCATCCCATGAACCACCAAAGTCAATCACACACGCCCGCAACATATCCTCCAGGATCTGAATAGTGCGCTCCGACTGCCCGTCTGTCTGGGGGTGAAATGCGGTGCTCAACTCAACCCGTGCACCCATCTCTCGCTAGAATGCTCTCCAAAACTGAGAAGTGAATTGAGTGCCTCGGTCAGATATAATAGACACCGGGACCCCATGCAACCTGACAATCTCCCGAATAAAGATCGCTACCAATCGCTCCGATGAGTAAGTAGTGCTAACTGGGATGAAATGTGCGGACTTAGTCAGCCGATCAACAATCACCCATACGGAATCAAACTTCCTCGCTGTCCGAGGGAGTCCAGTAACAAAATCCATGGTGATCCTCTCCCATTTCCACTCGGGAATAACCATACGCCGAAGAACACCGCCCGGTCTCTGATGCTCATACTTGACCTGCTGGCAATTGAGGCACTTAGCTACATGCCTAACAATATCCATCTTCATTCTCCTCCACCAATAGTGCTGTCTCAAGTCTTGGTACATCTTTGCGGCACCTGGGTGAATAGAGTACCGCGAAACTGTGTGCCTCCTCAAGTATCAACTCCCGCAAACCATCAACATTGGGCACGCATATACGGCCCTACATCCTCAGAACACCATCACTGTCGATAGTCACATCTCTAGCATCATTATGCTGCACTCTATCCTTAAGGACAAGCAAATATGGGACATCATACTGTCGCTCCCTGGTGCGATCATATAAGGAAGATCGAGAAACAACACAAACCAACACTCGACTCGGCTCCGAAATATCTAATCTCACTAGCCGATTGGCTAGGGCCTGAACATCATAAGCAAATGGCCTCTCCCTAACCGGGATGAAAGCTAGGCTGCCCATACTAACCGCCTTCCGACTCAAGGCATCGGCCACCACATTGGCCTTCCCGGATGATACAAAATAGTGATATCATAATCCTTAAGCAACTCCAACCACCTTCGCTGTCTCAAATTAAGGTCCTTCTGTCTGAATAAGTGTTGAAGGCTACGATGATCCGTGAACACCTCACATAAGACACCATACATGTAATGCCTCCAAATCTTCAGAGCATGAACTATAGCTGCTAGCTCCAAATCATGAACAGGGTAGTTCTTTTCGTGAAGCTTCAACTGACGAGAAGCATAAGCAATGACCCTACCCTCCTGCATTAACACACAACCAATGCCAACCCCTGAGGCATCACAATATATAGTATAAGAATTTGAAGTTGTCGGTAGAATCAAGACTGGTGCTGTGGTCAGTGCTGTCTTGAGCTTCCGAAAGCTCTCCTTGCACTCCTCGGACCATAAGAAAGGAACACCCTTCTGAGTCAATCTAGTCAAGGGTGAAGCAATAGAAGAGAACCCCTGAACAAATCGGCGATAATACCCTGCCAATCCCAGAAAGCTACGGATCTTAGTAACTGAGGTCGGTCTGGGCCAACTCTGCACTGCCTCGACCTTCCTCGGATCTACTTGAATACCATCACGGGACACCACGTGCCCTAAGAATGCCACGGACTCAAGCCAGAACTCATATTTGGAGAACTTGGTATACAGCTTCTCCTCTCTCAATCTCTGCAACACAATACTCAAGTGTCGAGCATGCTCCTCCCGGCTACGAGAGTAGACTAGTATGTCATCAATGAATACGATCACAAATGAATCAAGATAGGGCTTGAACACACCGTTCATCAGATGCATAAATGCTGCTGGGGCGTTGGTCTGCCCAAAAGACATCACAAGGAACTCATAGTGACCATATCTGGTCCTGAATGCAGTCTTCATAATGTCGGACTCTCTAATCTTCAGCTGATGGTAGCCTGAACGAAGATCAATCTTCGAGAACACCCTAGCTCCCTGGAGCTGATCAAATAAATCATCAATACGAGGCAGAGGATACTTATTCTTCACTGTTACTTTGTTTAGCTGCCTGTAGTCAATACACATTCTCATAGAGCCATCTTTCTTCTTAACAAACAGGACCGGTGCACCCCACGGCGACACACTCGGCCGAATGAACCCCTTATCTAGGAGTTCCTAGAGCTGCTCCTTCAATTCCTTCAACTCAGCTGGTGCCATCCGATACGGAGGAATAGAAATAGGCTGAGTGCCTGGCACCAAATCGATACCAAAATCAATATCCCTGTCCGGCGGCATGCCCGGCAGGTCTGAGGGAAACACATCGGGAAAGTCTCGCACAATGGGAACAGAATCAATACTGGGAGTCTGGGCCTCGACCTCCCGCACAAATGCTAAATAAGAGAGACATCCCTTCCCAACCATTCGTTGGGCCTTGAGGAAAGATATTACCCTGCTAGGTACATACTCAGTCGTGCCTCGCCACTCGATCCCCTGAATACCCGGCATAGCCAAGGTGACTATCTTAGCATGACAATCCGGAATAGCATGACATGGAGATAGCCAGTCCATACCCAATATAACATCAAAATCAATCATGTTGAGAAGCAACAGGTCCACTCGGGTCTCCAGACCCCCAATAGTGACCAAACAGGACCAGTATACGTGGTCCACAACAATAGTATCCCCTACCGGGGTAGATACATGCACTGGCAGCTCAAGACTCCCTCGGGTCGTGCCCAAATGAGGAGCAAAATATGTAGACACATAAGAATAAGTAGAACCGGGATCAAATAATACTGAGGCATCTCTGTGGCAGACTGAAATAATACCTGTAATGACAGCATCAGAAGCAACGGCCTCAGATCGGCCCTGAAAAGCATAGCATCTAGCCTGTCCGCCTGATCGGCCTCCCCCTCGAGAGCGACCCCTAGCTGACTGACCCTAACCCCCCGGCTGGCAGGGCGGGTGCTGAAGTAGAAGGACCAGATGACGAGGGCCGCCCCCTCTACTGATAAGACCCGGAAACAAGACGGGGACACTCTCTACGGTGGTGCCCAAGCTCTCCGCACTCGTAGCAACTCTCTGGTGCTGGGGGCTGAGACTAACAAGGACCCCTGGCGCTGGAGTGGCCACCTGATGAACTAGGCCGAGATGAACCCTGAGCAGATAGGGCCTATGAAGAACTATGAGCTGGCATGGCGCTGAGGGATGGCTGGCTCTGGTGCGAACCCTGATAACCTTGACTAGAAGACCACCTACGACTATCTGAGCGACCCGACTGCAAAGATCTCCAAGAGCAACCACCTCGGCTCTGTTGACTCTGGCCTCTAGTCTGAGTACCACTGGAACTAGCTGCACCTCAAGGCCTCTTGGCCTCCCTCTCATCCCACTGTCTGCGACAATCTGTCTCTATGTCGTGAGCAATATCCACGACATCCTCAAATGTACGACTCAAAACCCTCTCCCGAGTCATCAGAATACGAATGGGATAAATGAGGTCGTCCACAAAGCGACAATCCTCTCTCTGTCGGAATGAACCAACCACGGTGCATATCTGGACAACTCTGTAAATCTGATCTCATACTCTGACACTGACATGTCCCCCTGACGGAGACCCTCAAACCGCCTACGCATCTCCTCTCTCTGAGATCGAGGCACCCATTTCTCTAAGAACATAGTGGAGAACTCCGGCCAAGATAGTGGTGCTGCTCCGGCTGGCCTGCGACGCTCATAAGCCTCCCACCAAGCGAAGGCTGGCCCCTGAAACTGAAAGGTAGTGAAAGATACCCCACTAGACTCCAAGATCCGTGCCGTACGAAGCATCAGATGGCACTTATCCAGAAAACCTTGGGCGTCCTCGCCTGGAGCACCAGTGAACACTAGAGGAGATAGTCTAGTGAACCTCTCGAGACGACGCCGCTCATCGTCCGTCATAGCTGGGACCCTGTCCCCCTGAACCTGATCTGCTGGCTGAACCGGAACCACAGGCTAAACTGGAGGAGCCTCTAGTGTCTGTATGCCCTGCACTACCTGCTCAGGTATGTGGGCAGCGGAGGTCTGATTGCCTCCTCCGGCCTGTGAAGTAGTTGCTCCTGTGGTGGCTGAAACTGCCTGAGCCAGGCCAGAGCAAACTGTCAAAATCTGAGTCAAGGTCTCCCGTAGACCCGAATTACGGTGGGCACAACTGGTGCCTGAACTGGTGTTGTTGGTGTCTAATCTGGAGCTGGGTCAGCCGATGGATCAACAGATGCTGCCCTTGCTACTTTGCCTCTACCACGACCACGGCCACGTTATCGGCCTCTAGCAGGTGGTAGTGGTGGGCGTCCTCCACGTCCGGATGATCGAGTTCTCGCCATCTGCGAGAGAATAGAATGTCAAAGTTCAGCTCAAGTCAAAAGTAATCGCACGACAAGAATTCCAAGAATTTGAAACTTTTCCTAAAGGTTTGCAGCCTTCCGAGGATAAGTACAGGCGTCCCCGTACCGATCCACGAGACTCTACCAACCGGCTCATGACTCGCGAGACCTGTTAACCTAGGCTCTGATACCAACTTGTCACGACCCAAACCCTGGTCGTGATGGCGCCCAACACAATGCTAGGCAAGCCCGACCATATTATCCCTAAAACCAGCCAGTTATTAATCAAGTTAAACTTAAACAGTAAATATTTATATCATGTGATAAGTGAAATGTAAAATATACAAAATACGGTCCCAACCATATCATGGTGTCACGAGACTGAGCCTCTACAGAATAGCATCCTAATACAAACAAGTCTAGGCAAATAGGAAATCAGCAAGATGATAAAGAAGAAGAAAACAGGCTCTGCGGACGCTGGCAGCTACCTCGTAGTCTTCGTAAGAAGTAGATGTGTGCAGGTAGCAACAATAACTCAACCGCTCTCGGGTACCTGTGAATCTGCACAAAAAGTGCAGGGGAGTGGGGTGAGTATATTTCAACTCAGTGAGTAACAATAATAAATAATAACTGAAAGTAAGAACTCATGTGCTATCACTTAGCAGTTCTAAGGCAACCCTCACAGGTACGTCATCACCATGGTGGTACTCTAATCTCCAATCCACATTTATCTCTACAAGATTCCACACTGATCCAACCCTCACTCGTACCCCTACCGTGTACGGCCATCTCAATATATAAAGACACATACCTATGTCTAAAATGTATAAGTATTTAAGTAGTAGTAGGATATGAATAAGTTTAATACTGCGGCGTGCAGCCCGCTCCAATACATATACCGCTGCGGCGTGCAACTCGCTCCATTTAACATCGACGGCGCTCACTGGGGGTGTATACGGACTTCGGAGGGGCTCCCTAGGCCCAAGCACTATGATACTGTGGCGTGCAGTCCGATCCACACATATATTACTGCGGCGTGCGGTCCGATCCAATATATATATATATCCACACATGTATTACTGCGGCGTGCAGTCCGATCCAATATATATATATATGCATATATCTCTATACTGCTGCGGCGCGCAGCCCGATCCCATAATACACCAGTGCTCACTGAGAATGTGTGCAGACTCAGACTCCGAAGGGGCTCCTACAACCCAAGCGCAATAATATTGCGGCGTGCAGTCCGTCCCATATGTATATTACATGTATATTACTGCGGCGTGCAGTCTGATCCAATATATATACTGCTGTGGCGTGCAGCCCGATCCAATATAGGTATATATATATAATACCTCATAATGGGTCCTCGACCCTATATATATATATATATATCTCTATACTGCTGCGGTGCGCAGCCCGATCCAATATAGGTATACATATAATACCTTATAATGGGTCCTCGACCCTATCCCAGTCAGTATATGCTTGGCCTCTCAGGCCCAATATAATATGTCTCAGTGGGTCCTCGACCCTAACTCAATCAATATGGACCCGGCCTCTCAGGCTCACTCAGCTAGAATAGGGATTTCCACCCTAGGCAGTATCTTTCTAAGTACACATATAGTACGGCTTATATTATGCTATACAACTAGAGCTACGGCTGAGTGTATGTTTCCAACACGATATAAGGGTCACCTAGCTCTATAGGTTCCCTAATGCTCTACAGATCGGCACAAGGCCCCAAACATGGCTATTAGCCCCAATTGTACAGTTATAATCTCGTTAACAGTCATAAAACACAGTATTCTATTAGCCGGGAGGGACCAAGTCCAAGCCCCTAATCACGATGTCTCCACGCCCGTCACAAGACGCGTGTCTCAACTCAATATAGCACTGTGAAGTGCTAGTACGGGGTTTCAAACCCTCAGTACATTATTTACTACTACCACTCACCTCGAACCGGTGGAAGCTTCAATCTGCCTTGTGCTTGCCTCGCAAATCAATCTCCTCGGATGCCAAATCTGCTCAAAATCATAGGGAAAGCATCAATATATGCTAATTTCACGCAATTCATTCAAAATAACCCAAATTGTATCAAAACCCACAAAGTTGTCAAAACCCGACTTTTGGTACGCTTCTCAAAAAATTATAAAAGTTACATATTCGGAACCCTCGTCTCAATACGAGTCTAGGCATATCAAATTTACCAAATTTGGACTCCATTTGCCCACTCAAATCGGCAATTTACAAAAACACTGGCTTAGGCTAAATTCCCCCACCATTTGATCCAATTTCCGTGAATTAAAGGAGGATTTCATGATAAAAACGCGTAAAGGAACCATAAAACTCACCTCCGATGATAACCCGATGATCTCCCAGCAATATCTCACCCAAATCGCCCAATTAGCCTCCAAGAACCGAGCCCCAAATGTTTTGAAACTTATGAAATTTTAACCCTTCTGTTATTTTTAACACAGGCCCGATTTCCGCTTCTGCGGACAAAAATCCACCTCTGCGAGGCCGCCTCTGCGACCAAATGGTCGCTTCTGCGAAAACACACCTAGCCGCCCAATTCCGCTTCTGCAGCCCAGGTCTCGCTCCTGCGAGACCGCTTCTGCGAACAAGCCTCCGCACCAGCGATTCTCCCCAGTCGCCCGCCTTTCCGCTTCTGCGACCAAGGACTCGCAGAAGCGAGTCCGCTCCTGCGACGAGTCATCCGCTTCTGCGGAACCTCCTGGCCAAGCCCCCTTTCGCCTCTGCGGTCCAAATTCCGCTTCTGCGGTCCCGCTCCTGCGGTTCCCAATCCGCAGGAGCGGAAATGCTGCTGCAATTAATGACAACAGCTCCCAAACTCCAATTTCCTCCCGTTTAACCTCCCGAAACCATCCCGGGTCCCCCGGGACCCCAACGAAAACCACCAGCATACTCCAAAACATGATACGGACTTGTTCCAAGCATAAAAACACCATCCTAAACATCAAAATCACCATTTACACACGGATTCAAGCCTAAGTTTCTTCAAAACTTCTGAAACTGACATTCGATCAAAAACCCGACCAAACGACCTCCGAATGACCTGAAATTTTGCAGGCACATCCAAAATCACCTAACGGAGTTTCTGCAACTATCAGAATTCCATTCCGACTCTCGGATCAAAATCTCACCTACCGTTCGGATTTCACCAAAATTCAACCTTAGCCAATTCAAGCCTATTTCTACACCGGACCTCCAAATTAAATTCCGATTCTTCCCCTAAGTCACAAATCACTTCCCAGAACTAACCAAATCATCAGAATTTGATTCTGAGCTCTCTAACTAAATAGTCAACTCCGGGTTGACTTTCCTTATTCAAGTTTCCTTTAAAAAGGCTATATGCCTCGTTTTCAATCCAATTCACTCCTAACTTCCCCGATAGACTCTAACACTGATATAAAAGCAAGAAATATGCAATTACAACATAACGGGGTGGAAATTCTTGTGACGACGAGCCGGGTCGTCACAATAGGTCCATCCCAAATTCTCGTTGGGTTGATTGAGAGGTCATAAACTCTCTTTCTCAAGAAGAGTCAAAATTCACTAAGCTAAACTTAGTGTTTGCAACCACAAAATATAAATAAAAACATACAATCAACCTAAAACCAAATACCCAATATCATCCAAACATTAAGCAAAAATACCCATTAATTACTCACACTAGGATTAAGCCACAATCCTAGCTAATGGGTTTAGCTAGACATGGAAGAAGTAGAAATTGAAGAAATAATAGAAGAAATTATCATAAACATGAACTACAAATTTAATACACTTAATTTCACGTTAAAATTTAAGGAAAATATCCCAAAATAGGCAAATAAATGTTGCATCATGCTCAGCTACTCGTACAGTGTTCAAAAGTTAACCTAAAAAGTGAAATATTCTATTTATACTACACAGAAAAAAATGGGACAAAAATACCCCTGAGGGTCTGTCGCGAACCGCATAAAAATGATATGCGGCCGCGTAGAGTAACTGGCCTTCAATTTTTAAGCTATTGGATCTTGGAATGCGGACCACCTACAAATGCCACGCGGTCGCGTAGGTTGAGTCACGGAGATTGCATGGAAATGATGTGCGACTGCGCAGTTGATTGTTCTCCAGTGTTGACTCTCTGATCATTCACCCAAGCGGACCGCACTATTTTAGTGTGCGGCCCCGTGGGATTATGCCTTGTATTATGAGCTTCTGTTTCTTCATCATTGCGGACCGCGTAGAAATGGATGCGGTCCGTGTGGAATTATGTCCAATCTTGCAGGTTCTCTAACCATTACCTGTGCGTCCGCGTGGCAATATAGTGCGGACCGCACAAGTTAACTTAAAAGTTTGTCATCTTGTAGATCTTTACTGCGTGTCCGCGTGGCAATACAGTGTGGACCATGTAGGGCTTGCCAGGACTTGGTTATTTGCATAATCCTCTTGTGCGGCCGCATGACAAAAGGTTGCGATCCGCACAGGTCATTTAGTTCACATTTTAGCTCATCTCTTGACACTTGGCAGACTTCACTCCTTCTTGAGCCGATTTGTGATCTTTATCATCTAGTCGCTCAAACCTGCAAAGCGCAACTTGTAAGCAATTTATGACTAATCTATATTAATTTATGCACAAAGATTAGGTAAGAAGGGGTATAAATCATGTAAAAATCACAGTTATCATCAGCCTAAAATACATCATTGACAAAACATCAGAAACTGATAATATCCTAGATTTTTCAAAAGAACTTCTTTTGATGCCTTCTTGGCCAATACATCAGCTACTCTGTTCTGCTCCCGATAGGTGTGTTTCACTACCGCCTTGTCCATCCTTTGAATTAGCAACCTACATTCATAAATTAAGGGGTTATAAATAAGGTTTCCTTTTGCTAGCATATTGATAATTTCGGAGGAGTCAGTATTGATCTCTAGGGGAGATAAGTAATTTTGTTCTGCAAGTTGTAGTCCCTTTAAGAGTGCCTGCAATTCTGCCATAGTATTTGTTGTGTGAGGGATGTTATCCATGTACCCCATTATTCAGTCTCCATTGTGATTTCTAAATACTCCTCCTGATCCTCCTATCCCTGGATTCTCTTTAGCTGCTCCATCTGTGTTTAACTTATAGAAGCCTCTTCTTGGGGGCTCCTATTTTATTATAATTTGATGTGTCATTTTGCTAGACCATTTTTTGTAAGCACAAAGTATTCGGTAGCTTTGGAGATTTTGTTTGTGGAGTTAATGTTCTTTTTTCTTATTGGATAAATTATTGTTTCTTGTTAGGCAAATGTGCCAGAAGCAAAAGGAAATGAGGTTTTCCCATAGGATATTGCTATTGTAAGACGGATTTCTGATTGAATTCCATGTTGATGGCCACTGATAGCCACTGAATGCTGGAGTGAGTTGTGTACTGTCTCTAGAAAATTTGGACAGTATTTCATACCAAAAGTGGACATCGTTAGGGAACTCAAAGAAGATATGGACAATAGTTTCTTGGTCATTGTTAAAGCAGGGACATTGGGGATCACAGTTGATCCCAATTCTATGGAGGTAGCTGATCTCGCCCAACTGTGCCTTATAAAATGACACGCGGACGTTGCAAATATAACCTAAGTATTTATGCCCAGAGTCAAACCCACAGGGAATTAACCTATCGACTAATTTTGTTGGACCTACTAAATTCTATAGAATCAACTTCCTCAAACATTGTAATTTACATTTTATAGTATTTCTAGCAACTAAAACTGAAAATAAAAAAACATCAAAAAACTAACTATGCTTGAATTGTAAACAATTGGAATAAAGGTCTAAGGTAATGGTTTCCCCCGTTGTTGATTTTTTCTTATAGTTTTGACTTAGTTTCCTCTATCAATCATGAACTCTCCAGCTATCACAAATCTCTCTCAAGAAATTATGGTAATTCACTCGACCCACTTTCTCATGCTACGCTAGCTAGATTCGCATTCCATTTCACTTAGATCGCACCCGAGGTATCGTTATCTCTAAACCAACCTCTAAACCCTCGGTTATGACTCTTGCCTATACTCCGGGAGTGATTTTGTTCAAACAACTACCTAAATATGCACTCTCTCTCAAGTAGATATTTAATAAATAGGAACAACTAATTGAGGATTCTTTCAATTAACCAAAACCAAAACATAGTTAAACAAATAGACATTAACAACTAAACAACAACAACAACAACCCAGTATAATCCCACTTAGTGGGGTCTGGGGAGGGTAGTGTGTACGCAGACCTTACCCCTACCCTAAGGTAGAGAGGCTGTTTCCAAAATAGACCCCCGGCATCCTTCCCTCCAAGAACTACCCACCTTGCTCTTGGGGAGACTCAAAACTATATTAATATATGGAGATAAGAATTATTTTCCAAGTTGCCTCCTTGCCTCTCTTGCCTTGTTCTCAAACCTCCAAACTCCCTCTTCTCTTAGACGCGTTAAACCTTTTATAGTTTGTGTGGTTTTTGCTTTGGACTTCCAACTTTGCTCTTTCAAACACTTTTTCCCGCATCTAGACTAGCACGGGCGTGCTAATGCCCGCGCTAGTAGAGTTATGTTCTGCCTCTGATGACTGAAGTAGCGTGGGTGTGCTAAGGTCGCGCTAACTCCCACGCTAGTGGGGTTTCCCACTGCAAAACAGAGCTTCATTCTCTTATTTCGTCCATTAGTTCTAATTTTTGCCCGAATCACCATCATAAGTCTTCATTTGAGTAGTGCACTCCTGTGAAACACAAAAGTCACCATCATAGGCAATTTTGCATTATTTACACACTTATAACTATAAAGCATCCTTAAGTTAGAGCCCGAAGGTATGCCAAACTATACAATTTAGCCTATTATCAATACCCCACACTTAAATCATCAATCCACTACATCCTACAAGGTTTCTTTCCTAAGCTTTTCCCTTAACGACTCACACCATGAACGTTATACAGAAGTTGCACCTGGTAGTGAGCGAACGTTACCTCAAGAATCAAATCTTTACTACCATGCAACATTCACACTTACTCAAAACACTTTATGCAAAAGTCAAGACTTAACTTTCCATTGTGAATCACATGCCCTCACCTCACACAAGAGAGTAGTTCCACATACAATGATCTTTAGGACAATTAGGAACAAAGATAGACAAAATTTGCTCGTTCTCAAAAAGAACATTCACATGCCACAAAGATGCACCATAGGCTTGCTCGTAGTGTAGTACTCTACTAATCAAGCCGCACTCAATCTAAGATTAACAGGGCTTTAATTGGTTGTAATGTAGGCTAAGGGACCAGTAGGATATATATAGACATAGTGACTAACCCCACTAAGCACTTTTAATGCAATTATATTAAATTTCAAGATCATATTTGTATCAGCCAAACACTCCACCACATTTATTTAAAATATCCCCATCCATTAGGTGCAATTTATACAAGCCACCACTTATCAATCACTATAAAATTACTTTTTTTTGTTTCGCGGTGCTTCTCCTTTTATGCTTTAACATTCTGCACTGTTTCTCTAATGGTTCCACTCAAAAACCAAACCACCACCCCACACTTTTGCTTATGCATATTTTCAGTACCATTCTAGTACTTTGTGAGGGGGAAAGGTTCAAACAATAGGCTATTCAAATAATTGGGTAAGGTTCGCAATGTGGTTGCCAAAGAAACATGCTTATAGGCTCAACGGGGTTAACTAAGATATAATACATTCAGGTGGGTTTACTTTATATGTCTGGCTCAACAAAGAAATTCCTATATCACTTCTAAAACTTAATGAATCTATTATTTCATTTCGCAAACACACTGGTCAAGTCCTAAGCATCAAATATAAAGCATGGAATACAGTAAAACTCACACACACATGGCACATGACTCACTCTGGATTAGTTTATCAAGACATTCTATTTTGAGTGTTCAAGTTAGATACAAACATACAATTTTAAGGCACTTAAAAAAGATTCAACCCTTGAAGCGAAGCGTTACATTCTGGTGTCTATCGTGTTCAGGTGTAGAAACGCTAAGTTTTTTTTCTTCTTCGAGTGTAGCTCGTAGACCATTAATCCTAACTTAAAATAAAAACTACCTATACCCGATTCAAGCTAAACCCTTGGAAAAGAACCATGTCCCAAAGAAAAACCAAGTAGGAGTTACTACACTACCTAAAAATAAAATAAAAAATCTTTTTGATATTTTCTCTAAACTAACTTCCCTAGAGAAATTTGTCTAAAGGATATATCATCAGGAAGAGTCTCCATATTCTATTTTTCTTTTTCTTTTATTTAGTCCCTCAAGAAACCAGCCGAAAGAGATCCGTCGTCGGGACAAGTCACTTACCTAATGAGCTATTATTCTAACACAAAAACAATCAAAGCAAGACAAAACAACCAAAGCAAATAGTTAATTGTTACAATTACAAACATACAATGAAGTGTCCCTATCCACCACCCCACACTTAAAATGAGGACTGTGAGCACGTGATTTTTGCCCCAAGCAATTAAATTCCAAAATATATAAAAATAATACAAAAATGATTTTTGTTTGCAAATTGTTTGATTTGTGTGAAATGCCAATGTTTGTCAATTGTTTTAAAATTGAATAATTAGAAAATGTCACAAATTGTAAAACAAATAGGAAAATTAAGCAAAAATACAAAAAATATTGGAAAATTATGGAAAATGCAAAAAATGGGAAAATAAAAGAAATATATCAGTTGAAATAAGTACAAAGGAAAATGTACAAAATACAAAAAGAAAATGCAAGAAAAATAAATAAAATACAAGTCAAAAATAATAAATACAAAGATACAATATACAATATACGATTTGGGCCAAATACAGGATATAACAGCCCAAAAACATAACATAGACCAGGCCCAATCATTTTAGCCTGGTCTGCCCAGCTGCTAACCAAACGACACCGTATAGGTGTTTAAATCCAAGCCATTGATATAATTGATCAAACGGACCATAGAAGGCGGTGGCATTGAACAGAAAAATGACGTCACTTAAAAAACTAATCTAGGCCATCCATCACATTTAATCAGGCGGATGATACCAGTGTCTCATTTAACCAAACGACGTCGCCTAAGAAATTAGATCTCAACCGTTAAACAATCTAATCTAATGGACTAAATGAAAGACTTCATTAAACCAAACGATGACGTTTTGAAGGCCAAATAATCTTGGACGTTCATCTCATCCAATCCAATGGCTGATAAACAATAACACATGTTTAATATATATCAACACCCTCCCTTTCAGACGCTCATTATACACACACACACACATTTTATGTGTCCAAACCCTAGCCGTCTGAGTCTCCATCATCTTCCTCTCCCACTGTCTCCCATGGAGATCACCGGAGACCGCCTCAGCCTTCGTCTCCGGCCAAAGACAAGCCACCAAACACCTCTCCTCACCTCTAAACCACCATAAAACCCCATTAACCCCAACCAAAAAACCAACAGTCCCTTGTTCTTGAAATCCCGGTCACCGGAACCCTAGACAGTGACCACCCAAAGTATGAACCAGACACCCAAAATAACACCCCTTGACCGTCTTTAGACGATCTACCACCCCACCTAGGTAGTTTTTCTCAAATCTTCATCAAACTTATCGAATAATCGAAAAACCCTGGCCGGAACCATACTCCGGCGAGTACCAAAAATAAACTCACTCTCAAAACATTACCCAGGCCTCCAGATTACTTCTCCCATACTCAAATCAAACCCCAAATCCCCATTCATAAAATCTAATATTCAGAAGACTAACTATCTTTGAAGCTCTGAAAATCAAGAAAAATGAAGAGAAAAAAAAGAAAAGAAAGAATAAAAGAAAGAAAGAAAAGGAAAAAGCCTAAAAGCTAAGTACCCTTCCCTGTTTTTGGTCGTTAATTTTCATATGTTCACTCATTCTGAAAACTTGATTCTTTTTGTTTTGAACTTGTTCTGTTAACTACTTATCATGTTTCTCTGTGTTGAACTTAAAGAATCCCTATGCATGTCTTAAATCATGACTCTATCTCTATTTTGTATCTTGATTCATACTTATGCATACTAGCCATGAACTTTATTTTATATGTGCTTGAAATCATTTAGGTGTTCTAGGGTTCTGATATTAGCTACTTGTGAATCATATGCTATTAGTCATTTTTATGTGATTGTTCATTATATTCTGTCTCGATTGGGTTTTAGTTAATTGGAATTCAACCATTATCAAATTTTTCCTCTGAGTTCTGATTAATTGGAATTTAATTCGTGATTATTGTTATTTGTGCAAAACAACATGAATCTGGCCATATATGCAATTTGATTTGTATGTTAGTTTCTTCTGAACTTCTGAGTACTTATGTGTATTTAGGTTTTATGTAAATGTTTTATGGCTATGTTTGCAAGTTAAGAATGAATTCTGATTAATGGCTATTTGTAAGAAAAGTGGCTAATGTTGAAAAGGTTTATAATTTGGAACTGGTTAAGACTTAAAGACATGGTTTAGGTTGGCTATTTGTTGAATAAGTGAATACCCTAGTTCTGCCAGACCTAAGGCAGGTCGGGTAATAACAATTAAAAATAAGGGGTAAAAAGGGAAGTGTAAATGACATTATTGTGGATTAAATAGAGCTTATAGGGATAAAAGTGACATTAATGCTTGGTATTTCTGAAATTACTTAGATAAAAAAGGGTATACTAGGTAGAGCAAAAATGCATTTGTGTAATAAACCTTAGCAAGTGAGGGCAATTAGGTAAAACCTGCCTAATGGAACCCAATAGAACTGCCCAGAACCTTCTAGTAGGGGTTCTAGGGCATTTCGATACATTTTAATGGACTATTCTGTAATTAATTGAAAAGAATAAAGGGAGGGAAATACAATTAACTTATTTGAAATTCCCCCCAAAATGCCTCTATAAATAGGCTTCTATAAGCCTGAAAAGGGGGTTCCAAATCTTCGAAAAAAGGTTCCACACATTAGAGTTCTGAGTTCCATCTTTGAGGGCTAGAGTTAGACATTGGTCCAGATTTTGAAAATACACTTAAATACACTGAAAAACTACTAATGTTTCATTGTTGATGATTCCAGTGATATTTTAGACTTCTGTTCGTTGTTCTTCATCTGTTTGGTTGAATTCACTAGGTCTTCTACTTGTTTGGTTGAATTCGCTGAGTTTTCTACTTTGAAATCGCACATGCTGTTGTGTTAATTTGCCTTCACTGCTGTTGATACTTGGTTGTTGTCTATTGCTGATTCTCTTCTCCTTCACTCCCCTAGAACTCATTGTTTTATCTCAATTTAATCAGGTACACTACTACCTCTCAAGGATGTAATTGAAGTGCTTTGAAGGAATGAAATACATGTTAATTTCCATTTGTACTTATATTTCTATTTTGTCATAGCTGTAATTCTTAGATCTATTGTAATTCATTAGGAATGGTTGTAATAATTAAAAACAACATGAATTTGATTTAGATTAGAGTAGAATAGTTAATGTAGTAAGTAAACGTGGTTACCTATAGCTTATTATCTAATTCGAAACTAAAAATAGGTTAAAATAAAGTTAATACACCTAAGTAAGTAAGAATGCCATTATGAAATTGGACCTACGAACCGATATCTAATTACTCATGCTAATTAAATTCTGAATCTGGTTTAATAGGGAATAAGTAGTTCAAGTTTCAAGAGTATCATTGCCTAGTCTTATTCAAAAATGATCTAGATATGGATTTGTTTTAGACTAATTCAAGCATGTTTAGTTAGTATAGCGACACTGATACAAAATTATCGTGTTAGAATTTTAGTTGGTAGTTGGATACTGAAATTAGCAGTAATCGAGAATGTAACTTGGTATCTTTTGAAATAATATGGTTTTATTGACTTCTCTATCATTTGAATAATATTTGCTTAAATACTGCTATTGAAATGGTAGTTTGTTTTAGCTTGTATATTCTGGGCCTAACTATGCATACAGGACCCAGATCTGATTAATGTGGCATCTGGGCTCTCGAATAGGGACGGTAGTATATATTGGGCTCCAGTTGCCCAATTGACTTTAATAATGGACTGCTGAGCAGTCTAGAGTCCAGGCCCAATAACGAATAATGGCCTGGACTCCAACATTATAGTTTAACAATAACACCAAAAATAGATGCATAGTAGGAAGGAAGAAACAAAAATAGAAACATAGTACATAAATAGGATTGAGCCTAAAAATAAGGGATGAGCCTTGTTCCGAACATAAAAATACACGGGGCCCCCAAACGGATTTTAATGTAAAACTTTTAGACTTGGAGGGACGGTTTAGAGAATTTCACGGCCCCTCCCAAAGATAATAAAGACGTAGACATTATATGCACGATAAATAAAATACATTCCTAATACAGGTGTACATTTTATGTGACCCAAATCTTAAATCCCGATAAAGCTGAAATGCATTAAAGTCACAGGCGTACTGGTTGCGGTGTGACTTGAAATGCATTTTTGTGACGTCGCAAGTCTTAAAAATCAACAAAGCGGAACATTAATAGCATTTGAAAATTGAAGCATATAAGGAAATCAAATAGAACAAATACGACAGTTGAGCTACCGTGCTAGAACCACGGAATCCGGGAGTGCCTAACACCTTCTCGCGGGTTAACAAAATTCCTTATTCGAATTTCTAGTTTTGCGAACTGTTAAACAGAGTCATAATTTCCTCGGTTCGGGATTAAATCAGTGACTTGGAACACCATTATTTTCCCAGGTGGCGACTCTGAAAATTAATAAATAAATCCCGTTTTGAATGTCCTTTAATTGGAAAACCTACTTCCCTACTATTATTATATCCATTCCCGAGGTGTAGTAGTAAATAGTTGGGACACGAAAAAGGAGGTGTGACAAGGACATCTCCTCATGGACAAGTAAAGCAGAATAAGGAAAATGGAGTTTCCCTACAGCTCAATCCTAATCGAAGACAAAGCTGGTGTCTACATTGCACGCTCGACCCAATGCACGGAGCCAATCCATGATCCTTTTTGTTGATTTCTTCTATTGGGTTGCCATTTCATCAACACGAGTTCCTAGTGAGTCACCAAGGTTCATATTTCAGTTATTTCTTGATTTATGCGGTCTAACCACTGTCCCCGACTGGCCCTAGACGGGCCTGCAACATCCTTAGACTGTGGTTGAGTTGGCTACTCATCACCTATAATCTCCACTTCATCGGCTACCTGGTGTGATTCCTCCTCCTCTGTGTCTTCACCCTCATCATAATCTTGTCCAACCAACTCCTCAGCCGCTACCACTTCCTTGCTTGTGGTGACCCTCTTAGCCATGAAAGGGTACCAAAGGAAATCAACCATCTATATCAAGGTTACTCGACACATTAGCCTGAAGACACAACCGGGTGACAGGGGACGAGTAGTATAAACCATATCATTGAACCCGGACTCGCTGGAACATTTCATCATGTATTACTCTGGCCACGTCGAACGGAGCATTATTCATGAAACACCAAATTAAGCACCCTCGCGGGATGTTCACTTCGAACAGGTTTTTGGAGGGTAGAAGTCGACTATTTATGAAGTATAACCATCATTTGGCCTCAAACTTGAGGGCCAGAGAGTGGAAGTTGTTCCCATATTTGTACCATTGCAGAGTGGCTCCCGGTTGACAGATGGTGCCGATGAATGTGGGACCACGAGGTATGCCTTCCACTGTACGATTGGTACACATCCACGTACCCCTGAGCTGGTGGAAGAAGCCTGTACAAAGTCCGAATATTTTCCAAAGAGGCATCTTCCAATCTCTTGAGCACTATAACTGTATAGTCCTCATGTTCCAGCAGGTTCGCATTGAATTCCCTAAGAAGAATGACATTTGCAGTGATAGGCCCATCAAAAAATATGTCCAGGTGTCACCGCCTCAGCTTGAAAGGTATATTGGGGCAGGTTGTCCCTAGTGCGTTGGGAGCCATGGCTTGCTCCGGCATAATGGTTTTGGCCTTTTATTATTGAACCTATTCTGGGCCCTGGGAGACATGAACTTTTGACTATTGAAAGGCCTAGAATCGATCGACTTATGAGGTCGTCCCTCAGTGTTGGTTGTAGCCGGGTGGCTGGAGGATGTGCTTGTTTCATGGCATTTGCGTTGAGGCATGGTACCTACAAATAGTCCAATGTCAATTTTATTCAATCGGGTGACCCAACCGTGGCTACTCAGACTTCACCACTTAATTGGTCACAACACATCTTTCAAATAAGCATTTTAACAAACACATGGTTGACAATGGCATTAAGCCCAAACCGTACCTCCAACACAAGTCGCACCACCATAGTAACCCAATAACACACAATACCCCCACACTTTGTATGTTGAAAGTTTTCAGCCCTAACTAACTACTAACAAATGTTTCCACCCTAAAATAAGACTAGATTCCACTATACAAAGCAAAAAGAAAGCAAAGAAACTAAAAATGGAATTAGAGAACTAAAAACAAAATCAAAGGGAGAAATACATACCAGTTGAGTGGATGAGAGCGAAAATGTAAGGAGTGAGGAAGAGAGAAAAGGTGGTGTTGTATATGGATGGGTATGGAGAAGGGGGAAGGGAGTAATAGGTGAGGAAGAAAAAGAGTGGAGGGTTTAAGTTGGTTAGTATTGTGCTAGGAGAAAGAGGGTGGGGGGAGTTAAGAGGGGTGGGGCGGGTAGGGTTTTGAGTTAGATGGGGTACGAGAAGAAAATAAAAAGAAAATCAATAAAATAAAATTAATCGGGACTTACGTGGACTAGCGCGGTCTTAGCGTTGCCGTAGCACGAGCGCGCTAGTTTAACAAAGTGAGGCAGTAAAAAACCCAACTAGCGCGGGCTTAGCGTTGTCTTAGCGCGACCGCTCTAGTTGAAACAAATGTGAGGCAGTGTATAACCTGATTAGTGCTACCTTAGCGCTCGCGGGCGCGCTAACCCAGGTGTTCCCAGTGTCATTTTTTTGATAAATCAAGTTTCATTATACACTAACAACACATCCGTGGGTTGCCTCCCACGCAGTGCCTGATTTAATGTCGTGGCATGACGCAAACATTTGATCATCACTCCTCATTTGCGTATTGGGTCTCTTTCAAATTAATTACCACTCTACACCCTTTTTCTTCAGCCGTTCCAAGGTAATGTTTCAACCTTTGCCCATTTACTGCAAACTTGTTTGTCCCATCTTCTGATTTAATCTCCACAACTCCACTTAAGAATATTTGCACCACTTTGAAGGGTCCTAACAAACGGGACTTTAACTTACCCGGAAACAATCTCAACCTTGAATTGCATAATAATACCGTGTCACTAGGTTTGAAATTTCTGTCCACAATGTGCTTGTCGTGCAACCTCTTCATTATTTCCTTGTAGATCCTCATGCTTTCAAAGGTATGATATCTGAATTCCTCCAACTCATACAACTCTGTCAGTCAATTTTCTCCAGCCTCATTAGGGTCCATGTTCAATTGCTTTAGTGCCCACCAAGCTCGATGTTCTAGCTCCACAGGTAGGTGACAGGCCTTGCCAAATACGAACTTGTACAGTGACATACCGATTGGCGTTTTGAATGCATTCCTATAGGCCCAAAGTGCATAGTCATGCTTTTTTTGCCCAATCAGTTCTTGTGGCATTTACAGTCTTGGTTAGCACACTCTTTATCTCTCTGTTGGACACTTCAACCTTCCTACTAGTTTGCGGGTGATAAGGGGTAGCCACCTTGTGGCATACATCATATTTTTCAAGCAATTTTTCGAAGGCTCTATTACAGAAGTGAGTGCCTCCATCACTGATGATCGCTCTTGGTGTCTCAAATCGGGTAAATATGTTCTTTTTCAAAAATCTCACCACCACTCGTGCATCATTAGTCAGCAACGTTGCAACTTCTACCCATTTGGACATGTAATCCACAACAACAAATATGTACTTATTGCCAAAAAGGTTGACGTAGGGACCCATGAAGTCAATCCCCCAAACATCAAACACCTCGATCTCTTGAATCGGGTTCATAGGCATCTCATAGAGGCGAGAAATGTTCCCGGTCTGCTGACACTCATTGCAACCCTTCACCCATAGGTGCGCATCTTTAAATACTGCTGGCCAAAAGAATCCGGCCTCTAGCACTTTCGCAGCTATCCTAATTCCTCCAAAATGTACTTCTTATGGTGACGCATGACAAGCCTGAAAAATAGAAGATTGTTCTATCTCGGGGACACACTTCCAAATCATATTATCAACACATATTCTAAACAGATAAGGCTCATCCCAATAATACATGCGGCAATCACGATAAAACTTTTTCTTTTGTAGAAATGAGAGGTTATAAGGAACTATACCGTAGGCCAGGTAATTTGTAAAGTCTGCATACCATGTCGCTTCCTCAAGACTAGTAGCGAAGAGCTGCTCGTCAGGAAAGGTTTCTAGAATCTCTTCGACCTCGACTGATTTTTTAACTCCATCAGGTCGTGATAGATAATCAACAAATTGATTTTCAATGCCCTTACGGTCATGAATATTGAGGTCAAATTCTTGCAATACCAGCACCCAATGAATCAGGCATGACTTAGACTCCTTCTTCTCAATCAAGTACCTGAAAGTTGCATGATCAGTGTATACAATTACCTTAGAGCCAATTAGATGTGATCGGAACTTGTCAAAAGCAAACACCACCGCCAAAATCTCCTTCTCTGTCATAGTGTAGTTGAGTTATGCACTGCTTAGCATTCTACTTGCGTAGTAAATCGGGTGCTTTAGCTTAATCTTTCGCTGCCCTAAG
Organism: Nicotiana noctiflora; assembly: GCA_032618575.1. Classification (NCBI taxonomy): domain Eukaryota; kingdom Viridiplantae; phylum Streptophyta; class Magnoliopsida; order Solanales; family Solanaceae; genus Nicotiana; species Nicotiana noctiflora. The sequence continues at coordinate 117,170 of JASVEL010007515.1, forward strand.
ACTGCTCCTATGGCATATTCATTTGTGTCACACATGAGCTTCAATGGTTGTTCTCAGTTGGGTGCAACAATGATAGGTGCAGTCACCAATCTCTTCTCCAGCTCCTCAAATGCCAACATGCAACCATTAGAAAACAAAAAGGCTGGTCCTTTTCAAGGAGTTTGCATAATGGGTTAGCAATTTTGGAGAAATCTTTTATGAATCACATGTAGAACCCGGCGTGCCCAAGGAAACTTCTCATCACCTTGACAGAAGTGGGCGGTGGTAGCTTTTCAATCATGTCAAGCTTAGCATGGTCGACCTTAATTCCTTTACAAGACACTCGATGCCCTAGGACTATCCTTTCCTGTACCATAAAATGGTGCTTCTCCCAGTTCAGCACTAAATTTGTATCCATATATCTTTTGAGAACTCTTCTTAAGTTGTGAAGACAGTCTTCGAATGAATCCCCTACCATGAAGAAATCACCCATAAAGACCTCCATAATATCCTCCACCATGTCTATGAAAATGGCTAAAACGCACTGTTAAAATGTCATTGGTTCACTACAAAGCACAAAAGTCATTCTCGAAAGGCAAAGATGCCATAAGGATAAGTGAAGGATGTCTTCTCTCTATCTTCGGGGGCTATTGATATATGTTTGTACCCCGAATATCCATCCAAGAAATAGAAGTGTGCTCGCCCAGCCAGCCTGTCGAACATTTGGTCAATAAAAGGCAAGGGGAGTGGTCCTTCTAGGTGGATGTGTTCAATTTTCGGTAATCCATGCAAATACGCCATCTTGTGATTGTACGAGTTTAGATCAACTCATTGTTCTCATTTTGCACAATACTTATGCCCCCCTTTTCGGCACACGTTGGACAGGGCTGACCCAATTGCTATCAGAGATGGGGAAGATGATTCCCGCATCTAACCATTTGATCACTTCCTTCTTTACTACCCCTTTCATGTTCGGGTTCAAACTTCGTTGATGTTTTCTAGAAGGTTTGTGCCTTTCTTCCAAGAGAATCTTATGCACACAGAAGGCTGGGTTGATACCTTTTATATCTACCATGGTCCATCCAATTGATGTCTTACTTTCTGCAGTACTTATATGAGTTGTTCTACCTGCACATCTAGCAAACTGGATGATATAATAACATGCAAAGTAGAATCAGGGCCTAAGAAAACGTACCTAAGGTGATTTGGGGGTGGCTTCACCTCCAGCTTGGGTGGTTCCTATACTGATGGTTTTGCTAGAGGTGTAGCCCTTTTTTCTAACTCAATGGACTCGAACTGAGGTTCCCTTTTACAGAATCCTTGTCCTTCAAGTGCCATGACCCACTCAACTAACCTTTCACCATCCATATCTTCTAAATTTGTCAGACATGCCTCTAATGGATCTTTAGCAGTAAGGGTCACATCATCTTCTTACAGGATCACATCCACTGCCTCCATTAGAGAGAAATTAGTATATTCAATAGGTTTCCTCATAGATTGCTGAACATTGAATATGACTTCTTCATCGTTCAGTCTCATTTTTAATTCCCGGTCTCACATTTAATCACTGCTCTCCCAGTGGCCAAAAAAGGCCTACCTAAAATGATAGGTATCTCCTCATCTATCTGATAATCTAGAATAACGAAATCTACGAACATACCCACTTGCACCAACACATTATAAAAAATCCCAGTTGGCCTTTTCACCGTGCGGTCAGCCAACTACAGCAACATTGAAGTCAATCTAGCTCTGCTAATACCCAGTTTGATGCATATAGCCAGAGGCATCAAATTTATGCTATTTCCTAAATCACATAATGCATTTGCAAAGGCATAACTCCCAATTGTGCATGGAATAGTGAAGCTACCTGGGTCAAACATTTTTTGAGCCATCGGTCTTGTCATTACTGCACTGCAGGTCAGTGTTACAGTCACTGTGGAAAGGTCCTGAAAATCAAATTTCGTGACACCGGGTCCGTCATAATCTTTGCATAACTGAGCATCTCCCTCAAGGCATCCATCAAAGGAATATTCCACTAAATTTGACTCACCATCTTCATGAATTTTTTGTATTAATCTTCCTTTTTTGGTTTTATCGGTCTCTGAGGGAAAGGTGCAATTATTACCCTTTGTGCACTTTTTGATGGATTCTCTTTGTTGGAGTTTTGTGGCACAAGAGGTGCCACCTATTCTGCAGATTGCTCATTCATCTTATCCTTACCTTTTTCATCATGACTCTATTCAACCACCACTTCAGTAAGTTCTGTTGTTTCATCTACCTCTAATGGAACTGGAGTGGCAGGCGTACTCTCTTTGCTGGCGTGTATAATTTCCCGCTCTCTGTCTAAATCTCTCCCATTTCGGAGACTTACTGCCATCAACTGATTCAGGTTTTTCTCCTTGGGGTTGATATTTATGTCTCCATGCAAGGTTCCCTAAGGGTGGTCATTTAAAGTCATGGACAGCTATCCCAGCTGTGTTTCAATGTTCTTTATAGCTGAATCACGCACTGCCAACTTTTCCTACATTTTACCATTTGTCCGAGTGAGTTTCTGAAGCATACCCCTAATTTCAACCATGTTGTTATATTGTTGCTGATGAGGTGGTTGATATGTTAATAGTTGCTGATTTTGCTATGGATAGCCCTTTGTATCAGATATGGCATTGGCACCATTTGGCCTTGAGGGTGCATACCCCCAGGTTGTTGCATGTTTGGTATGTATTGATGAGTTTGGTGTCGGTCTCCACTACTGTCCTCCTTGTCTCTAACCCCCAAAGTTGTTAACATAATTCATACTTGCCCCTTGCTTTCACCTTCTCCACTCCATGAACACACATAAGACTGATTAATACAAGGTGTACACAGTCCTCCATTTGTCGTGTCAATAGTTTGCACCTGTTTTGTACCCATCTAATCAATCTTCTTTGTCAAAATGCTCATCTGAGTCATGAGTCTGGCCATGTTCTCTGCATGTGAATTATTTCGGTCAAGTGGAACTGAATGCACTATGGGTGCTAGTGTTGTACCTCTAGTCATCCACCCCAAATTCTGTGACATCTTGTCAAGAAGGACTTTGCACTCAGTGAATGTCTTACTAAAATTGCACCTCCAGCTAAAGCATCCACATTTGCTTTTAGATTGTCAGCTAGACCTATGTAGAACCTCTGGCCGAGCATCTGGTCTGGAATGCCATGGTGAGGAAGCTTCACTAGCATCCCTTTAAATCTTTCCCAAGTTTCTCGCAAGGTCTCAGTCGGATGCTACTTGTACTACAATATTTCATCAATCTGTCTTGCAATTTTGTCGGGTGGGTAGAACTTATTTAGGAACTGCTTGACTAATTCCTCCTAGGTGACAATGGAATTGATAGGGAGCGAATTAAGCCAAGTCTGAGCTTCCCCGGTCATAGAGAACGAGAATAGTAACAACTTGATAGCTTCCCGGTTTACATTTGGCTGTCTTTGGGTCACACAAATTGACAGAAAATTTTTCAAGTGTTGCTGAGCGTCTTCAATATGTGATCCAGAGAACAATCCTTTATTTTGCAGAAAATGCAACATATTATTGGTTATCTGGAAAGTCCCCGCTTGAATTATGGGCACAACTATGGTAGTAGCCATGTTATCAGTTGTGGGATGTGTCCAATCATAATGTGCAGTTTTGGGCACAAGATGTGCCACTACTCTGACGTTAAGGGTCACTAGCAAATCCCCGACATTTCCATTAACATTTTCTGCGTCACCCATGTCAAATTCGAGCTGGTGTGGTTATTGTGATTGATGGATTCTCTTATTGGCACTATTTAATGACCTGAATTTTTTCTCGGGGTCTGAGAGTCCTTCTAGCAGTTCTCCAGTCCTCGAAGAATTTCTAGGCAAACACATGAATTCCACAAGAGTTCAAACGTAAGAATTTCAATAAAAATATTGGGTATAGATAAAACTGACTACACTAAGAATTTTTGTACTTCTTTCAATTATAATTGATAACACTGTTAAATTCCCCGACAACGGTGCCAAAATTTGATCTCGTCCAACTATGCCTTATAAAAAGACACACGGATATTACAAATATAATCTAAGTATTTATGCCTAGAGTCGAACTCACATGGAATTAACCTATCTATTACTTTTGTTGGACCTACTATATTCTATAGAAACAATTTCCCCAAACATTGTAATTAACAGTTTATAGTATTTTTAACAACTAAAACTGAAAAATAAATAAACAGCTAAAAACTAGCTATGCTTGAATTGTAAACAATTGGAATAAAGGTCTAAGGTAATGGTTTCCCCCGTTGTTGATTTTTTATCATATCTTTGACTTAGTTTCCTCTATCAATCATGAACTCTCCAACTATCACAAATCTCTATCAAGCAATTATGATAATTTACTAGACGCACTTTCACATGCTACGCTAGCTAGATTCATAATACATTTCACTTAGATCGCTCTCGAGGTATCATTATCTCTAATCCAACCTCTAAACCCTCAGTTATTACTCTTGCATATACTCCGGGAGTGATGTTGTTCAAACGACTACCTAAATAAGCACTCTCTCTCAAGCAGATATATAATAAATAGGAACGGTTAATTGAGGAATCAAAATCAAAATATAGTTGAACAAATAGAGATTAACAACCAACTCAAAATTATGTTAAAATAACAACTAATTCATCCCCAATGGGTTTCACCCAAAACCTTAGATTAAAAGATTTAGCTACTCATAACAATGATGAAAACTACAAAAGAATTCATAGTTATTGATAGAAGAACAAATTAGGGAGATAAGAATTATTTCCAAGTTGCCTCCTTGCCTTTCTTCCCGTGTTCTCAAACCTCCGAACTCCCTATTATCTTAGACGCGTTAAACTTTTTAGAGTTTGTGTGGTTTTTTGATTTGGACTTCCAACTTTGCCCTTTCAAACACTTTTCTCGCATCTCGACTAGCGCGGACGCGCTAAGGCCGTGCTAATGCCCGCGCTAGTGGAGTTATATTCTGCCTATGATAACTGGACTAGCGCGGGCATGCTAAGACCGCGCTAATACTCGTGCTAGTGGGGATTCCCACTGCCAAACCAAGCTTCATTCTCTTGTTTCGCCCATTAGTTCCAATTTTTGCCCGGATCACCATCATAAGTCTTCATTTGAGTAGTTAACTCATGTGAAACACAAAAGTCACTATTAGATCTAATTTTTCCATTATTTACACACTTATAACAATAAAGAATCCTTAAGTTAGAGCCCGAACGTAGGCCAACAACAACAACAACAACAACAACCCAGTATAATCCCACTTAGTGGGGTCCCGAACGTAGGCCAAAATATACAATTTAGCCTATTATCAGTAGCTCTTAGTGGGAAGTCTCTTGTGGGTGAGGAACCAAATGAAGTTCTTAATTTTGTTTGGAGCTTGTAGCTTCTAGACCCTTTTGAATGAGCATTCCTCACGAGGATGAAGGTGGGGTCACTCCTGCTTAGGAAGGAGTAAGCAGGTTTCTTTGTGAATTGGCCTTTCAGAGTCAAGTTCCATTAAGGTTGTCTTCCTTTGTTAGAGCTAGGGAAATGAAAACTGAGTTTAACCGATTTAGGAAACTTGGGGGAATAACAATAGACAGAGAGGAAGTGTCCCAGTTTCCTAGATTATGGATTAAGCTAACCTTAGCATTGAGGTCATTTTGGGTTAAATGGCCCTCGATCAACTATCTAATTGCTAGATGATTGGGGATCTACGTAACATCTAATAAACTGGCCTTGCTTCCCCTTGTGGATGACCCATATACTTGATTTACAGCAAGTATTACAACCCCTTAGGATACACTACTAGGTTGCTGATTTTGGATGTCTTGGGAATCTAGAGGCTCTAAGTATCCTAGCATTATTGGACATGTGACAGTGCTTATGTATTAGAACTTTTGCCCATAGACTGTTAGTATTTTTGGAAGTCCTCCGAGCAATATTTGTGAGAGAAATTTTGTTTTGAAATTAGCCTTTTGGAGTCCTAGACCTCCATCAACCTTTCTCTTTGTGACCACCCCCAACATGATTAGGTAGAGCTTTTTCTTTTTATGAGTGCTGCCCCAAAGAAAGTCCTTTTGGATTTTGTCAATCTGCTTGGTGACTTTAGTGGGCATGTTGAAGTACTGCGTGACATGGCTAGGAATTTTATTCAAAGAAGTTTTTGCTAGCATAGTGTCACACCTCCTTTTGGCGCTAACCCGCGTAGGAGCGAGGGAGTTTTTCCAATTAAAGGACAATCGAAACGGGATTCATTTATTAAGAGATTTCGGAGTCGCCACTTGGGAGATTTATGGTGTCCCAAGTCACCGGTTTGAATCCCGAATTGAGGAAAAGCTTGACTCTATTTAACGGTCCGCGAACCAGAAATCCGGATAAGGAATTCTGTTAACCCGGGAGAAGGTGTTAGGCATTCCCGAGTTCCGTGGTTCTAGCACGGTCGCTCAACTGTCGTATTTGGCGAAAGTATTTGATTTTAAAACATATTACCCTACAGTGCAATTTTAATGTTATTTACCGCTTTTTGTCTTACTACTTAAGAAAATGAACGTTGTTTAAGAACATGTTTTCGGATCACGTCACATGAAATGCACCCGGATCCTCGACACATTCTTATTCAACGTTGTTGAATTTGGATTTGGGTCGCATGAAATGCACACCAGTATTTAAGAAGGTAGAATTATTAGAATCGCGCCTAAAGAAACTAATGCGTTTATTATCTTTGTGGAATACCGTAAAATTCGCTAAATGGTCCATCCCGAAGTCTAAGCATCTTTTAGGTAAAACAAGTGTTGAGGGCCCCGCGATTATGTTATAATTTGATGAGACTCGTCTCATTATTTAAAGGTTAATCTATAATAGCTAAGATGTTCTAAAAGAGAATTTTTGAGATAATATGTAGAATCCTAATCAATCGTTATTATTTGAAGACACAAACTTGTTGTTCGAGCATGCTGAAGAATTGCGATACCAGTAATACACTAAACTTGGACATATTTGGATTACTTTCTGCAGTTGTATCACAGCTATCTATATAGCAAAAGGATTACAGATTAAGCTACATCAATTGCTAGCTACTACCTCAGCCAATCATAAGCAATTATACACCATTCACAATGTCGATTTGTACAGATCTAGAGGAACGCAATTACAGTCATATTTCCTAGATAAAATTTCAACTTTGACCAAATCCTACAGCTAACAATTCACATAATATGTCTCTAATGGATGATTTCAGTGAAGATGATAGCCATGGACTCAATTAACAGCTTTCAGATGATCTCATAACATCGATACACTTGATTCAGACTCCCATTATACTTCAATTCAAAGCTATATCTAGAGTGTTCAAAATACCTGGATTTACAACAGCAAATTGCAGGGAAAAATCAGTAACAGCTTGACAGTAAACAAACAGCAACAACACAGCAACTGGCAGCGATAGCAGGAAAGTTCAGAAAGCTTGAAAACCAGTTTCCCAGCCAGTATAGACTTCGACAAAATGCAGCAGTAAAGGGGAGTAAATCCGAAAGAATCTGAGGCCAAACCAATTTAAAATGAACCCAGACAACTAGAACAATTCTACTATCACCAGTAAAACAACTCTTTAAGACTCGAAAATGTAATCAACGAAACAGTAAACCAGAACTGATTCCACAAGATCAAATCAGTAAAACACTCCAGGAATATCAATAAAACAATATCTTTTCTTAGGTTTTTAGCTCTTTTCTCCTCACAAAAAGAAAACTCTCCAATCTCCTCCTGTATTTTCAGTATGTTCCCCTTTTATAGCAAAAAACAACCAGGCAGCCCTTTAAACTAAGCTAAAACACATCTCATTGCCTGGCACATGCTTATTTTAGCCTTTCAATCCCCTCCCCATGTGAATTCTTGATTTCCAGCTCTTAAGAGCACTCAAGAGAGATTAATAAACTAATTTTCTGAACAAAATATTCCCTAACAGCCTCTTTTACTTATAAAACTATTTCATTTTATTAAACTCTATCAAAAGTAAAAGGTTGAATCAGGCATGCCTGATTATCATATGGTTTCCAATTACTTCAACTAGTTCATTTCATGGGTAATGCATCTTTAAAATTCTACAATTCCAATCCTGATTTCCTGATACCAACAGCTATATCCAATTATCCCCTAATTCAAAATCATAACAACTCCAGATTTTGATCCAATTAGAGTCCTAATGTGCTGTCAAACAGAATTAAGAAACTAATCAACAATGTTCGACTAATCGATTGCAACGCATACAACTGATAACAATCAATCGACAAAAACAGTGATTCGATAAGTCTCGGACAGACTCAGGGGTCAATAATTCAAGCTAATTTATTTGACGACCTTAAATCAATTAATCGTACAAAGCAATCACAACAACTACCATACAATCAAAACAGGCAAGAAGAGAGATGGATCGACCAAACAAAAGGTCTGTTGGGGAGGAAGCAGAGAAGATTAAAACAAAACAAATGAACGACTAAACCAAACAATGAACACGACAATAAATGAAAACAGACAGAGAAAATGAAATACCTTAAACAGAGAATCCGAAATCGAACAGACCCGGGCTCAAATGGACTTGAAATTGCATTTTTTGAAGTCGAATGGACTTTAATTGAAATGTTTTCAAACGAAAACATACCAATTAAAGTCTATTAACTTCAAATCCTTTAATTTGGACAAAATCCCTAGTTTTTGGATTCTAGGGTTCTTGAGGCCATTTTTGGGGTTCGACTAATTCTGGTCGGATTCGAGCCGGACCAATGGTCATTTGGATGTGAGGGTGGTCTGGAGGTGCTAGGGTGCGATTTTGGGCTCGGTTGGAGTGGGTTTGGGTTTTGCTCGAATCTTCAGATGAAGATTTAAGCAGTTTCAGATGTATTCGAACCAAACCATGCACGGGGTTCGGATGGGAAGGTTGAGACGAGTGAGTGGTGTAAATTTGGAGGTTATTGGACGATTGCCGCCAGCGGAGGCGATTTCCGGCCGGCGGCGTGTGGTGGTAGACGGCGGAACTGGGCGGAGGTGAATCGCCTCTGAAGGTTTAGAGACATGGGGTTGGGCTTATGGTGAAATGGCTCAGGTGAATAGGGTTTGGGGGGTGTTTGGTGTATTAATTTTGGAATTTTAATCTGGATCGTTAGATTGTTACATCCAACGGCTCAAATTAAAAGCAAATGATGGGGCGGGTTGAATCTAAACTGGGCCAAACGCCTTTGGGCCTAGACTAGGCCGGTTTTGGACTGGTCCAGTCCAGTTTTTTTTATTTTTATTTTCCATTCTCTTCTCTTCTTTTTTTTAATTTAATTCCTAATTATAAAAGACAAAAAATTCTAATTACACTATAAAATCAAGTTAAATTATAAAAATACTAATTTAGTCACACCAATAATTAATCCACATATTTAAACTATCAATTAAACTGGGCATGTAAAGGATGCATATATTTTTTGACTTTTATTTTATTTTATATATTTTAAAACATAAACTTAATTACTCTAAAAAAAACTTAAATGCAAAAATGCAACATCATTTTGTATTTTATTTTATTTTTTATTAGTTTTAAACAAATAAACACGCACATATAAATACAAACAATAAAAGTAAAAATACCACAAAACCCACAAAAATCACACACAACACAAAACTATTTTATTTTGAATTTTTGGGAGTAATTCACATGTAGGGCAAAAATCACGTGCTCACACATAGTTCTGCAGGTATGTTTAAACAGCTTGTTTTCCAACCAGCCAGTTCGTATTGCATGTTATCAATGATGAATCGAAAGTCTGCACTGTTTTGCTTTTTATGAAGAATGGGAAAACCAAGGAATTTTCCAAATGAGGTGGTGTGTTGGATGGACAGAGAGTTAGAGAGTTAGTGAGATTTTGGATGGAGTCATGTGGGTGTTTGAGGAAAACAAGACCCTTGATTTTGCAAGATCAATTTTTTGACCTGATTGTTCATTAAATTCATGCATAATGGAAAAGATAGTGTTACAGTTCCTGTCATTGGATTTAGCAATGAGTGTTAGGTTATCTACGAAAAAAGATGGGATAATTTTGGACCAGGCCTACTTATACTTATTGGTTGCCACTGATTATCTGGTACAACCTTGTCAATTGATCTTGATAATCTTTCCATACACATTATTAAGAGGTAGGGAGACATTGGGTCTCCCTGCCTGATACATGTTGAAGGTTTGAAGGGTTCAACTTTCCCATTATTGACAAGAATGGAGACGGAGGGGGGGGAGGTGATGCAGGACATAATGAGTTTGGATAGACCTTGGGGGAAATTGTCACGACCCGGATTTCCCACCATCGGGATCGTAATGGCGCCTACTCGTGGCAGCTAGGCAAGCCAATTTACTCACCATCTTTCCATTAACACAATCGTCTAGTTGTCAGTTTAATTAACAAGAATAATAATAATAATAATAATAATAATAATAATAATAATAATAATAATAATAATAATAATAATAATAATAATAATAATAATAATAATAATAATAATAATAATAATAATAATAATAATAACGTTAACTGTGGAACTCTACTTCATAAATCTAAATATAAGTGTGAAATACTCAACATAGATCCTCTACCCAAGATGTGGAGTCACAAACTCATGAACTACTAAGAATAACTAAACATTATGGTCTGAAATAAATATAATAACCATCTATCTCGAAACAATGAGACTACAGCAACAATGAAAAAATATAAGAAGAGATGCCGGACCTACGGATGTCTGCAAGCTACCTCAGTCTCGAGAGTATGACAATCCTGCTAGTGAACTACTGCTACTGCTACTGCTGCTGGACCTATGCAAAAACGCACAGAAGAGTAGTATGAGCAAATCCGACCCCATGTGCTGGTAAGTTCCTGGCCTATCCCGGCAAAGTAGTGACAAGCCTAGAACCAGACACTCAGATAAACATGTACAGTTCTATATACATATGTACCATAAAATAACAGAAATACTGAGCAACACAAATAGCAAGGGAGGGAACATTCTAGGGGGAGCACAATCGAATATACATAATTCATCAGTAATGTAAAAAAAATAGAGTGCAACAAATAGTTATAACAAAACAAGAATTGAATAGTTACACGGCATCACCCTTCGTGCTTTTACTCTCATCCTCACCAAAAAATCAAATAAAAGTGCACGGCATCACCCTTCGTGCTTTTACTCTCATCCTTACTAAATAAGCAAATAAAAGTACACGGCATCATCCTTCGTGCTTTTACTCTCATCCTCACCAAATAAGCAAATAAAAGTGCACGGCATCACCCATCGTGCTTTTACCCTCATCCTCACATTCATGGCATGGCATGATCCTTCGTGCATGATTTAATTAACAATGGCACGGAATGTTCCTTCATGCATAAATAGTAAAACGTGGCACGGAATGATCCTTCGTGCATAAATAGTAAAACATGGCACGGAGTGATCCTTCGTGCGAATATAATTAACAATGGCACAGAATTATCTTTCGTGCGAATATAATTAAAAATGGCACGGCACCGCCCTTCGTACTTTATCACTCTTCCTCACCCAAACAACAGTCACAATCAACTGGCAAGAGGAATGAAATAAACAACAAGTACCATCCCGGCAAGGGAGTAACAACAATCATAAAAATATCCCAGCAAAGGAACAATAACAACAACACAACAAGGTCCCGGCAATAGAACAATAACACAACATTCACAACCCGTCAAGGGCTCAATAATATAACTTAGGAAAGTTCCACATTAGCTCACAACATGTATCAACAAATGACTCACGGTCATGCTAGACTCTGGTGTATAGATGCCCATCACCACGCCTATACACCGCACTTAATCATTTAGCAATTAGCAAGTTCTAATACTCTAATCCTATTCCCTCAAGCTAGGATTGATCAAACACTTACCTCGATGGCTTATAGTCCACTCAATCCTTAAGAAATGCCTTTCCTTTCGAATTTGGCTCCAAATCAATCATATCTATACACAATTTATTTAATATCATCAATTCTACTCAACAAACCAGCCCAGTTGCCTAATTAAAGTATTGTTAACATGTTGTCCAAAAATTATAAAACCGACCCCGGGACCGCTTGGTCAAAAAATTTCTAAAATTACACCAACGGACTCGTCTCGCTACGATTCTGTACATATAAAGAACACTAAAATTGGAGTCCGTTTGACCCCTCAAATCGACCCCTAAAGGTCTCATAATTCCAGGCCCCAAAATCATATTTTTCTACTATTTTCATGAATTAAAATGGTATTGTGGTTTATAATCACCCATAAACGAGTTTTAATAATCAAATCACTTACCTCTGTGATACCCACTGATTTTCTCTCTTAAAGATCGCCTCAGAAGCTTCTTCCCGTTCAAAAATTAGAAAAAAACTAGAACTTCTCATTATAGATATACTGTTCACGCGGTTCACTACTCCCAATGGATGCCTTGTGAAATTCTAATGAATTTAGGCTTTTGAATCACTCAATTTGACCTTATAACGAATGATATATGTAGGTTTTAAGATTTACAAATACTACAGGTTTTAATACGCCGTCAGGGGCAATTTCGTTATTAACCTGAAAATCTGGGCAACCTTACTAAAATGGCCATAAAATCCTCATACGATGTCCAAATTCGATGATTCTTTCTGTTGCGTGTCCCTAATTACGCTACTGATCTAATGCTTCATTCAAAACAGTAATTGGAGCTCATTTATTCAATATGATATCATTTATGCTTGAAGAAACGATGTCAAAGCATAAGAAAACGAGCATAACGCACCCCAAACATATTCGAAACACGTCAAACGACGTCCGTTTTCGACCAAACTTTACAGAAAGCGCTTAAACAATATATAAGACTTGTACCGGGTGTTGGAACCAAAATATGAGCCCGATACCATAGTCTTTCAATCAATTTTCATTTTCATTTCCCAAAATAATTTCAGAAAAACAATTTAACAGAAAAATTCATATCTCGGGCTCTAGGCCTCGGAATTCGACTTTCGGGCACATACCCGAGTCCCATATTTTTCTACGGACCTTCCGAGACCATTCGAACTCAGGTTCGGGTCCATTTACCAAAAAGTTGACCCAAGTCAACTATATCAATATTAATATCAAAATTCTTCAAATTTCTCATAAAATTCACATATTCTAACACAAAAATTTTCCGGCTATGTGCCGGATTGCGCACGTAAATTGAGATAATATAAAATGTGGTTTTCAAGGCCTGGAAAGCACGGGACAGATGAGGAAAATACGCGATGACCATTTGGGTTGTCACATCCTCCACCTCTAAAATAACCGTTCGTCCTCGAACGGACAAAAGAAGGAAGTACTTGAGTCGGGGAACAAATGTGGATAACGGCTCCGCATATCAGACTCGGACTCCTAGGTCGATGCCATAGGAGGGTGACCTCTCCACTGAACACGCACGGAAGGAAAGCTCTTCGACCTCAACTGTCGAACCTACCGGTCTAGAATGGCTACCGGCTCCTCCTCGTAAGATATATCCTTGTCCAACTAGACAGTACTGAAGTCTAACAGATGCGTAGGATCGCCGTGATACCTCCGAAGCAAGGATACATGAAAAACTGGATGCATGGATGATAAGCTAGGTGGCAATGCAAGTCTATAAGCCACCTCACCCACTCGATCCAGAATCTCAAATGGACCAATGTATCTAGGGCTAAGATTGCCCTTATTTCCGAACCTCATCACGCCCTTCATAGGCGACACACGGAGCAATACCCACTCACCAACCATGAAATCTACATCTCGGACCTTACAGTCTGCATAACTCTTCTGTCTAGACTGAGCCAAACACAACATCTCTTAAATAGTCCATTCGGACTGACTGTCCGTCTGAGGATGGAATAATGTGCTCAACTGAACCTGGGTGCCTAATTCTTGCTGAACCGCTCTCCAGAAGCGTGAGGTAAACTATGTACCCCTATCAAAGATGATGGATACCAGCACCCCATGTAGGCGAACAATCTCCCGGATATAAATCTCGGTTAACATCTTGAATGAATAGAAGACTGCTACTGGAATGAAATGGGCTGACTTGGTCAGCCTATCAACAATGCCCCAAATAGCATCAAACTTCTTCCAAGTCAATGGAAGTCCACTAATGAAATCCATTGTAATCCGCTCCCACCACCACTCGGGAAGCTCAATTCTCTGAAATATACCACCAGGACTCTTATGTTTATATTTGACATGCTGACAATTCAAACACCGTGCTACATCTGCCACAAATTTCTTTCTCATTCTACGCCACCAATAATGTTGTCGCAAATCTTTATACATCTTTGTTGCGCCTGGATGAATAGAATACCAAGATCTATGAGCCTCCTCTAAGATCAACTCTCAAATCCTATCAACGTTGGGCACACAAACTCGCCCTTATATTCTCAATACTCCGTCATCATATAAGGTTACTTTCGTAGCACCTCCCCACTGCACAGTGTCCCTCAGGTCACGCAAATAGGGATAATCGAATTGTCTCTCACGGATACACTCCAATAGAGAAGAACGAGCGACCATGTAGGCTAACACCCTGCTAGGCTCAGAAATATGTAATCTCACGAATCGATTGGCTAAGGCCTGAACATCTAGAGCAAGCGGTCTCTGGCTGTCCGGAATATAAGCAAGACTACCCATGCTGGCAGACTTCCTACTCTACGCATCAGCCACCACATTAGCCTTACCTAGGTGATATAAGATAGTAATATCATAATCTTTCAGCAACTTTAACAATCTCCTCTATCGCCCATTTAACTCTTTTTGCTTGAATAAGTACTAAATACTCTTGTGATCCATGTATACCTCACACGCCACACCATATAGATAATGCCTCCAAATTTTTAATGTATGAACAACCGCTGCCAACTCAAGGTCATGAACCGGATAATTTTTCTCATGAATTTTCAACTGTCTCAACGCATATGCAATAACCTTGCCATCCTACATCAACATTGCTCCAAGCCCATTATGGGAAGCATCACAGTAGACTGTGCAAGGCCCTGAACCCGTGGGCAAAATTAACACTGGTGTCGTAGTTCAGAGCTGTCTTGAGCTTCTGAAAGCTCGCCTCACATTCATTTGACCATTCGAACTGAACACCTTTCTAGGCCAATGTAGTCATCGGGGTTGTAATAGATGAAAACCCCTCCACAAACCGCCAATAATACTCTGCTAACCCCAAGAAACTCCGGATCTTTGTGGCTGATGTTAGTCTAGGCTAGTCCTTGACTGCTTCCATCTTCCTTGGATCAACTTGTATACCTTCTGCCGTCATAATATGAAATAAGAATGCAATTGTACTTAGTTAGAATTCACACTTTGGAAATATCTGCATATAACTGACTATTTTTCAGAGTCTATAGAGCCACTCTGAGATGTTGCGCATACTCTTCCTGACTCGGGAGCATATCAATATGTTATTAATGGAGACTATCACGAACAAGTCTAAATAAAGCATGAACACCTTATACGTATGCACATAACCATGACTCTGGCCATAAGAGTTGTCCCTAATTTACAACATTGCCAATTAACTGTGCGTTATCAAATACCTTATTCCAAAACTCGCACTTTACTCGCAGTGAGGTATGGAGACCTCATGATTACTTTCCTGAATTAATGAGTCATATTTATTCTCACCTGGGTGCTCGTCTCAAGGGCTAAAACTCAATAGTTACAAAGCAAGAAATGGCTAAATATGAATAGAAACGATACAAGAATTGTCACATAATCCTGACGGACATGGCTCAAATTTAGATATAATACAAGATTTTTATTTTCAAAAAGGGGAAATTTTAAACACAAACTTCTCACCACCAGGACCTTGTCCTCATGTAATATCTACTACAGCTTGTAGCTCGGCTAAAAAAAATATTTCACATTATACAAAAATTGGAGGACCTCATCCTAAACTCTGAATCACAAGTACTTGCACATTGTACCGGCTGAAAATTTTCATTTCCTCTCTTTCTTCTTTTCAATAATTGTCCGTCAAAGAACTCACAACATAAAATGAACCCTCATGCTGATATGGTATACACTTAACAATTGAAATTAACTATTCCAGATATTACATCAACTCCCATTTTAGTAAGTAATATAAAGTCACTTCTAGACTCATAAATATTCTTAATGACCAACACATAATAATAGGGATAGTTATCTCCATATAATTGCACAACGTGAGTATTGTCATAAGTAGATTTGATGGTTGCGAAGCTCACTCATGAGTGGGGCATATTAAGAGGACTCGCCTAAACTTTTCAAAAACCAAATCAAATTGAAAAATATCCTTATTATAACAATCAAAATCGTACATGTGATTACACCATCTGGTGTAGTGACCTCAGTCATACCATAG
Organism: Nicotiana noctiflora; assembly: GCA_032618575.1. Taxonomy (NCBI): domain Eukaryota; kingdom Viridiplantae; phylum Streptophyta; class Magnoliopsida; order Solanales; family Solanaceae; genus Nicotiana; species Nicotiana noctiflora. Next base: position 133,595 of record JASVEL010007515.1, read on the forward strand.
AAATTACATCAACGGTTAGGTCTCCACCTCTAGGATTCTCACCTCCACCTCTAACATCCTGACGTCTACCTCTGGCAGGTCGTGTAAGATAAGTATTGACTGCAACGGAGCACGTAGACTGAGTGCTTTCTTAAATTACATTTCTCCAAACTACCACATTCACAATAATTCCTTTGAGGCTCAGCTAACTTATTGCACATGACGATATATTTGGACATTGTCATGGTGACCGGGTACAACCATTTAGATTGCATATACCACATATTGCATAGAATCTGGAAGGTAAACTCCTTCAAAACATTTTCTTAAAATAGAGTTGAGTGGGTAGTGTTGCATTGTCCGGTTTGCCCTCTCTTGCTATGCTGTCTTAACACTGATGAGCTACCCCATTTACTCATATACTCTTCGTTATTCTCTGGGGGCGATTTTTACCCCCTGCAAATAACTAACCTTAAATATGTATAAAATATTTGGGGGACCTTTCCATACCATATATAAATATATTCCAAGCCAAATTGACATAATGTCTGGCCATCCGGTCATTCACTAACAATGGAATTCCCCCTTTTGGCTATAAGTCTGCGTAGCAACATCCAATAATTCACAATATTTGTCCTTCACAACTTAAATAAATCAACCGGACATCAAGGTCTGTTGAAACCCCACATGATTCGTCAAGTGATATCCTGATACATATGCATCTTCCTTTGGAATCACAAATGTGTTAAATACATTATCTTCCACTACTTCTATTTGCCATCCGACGCACAGTAAAACCGACCCCGGGACTGCTTGGTCAAAAAATTCCTAAAACTACACCAACTGATTACTCGTCTTGCTACGAGTCCGTACATATAAAGAACACTAAAATCGGAGTCCGTTTGACCCCTCAAATCGACCCCTAAAAGTCTCATAATTCCAGGCCCCAAAAATCCTATTTTTCTACTGCTTTCATGAATTAAGAATGGGATTGTGGTTTATAATCACCCATAAACGAGTTTTGATAATCAAATCACTTACCTCTATGATATCCACTAATTTTTTCTTTTAAAGATCGCCTCAGAAGCTTCTTCCCGTTCAAAAATTGGAAAAAACCTCGACCTGCTCATTATAGGTATACTGTTCATGCGGTTCACTGCTCCAAATGGATTCATTGTGAAATTTTAATAAATTTAGGCTTTTGAATCACTCAATTTAACCTTATAACGAAGGAGATATGTAGGTTTTAAGATTTGCAAATAGTGCAGGTTTTTAATACGACGTCAGGGGCAATTTCGTCATTAACCTGAAAATATTGGCAACCTTACTAAAATGGCCATAAAATCCTCATACGATGTCCAAATTCGATGATTCTTTCTCTTGTGGGTCCGTAATTACGATACGGATCTAATGCTTCATTCAAAACAGTAATCGGAGCTCATTTATTCAATATGATATCATTTATGCTTGAAGAAACGATGTCAAAGCATAAGAAAACGAGCATAACGCAACCTAAACATATCCAAAATACGTCAAACGACGTTCGTTTTTGACCAAACTTTACAGGAAGCGCTTAAAATATATATATAAGACTTGTACCGGGTGCTGGAACCAAAATATGAGCCCGATACCATAGTCTTTCAATCAATTTTCATTTTATTTTTCTTAATAATTTTAGAAAAATAATTTAACAGAAAAATTCATATCTCGGGATCTAGGCCTCGGAATTCGACTTCGGGCACATACCCGAGTCCCATATTTTTCTACGGACCTTCCGGGACCATTCGAACTCGGGTCCGGGTCCGTTTACCAAAAATGTTGATCCAAGTCAACTATATCAATATTAATATCAAAATTCTTAAAAATTTTCATAAATTTCACATATTCTAACACAAAAATTTTCCGGCTACGCTCCCAAACTGTGCACGTAAATCTAGATAATATAAAATGAGGTTTTCAAGGACTGGGAAGCACGGGACAGATGAGAAAAATACGTGATGACCCTTTGTGTCGTCACAGAAATTGAAAGCAGAAAGAGTGCCTCTAATAAAGGACCATTCCAACCTATCAAAGGCCTTTACTATATAAATTTTGAGGATCATATTGCCATGCTTCCCTTTCATTTTTCTAAAGTGAGTGATATACTCTTGGACAATGATGGCATTATCACAAGCTCTCCTATTGGAAAGGAATCTGGCTTGGCTTGGCCCAATAATATGAGGTAAGATAGGCTTTATTCTATTCACTATGATTTTTGTGACGGACTTGTATATTGTGTTACACAGTCCAATTAACCTAAAACATTTTAACATTAAAGTTTGGGTGCAACTTGGGATTAGGCATAATAGAGTCTAGTTCATGGTGCCATCCATAGAATTTTAAGAGAAACAGTTTTTACAGAAGTTTGTGATAGAGTCACCAACTATGCCCCAGTATTTTTGGTCTTAAAAGGGGTGGAGGCCATAAGAGCCATGAGATTTGAAGGGTTTGTGGGAGAAAACTGCCCTTTTTATCTGACCCAATTCAAGTTATCTGTCTAAGAAGACTTTTCAAGCTTCAGACAAAATGAGGAATATAGTGGAGTGGTTGGTGAAAGCTACATGGAATTGGGAGTGGGATGTGGTATGTAGATCAATGAAGAAGATCAAGATGGCTGCCTGAATATCCTTCTGGTCATGGAGCCAGTTTCCATTCTTTTCTTTAAGAGAGAGGATTATGTTCCTTCTTCTCCCATCAAGGGTGGAGGTATGGAAGAATATAGTGCTAACATCACCCTTGTTAAGCCAATTAATCCTAGATTTGAGTTTTCATAAATCCTTCTCGTTTTTGAGGATTATTTTAAGCTCGATAGTCAAATTCGTTTCAAGATGCAACAGGTAATTACTGAACTGGTAGTTAGGAGATCTCCGGATTCCAAAATTTCTAGCTAGGATTCTTCTCTTTTGGTGGAAGATGTTTCCACATGTTTCACGATTCCACTTGGTGACCAATGTTTTGAAGGAATCAGTGGATCGAAGAAGGTTAGAGTGTCTAATAATGCCCAATTGATAATGTTAGGAAATGATGGGTAGCTAGCCCATATTGACTAAAACCTGAAAGGCCTTGGTGGGTTATTATTTTGAGACCCTACCAAATTAATTTGAAGGGGGGCAGTGGTCAAAGTGGGTCATATGAAGATGCAGCATGTTTGCCTCAGGGTACTGTTGAATCCAGCCTTCATTAGAGAAGCATCTATCTATTCTTTCCAAAATCGATAAGGTTCTATTAATGTACTTTTTATTAGACCAAGTGTATTTATTACCTTCGTAGCCTAGATCTAAAAGTTTACACTCATTTATACATTGCTAGAATATATTGATACAGCTAAGGGTTAGGGTTGCCCCCAAATTTATCTCAGGCCTTTAGGACTTCATTGAAGCCGCCTCCTACAAACCAGTTGGTTGTGAGATTCTTTGATATTGTGATTAGATTCTCTAGTATGAGCTTTCTATTAGCTAGGGTATTGCTAGCTTAGATAGTAGTGAAGAGCCATGAAGGGTGGTTAGGACTCACCTTTACCATTGCATGGATGCCTTGGGGGATGGCCGCCTCTTCAACAGCCACATACTCTTCTTTCCACATGAACATTATTCCCCCAGAGAGACCTACTGCCAATGACTAGATGATCATGTCAAATTGAATCTCTTGTGCCAACTTCTAATGGTCTGCCATCACAGTTTCAAGCAAAACTAGCATGGTTGGCTTGTGTATCTTCACCATTTCTAGACAGTGTCTCTTGAAATCAGAATTGTTCCCACCCCTAACATTCCATATGATGTAATTTATTAGAGGGTTTGGGTGGTTGGTGAGGTCCCTCTCGAGGGTTCCTCAGTCCTTACGGACACTTGGATGGAGGTGAGGGGGATTTCCTCTTGAAACTCATTACTAGGGTCAGGTCCAGTAGGGGTTTGGAGGGAGACCAAATTCGTTCCACAAATTAACCATCAATCTGGGTCAGAGAACAACTATCACCTCGCTAGTTTCTGTGTTGAACTCTATCGCTTTCACTGAGTCCAGTAGAAGCGAGTCCGTTCGTGTTGGGGCATAGATTGCTCTCTCTTCCTCTGATGTGCTTTTCTTTTTTAGGATGTCTAATGCCTTTGAGATTCCCTTTTTGATGGTGTGGAGGGAGGGGGAGGTGTGAAATGCTCTTCTCTTTTGGTGCAGAAGATGATGGCTTTTGTTGAGTTTGGTTGACGAGGCTAGGACATGATACCAAATAAACTTGTGCAATATAGCGTACAAAATAATACAAGTGCAATCAATTAATCAAGTCCTTCAAATATAAATCTTTCGCCTATAAATCCTTCAAGGAATAATCTCTAAGATAATATGTTTTTCAATAAATATATTTCTAATATACTTCCTTTCGAGTAAAGGTCACCTTGCGATGCCTTATTTCAAAATCATAAATAATATAGGTCTCAGCCCACATTTAAATTTTCATGGCACCTCGTGCCCATATTTATATCACATCGCATGGACAACTCACATGCCATTAAATAACACCATAATAATTTTCCCGGCACCATGTGCTCACATATTTCTGTCTCACATTGCACAACAATATTTTCATATTACTCAATTTATAGGTTCCATACCCAATACAATTAAGAATTGTCAAGGAGCCCCATTCACTTAATATAAAGTAGAGTACAACTTTCAACCCAATTAGGATATAAACAAGAAAAGATGAAGTTATTTTTAGAAATCATTTGATAAAGAAAATACCCTTTTCAATTAAAGTACAATATCAAATGAATCATTACCTTTAATATGAGAAATCAATAAACCAAAACGTAGTACAAATTCCCTTTAAGTGAAGTACAACCTCAAATGGTTTAAGGAAAATCTAGTTGAGAAATCCATTGAGTTAAAAATGTAACAATTGTTGAAATTTGAAAGCCATATATAAATGCGGCGAGGTATTGATAACAATATGGGTTCCATCACAAAGGATCACACCAGTAAGGAAAATTCTGAACCGTTAAAACATTTGAATTGATAACAACAATTAAACACAACAAACAAAAAGTGCACGGAACCAAAATCCAACTACTAACAATGATAAGGAAAACAAACACAAAATTTCACTTTCATTTCATATCTTGTTGCAGGCATTCAATCTGTTCCTAGTTCATATGTCTAGTTGCAGGCATGCAATCCGATCCCATTTCATATATCTCATTGCAGGCGTTCAATCTGATCACATTTCATATATTTTGTTGCAGGCATGCAACCCGATCCCATTTAATATATCTCATTGCAGGCGTGCAACCCGCTCCCATTTACAAACCATCGTCAATCATAAAAGAATCCCAGCAAGGGAACAAGAATATAACAACCACACTCCGTCAAGGGAGACAATATCATAAATAATAACATCCCGGCAAGGTAAGAATATCATAAATTGTAACATCCCGGCAAGGGAGACAATATCATAAATAATAACATCCGGGCAAGGGAACAATAGTATAACAATAATGTTTCGGCAAGGGAAACAATATAATAAGCAATAACGAATTGTATGAACTAATTCCAAGGGATTTTTTCCGAATTAAAATCTGAAATTTAGCTCAAAATTGCTCGTGGGGATCACATCTCAGAATCTAAAGAAACTCATAAAATCCAACAACCCATTCTGATACGGGTTCAACCATACAAAAATTATCGAATTCCGATGTCAAATGTACCTTTAAATCCTAATTTTTCATTTTTGGAATAAAAACTACAATTTCTTTCATCCAAATCCGAAATAAACGATAAATATTGATATAAATTTATGAAATGTAATCACTATTGGATATAGAACACTTACTCAAGTCTACATCATGAAACCCCCTTTGAAAACGCCCATATCCGAGCTCCATAGCTCTAAATATGTTAAATATGGCCAAAACTCGCGTATTGTAATATGTCCAGGCAAGTCGCAAGTGTCAAATGCGACTTGTAAATCGCATTTGGTACGTGCGCTGCCCTAGAACACAGCATTACCTACCTTTATTATATCAATGATAACTTTTTATACAAATGTCCAATTGATGAACGGTTTGAAACATTAAACACTAGACTTAAAGACCTTCTATTCGATAGGTTGTGCATCATATAACACCTTATCTATATGTAGATATGTTCGTCCAAAGTGATGTCTTGTGCGTACTCACTTGCAACTTTAGTCTATTATGAAATTTTCAACTTGGATTAGACTTAGGACTTTTCTTAGACCCCATATGTCTTGCAGTACATCTCGTACACTTTCTATCCTATCCAATTGGTATCCATCATGGTAATAGACCTCTTCCACATATAAGATAACATAATTAGAACACGTTAACTTTATTATTTCGCCAAAATGCATCGAATTGTCCTATGGACTTCAAAATTCATATTCGCACACACGTTTAAGTTCGAAATCACCATACGAAGCTATTGACATAATTAAAATTCCCATTTCATGGTCATTTGCTGAAAAGTCAACTCTCTGGTCAACTCTTTCCATTTGAGCTTCAAAAATAAGATTTTAATTTTTCTTTAAATTCAACTCCGAATCTTACGAAAACCAAACTTGACCATACATGCGGGTCATAATGTATATTATGAAGCTTCTCGGTGTCTTAAGCTGTTGAACGAGACGCAAATTCTTAAAACAAAAAATTCGGGTCGTTACATCCTCCACCTCTTAATTGAATGTTCATCCTCGGATGTACTAAGATTATTCTGAGGTTACCAAATTGATGTTTCTACTTTTACACATATACTCGTGGTTAATCCCACATTACCATATTCAAAATATGTTCGACAATACCATTTTAATTGAGGCTATTTCTCTTATCTATATTTGTAAACTTCAAGACCAAATTTCTTAAACTCCGAACATTTTCAAACACATCATCACACGATCTTATTCTCACCTTGCTATAACAACTCATGCCTACGCACGCATCAAGTTTTTAATAACGCTTAACGGTTGTTACATCCTCCCCCACTTAGGGTCATTCACCCTCAAATAAGATGTAGAGTCCGCTCTCAAACACATAATGTAACTTTTTTTTTCTTCGCACATCTCAATGTCCCAAATTTTCTAACTCTCAAAATTTTTAAAGTTTCGGCACAGTCTCCCCTGTAACGGGGCCTATCCACCTGTCAGAGTAACACCAAAATAAATCCTAATAACACATCCAAAACTCAACAAATCATCATAATGTATATATCAATAACACAAATCTCTGCATTACAAGAGTGAAATCATCATAATGACATATGGACATGAAACACATCATATGCATGACCATAACCACATCTCTGGTCTTAATAGTTGTTCATAATCAATTACAAATCGCCAATTAATCTTATGCCAACAAAAATCTCGTTTTAAACCTCCATTTCTAACAACGAGGCAGGAAGACCTAAAAATTAATTACCCAAATTAACGAGTCATATTAAATGCCACCTTGGCACTTGTCTTGTGGGAAACAACTCAATAGTTACAATACAAATTGGAAAAATTACGAACAGAGATATTCATACAAGAATTTTCAATAAACTTCATAGGCATGTCTCCCTATAAGTACTATAGTACTAATTTTTAATTTCGCAAGGGAGAATTTAAACACATAAATTTTCCATCGCAAGGCCCCGTCCTTAATTGACATCCACCGCATCTTGTAGCTGGTTTAAATATCTCACATCATATAAAAATACGAGGATCTCGTCCTCAACTCCGTACCACAAGTAATATGCACATTGCGCCAACTGAAATTTTTTATTTTCTTTCTTTTTCTTCTAAATAAATTCCGTCAAACAAAACCACAAAATATAATGTATCCCCACACCAATAGGGAATAAAATTCGCAATTTAAATCAATTTTCCTGAAATCATATCAAAACCCACATCACAACTATTTTAGTGACTAACACATAATGATAGACACATCTATCTCTATATAATCTTTCAACATGAGTATACACATAAGTAAATTTAATATTACGAAGCTCACTCATGAGTAGAGAATATTATGAGGACTTGCCTCGATACTCATAACCGAATCAAGTTAAGGAAATTGTTCCTTTATGATAACTCGAGTTCGTTCTTGTAACGACCTTAGCTATACCATAGCGAATATATCAATGGGTCGGGCCTCCACCTCTTAGGCGCCATCGACCCACTTTTCCTCCACCCCTGATTGGTAGTGTACTAACTATAATGGAGTATGTGGTATCCCAAGTCTAGGACAATTTCTCAGGATATCCTAGTATCACCATATTCATAACAACTCATCCCCAGTTTGACCGCTCATACAAAGTTTATATCGGATAACTTAAATAATCATTGGAAGAAATTCCATGCCGCTGGCACATTAAAAATGACAGCCCCACGCGAGTGTTGTGATTATTAAGCACTACGGGTATGCTGGAATTATTTTTGTGACCCCGCTGATACTGAAATGTAGAATTATCAAGGACGCGGGAATATCTCAAGTCCCATTATCATCCCATTCAAATCTCATCTCTTAATCATATACAAGTTCTGGAAAATCTTTCGATACCACATAATACATCTCAGGCCAAAATTAACATAACATATGATCCTCCAATTTGATCAATGATAGCGGGCTCCCTCACCTGGCATGAAGCCATATGAAATATTGTGATGATTCACAATACTAACCTTTATTGCTCATACGACACCGGTCATAAGACACCTCAAGCCATTTATTTGGTGCATGTCATCCTCGTGACAGTTAAACTCATTTCCTCCAGTGTCTTAGCTGGTTATTAAGTACCCTTTGCTAAATAGAAATCCTATACGAAACACATAGTCTCTAATAGTACCAACTATTTTTTTTAGATCTACTTCCACCTATGATGATTAGGTAACCAATTAAACCGTCTTAAGATTGTACTTGTCAACCAGATGTCAAAACATATTGCATCCATATGTACACAACTGAAAGATCTCTCCATACTTCCGCATCCCCAATCCTGGATGACACATGGTAACAGTAGTCGAGAAACTTCGGCTCCCTTATAACCCTTTTACAGTATCACAAACCATTGGCGCAGGCGCAATTCCATACATAAGTAGAAGCAAAAGAACATAAGATATACGCTTCAAGCTGAATCAATATTGTACGATAAGGAATAAAAGAAGTGAGGTTATCCTAATAGTTCTGTAGCCCCTTGAAGATAAGTGCAGACGTCTTTGTACCGATCCACAAGACTCTACTAAACTCTCTTATAACTTGTAGCACCTATGAACCTAGAGCTTTGATACCAACTTGTCATGACCTAAAAATCCATCCGAAGGAGTCGTGATGATACCTAGTCTCTAAACTAGGTAAGCCTAACATTAACTAAGATAACATGTATAATTACTAACCTTAATCTGAATAACTCTTAATAATTTACAATTCCCACAACTGGTGGTACACGTCACAAGCCTATCTAAGAGTAATTTCACAAAATAATACACCACTGCCCCGAAACAAATTAGCAAATGGAAGTAAATACAAATGGAGATAACTCCAAGACCTGCAAGCGCTGTAGCACATTTACCTTGAGTCTCCACCGCAATGACCCGCACAACAACTATCAATCCACCTGGATGTATACACAAAAATGTACAAAAGTACAGTATCAGCACAACCGACCCCATGTGCTAGTAAGTGCCTAGCCTAACCTCGGTGAAGTAGCAACGAGGCTAGGACAAGCTACCAAATAAACCTATGTAATATAGCGTACAAAATAATAGAATGCAGATAATAATAGGGGCAAAATTGATCAGCCAGTGATATAAATAGCAAGCAACAAAACATCATAAATATTTCTCAACAAATAATAAATACAAGTACAATCAATTAATCAAGTCCTTCAAATATAAATCTTTCGCCTTTAAATCCTTCAAGTAATAATCTCTAAGATAATATGCTTTTCAGTAAATATATTTCTAATATTCTTCCTTTCGAGTAAAGGTCACCTTGTGACGCCTCATTTTAAAATCATAAATAATATAGGTCTCAGCCCACTTTTAAATTTTCACGGCACCTCGTGCCCATATTTATATCACAATCGCACGGGCAACTCACGTACCATTAAATAACACCATAATAATTTTTCCGGCACCTTTTGCCCACATATTTATATCTCACATTGCACAATAATATTCTCATATTACTCTGTTCATAGGTTCCACACCCAATGCAATTAAGAATGTTCAAGGACCCTCATTCACTTAACATAAAGTAGAGTACAACTTGCAACTCAATTAGGATATCAACAAGAAAAGATAAAGTTATTTTTAGAAATTATTTAATAAAGAAAATATTACTTTAAATTAAACTACAATATCGAATGAATCATTACCTTTAATACGAGAAATCAATAAATCAAAACATAGTAGAAATTCCCTTTTAAGTAAAGTACAACCTCAAACGGTTTAAGGAAAATCAAGATAAGAAATCCATTGAGTTAAAAATGTAACAACTGTTGAAATTTGAAGTATTGAAAGCTATATATAAATGCGGCAAGGTATTGAAAACAATACGGGTTCCAACACTAAGGATTGCAATAATAAGAAAAATTGTAAACCGTTAAAACACTTGAATTGATAACAACAATTAAACACAACAAACAAAAAGTGCGCAGAACCAAAATCCAACTACTAACAATGATGAGGAAAACAAACACATAATTTTACTTTCATTTCATATTGTTGCATGCATGCAACCTGCTCCCAGTTCATATATCTCGTTGCAGGCATGCAATCTGATCCCATTTCATATATCTCATTGCAGACGTTCAACTCGATCACACTATATATCTCGTTGCAAGCGTGCAACCTGATCTCATTTCATATATCTCGTTGCAGGCTTGCAACCCGCTCCCATTTATAAATCATCGTCAATCATAGAAGAATCCTGACAAGGGAACAAGAGTATAACAACCACACTCCGGCAAGGGAGACAATATCATAAACAATAACATCCCGGTAAGGTAGACAATATCATAAACAATAACATCCCGGCAAGGGAGATAATATCATAAATAATAATATCTCGGTAAGGGAACAATAATATAACAATAATATTCCGACAAGAGAAATAATATAATAAGAAATATTGTCCCGGAGAGGGAACCAACAGTAAGGATTAAATATGTCCCGGCAAGGGAATCAACTATAACCAAACTTGTACCGATAATTAACTTCACAATGAAATCTCAACTTGAGCCAACACTCTACCATGTTCAACAATTAAATTCTCAACTTGAGCAACCGCTCTACCATGTTCAATTAACAATAATACCTCCACAAGTCAGATACCCTAATAGAATTTACCATATATAGCATATACAATTGTCACGACCCAAACCCCGGTCGTGATGTCGCCCAACACATTGCTAGGCAAGCCCGACCATATTATCTATTAAACCATCCAATTATTAATTCAGATGATCAATTAAAGTTAAATAGCATGTTTTCAAATCAAAACGTTAAATGTGGAAGTAGAAGCATACAAAATACAGTCTCAACCAAATCATGGTGTCACAAGTCTGAGCCTCTACAATGAAATATCCTACACAATACAAGTCTAGGCAGAATTAAAGCAACAAAATGATAAGAAGGAGAGATCAGGTCCTGCGGACATCGGCAGCTACCTCGAAGTCTCCACGGGATAGTAATGAATAAGCAGTTGAGATAGCTCAACTGCTCTCTGGTACCTGTGAATCTGCACAAAAAGTGCAGGGGAGTGGGGTGAGTATATTTCAACTCAGTGAGTAACAATAATAAATAACATTTGAAAGTAAGAACACATGTACTATCACTAAGCAGTTCTAAGGGTAACCTCACAGGTAAGTTATCTCTACAGTGAATACCCCCATTTCCGGTCCACATCTATCTCACCAAGGTCCCACACTGACCTAGTCCTTACTCGTACTGCTACGGCATACAACCGATCCAATGTATATATATATGTATACATATGTCTATAATGCGGTGGCGCGTAGCCCGCTGCGATATATATATATATAACGTTGCGGCGTGCAGCCCGGTAGTATAATGCTGCGGCATGCAGCCCGCTCCAATACATTTACCGTTGCGGCGTGCAGCCTGCTCCATTTAACGTCGATGGCGCTCACTAGGGTGTATACAGACTTCGAAGGGGCTCCCTCGGCCCAAGCGCTATGATGCTGTGGCGTGCAGCCCGATCCACACATATATTACTCCGACTAAAGGCCGATAATATATATATATATATATATATATATATATATATATATATATATATATATATACGATAAAAGATAAGAAACAAAAGAAGATGAGCAGTCGAAACATGGAGCAGACTCAGACTCTGAAGGGGCTCCTATAGCCCAAGAGCAATGATACTGCGGCGTGCAGTCCGTCCCGCTTGTATATTACAACGGCGTGTAGTCCGATCCACATATATATCACTGCGGCATGCAGTCCGATCCAACACATATACTGTTGCAACGTGCAGCCTGATCCAATATAGGTATATATATAATACATCATAATGGGTCCTCGACCCTATCCTAGCCAGTATAGACTTGGCCTTTCAGGCCCACTAAACTAAATCAGGGAATTTCCACCCTAGGTAGTCTCTCTCACAGTTCACATCTAGTACAGGCCCACGATGTGCTATACAGCAAATATTACGGCTGAGTGTAAGTTTCCAACATGATATAGGGGTCACCTAGCTCTACAGTTTTCCCTAATGCTCTACAGATCGGCACAAGGCCCTAAACATGGCTACTAGCCTAATTACTCAGTTATAAGCTCATTCACGGTCATAATACACAATAAACTATCAGTCGAGAAGGACCAAGTCCAATCCCCCAATCACAATGTCACCACGCCCGTCCCATGACACGTGTCTCATCTCAACATAGCACTGAATAGTGCAAGTACGGGGTTTCAAACCCTCAATACATTATTTACTACCACCACTCACCTCGATCCGGTAGAAGTCCTAGTCCTCCTTGCGCTTTCCTCGAAAATTGATCCCCTCGGATGCCAACTCTGCTCAAAATCAATGAAAATACATCAATATAGGCTAATTAGACACAACCCATTCGAAATAACTCAACTTGCACCAAAACCCACTAAGTTGTCAAAATCCGACTTTTGGTACGCTTCTCAAAAAATTTTGAAAGTTATATTTTCGGAACCCTTATCTCAACACGAGTCCATACATATAAAGTTTTCCAAAAGCGGACTCTGTTTGCCCATTCATATCGACATTTTATCATAACCCTAGCTTAGGGCTTACTTCCCCCATTAATTCATTCAATTTCAGTGAAATAGAGAAGGATTCTAAGATAAAAATACATAATTGAACCATAAAACTTACCTCCGATGATAACCCGATGAAATCCCAGTAATTCCCGTCCAATAACTCTCAAGAATGACCAAAAATGGTGGAAAAATGGGTTGATTTCGCGACCGAAATATTTTAAAAACATTCTGCCCAGGCATATTACTCATTGCGATTGCGGGAATCGCTCTGCGATCGCGGATAACAAAATTTTTGGCCCAAAATTTACCCTTCGCGATCGCGGGAAATGCTTCGCGATCACGGTGAACAAATTTCAGTTCTTCCGGACATGCTTCAGTATAATGGTCATAACGTTTAGCGCACAACTATGAATGATGAATGGTTTGATGTTCTGGAAACTAGACACATATAGCTATAACTTTCATTTGTTTCTTATTTCGTGAATCCTTATATATTTCGAGATATAATCTTCCTAATTTATACATGTGTATTAGAGATCCTTCTCGGACACCTTATAGTGTAACGTCCATAACTTTTGACACATACCTCCAAATCAAGATTTCATTAGCTTTTTGAAAACTAGACACAATGATATACAACTTTAGTTTTTGAATCACCTCAAAATTCCTTATATATAAAATGATATGAGCTTCTGAAGTAGGATCAATGCAACGGAAATTTTCCTTCTTCGCGATCGCGATTCATTAATATTTTTCGCACATTTTACTCACCGCGATCGCGACCCATTGTCCGTGATCGCGTAGAACACTGCTACAGACATAAACCAACAGTTAAAAATGGCCTAAAAATGGTTCGAAACCACCCCGAAACTCACCCGAGCCCCCCGGGACCTCAACCAAAAGCACCAACACGTCCTATAACCTTATTCAAACTTGTTCCAATCATCAAAACTCTATCGTTAACATCAAAATCGTCCATTTTCAACAAATTCAAGCTTAAGTTTAACTTTCACTTCAAAAATTCATATTCGATCAAAAACCCGACCAAACGATGTCCGAATGACTTGAAAATTTGCAGGCATATCCAAAATCACCTAACGGAGCTACTGCAACTGTCAGAATTCCATTCCGACTCCCGGATAAAAATCTCACCTACCTTTCGAATTTTGCCAAAATTCAACCTTAGCCAATTCAAGCCTAAAACTACACCGGACCTCCAAATTCAAGTCCGGTCGCTTTCCTAAGCTAGAAATGACCTCCCGGAGCTGACCGAATCATCAGAATTTGATTTCGAGCTCCCTAAATCACAAGTCAACATCCAGTTGACTTTTCCCAACTATTCCTTCTTCTAAGGGACTATTTGCCTCATTTCCAACGAAATTCAATCCGAATTTACTCAAACTCACCAAACATGCATATTGAAACATTGACAAGCATATAAGGGGGGATAACAGGGTGATAACTCACATGATGACGGGCCGAGTCATCACTACAATACGAAATAAGTCACATTAATCAAAGTATAAGACTCACGGGGTATGCTTGATACCCACGTATAGATACTCGTCACCATGCCTATACGTCGTACTCAACAAATAATACATAACAAATATGATACAACTCCTAATCCCTCAAGCTAAAGCTAGACCTAACACTCACCTCGTTTTGCTACCAATTCAAAATTCCAACAAGGCTTTGCCTCACGAATTCGTCCGAAGCTTCAAATATAGTCATAGTAATTTAATATACTCAACACAAATCATAGGAACTAATTCCGTATGAATTTACACATTTTCCGAATTAATATCCAAAATTTAGCTCAAAATTGCTTGTGGAGCCCACGTCTCAGAATTTGACGAAACTCATAAATCTAGCAACCCATTCTGATATGAGTTTAACCATACAAACATTGTCGAATTTCGATGTCAAATGGACCTTCAAATCGTAATTTTCATTTTTGGAACAAAAACTACAATTTCTTTCATCCAAATCTGAAATAAACGATGAATATTGATATATATTTATCAAATATAATCACTTCTGGATATAGAACACTTACCCAAGTCGAATCGTGAAAACCCCCTTTGAAATCGCCCATATCCGAGCTCCTTGGCTCCAAATGTGTTAAAAATGGCCGAAACTCGCGTTTTGTAATCTGTCCAGGCAAGTCGCAGACGTCAAATGCTCTTGTAAATTGCATTTGGTACTTGTGGTTTACACTGCCCTAGAACACAACATTACCTGCCTTCAGTAAATCAATGATAACTTTTTGTACAAATGTCCAGTTGATGAACTATTTGAAACATTGAAAACTAGACTCAAAAACCTTCCATTTGATAGGTTGTGCATCACATAACACCTTATCTATATGTAGATATATTTGTCCAAAGTGAGGTCTTGTGCGTACTTACTTGCAACTTTAGTCTATTATAAATTTTTCCAACTCGGCTTAGACTTACGACTTTCCTTAGACCCCACATATCTTATAGTACACATGCTACACTTGCTATCCTATCCAATTGGTATCCATCATGGTAATAGACCTCTTCCACATATAAGATAATATAATTAGAACACGTCAACTTTATTATTTTGTCAAAATGCGTCGAATTGTCCTATGGACTTCCAAATCCATATTCGAACATACGTCTAAGTCCAAATCACCATACAAAGCTATTGGCATCATTAAAAATTTCATTTCAGGGTTGTTTTCTAAAAATTCAACTCTCTTATCAACTCTTTCGATTCGAGCTTCAAAAATAAAATTTTGATTTTTATTTAAATTTAACTCTGTATCTTACAAAAACCAAACTCGGCCATACATGCAGGTCATAATATTAATTACGAAGTTTCTCAGTGTCTTAAGCCGTTGAACGAGATGCAAATTCTTAAAATAAAAATTTGGGTCGTTACATCGGTGGCCGAGCATTACAAAGATTGGCTTCGGTGATGGGAAAAATGGTAATGTTTGGAAGCTCCGAAGCATGTGGATGTTGAGTGTTTGGGGTCGATTATTAGTGAGTTGCTGTCCATGTTGACCATCGACTGCCATAGGGGAGGCCCAATGGTCGCTAGGGCTTTGCTAAACGCTTCTATGGTGACTCTCGCAAGGTGAGCTGGATTTTGCACAATAATGTCACCTTCTGGTTGCCTAGAGTGAAATTGTAGGAGAGGCCCTAGCTCTGGAGAGCTACCTCCAACTACTAAGCCGGTTGGTGGTCCAGTGGTGATGGTAGGGAGGTGATGATAAATGGTGACATGCCTTTTTCCATTTTTGTGTTTCTTGACATTACAACTTCGGGTAATAAAAAGGTTTATCTTAAGGGACTATCGCTCTATGAATTCTCCCTTCAGTGTCAAATCTCGGTCAATGGAAGGGTTACTAGTAATAAGAATTAGGGGTGGATTGGTCATTAATTGTGGATCTATTGGAATTAACATTTGAGTCTTTTCATCTGGGATTGGAAAGGGTACTATATTGGGCACTTGATTATTGGTGGTGACTGTTAGTGTTTCCCTACTAAAGATTGATTTAGATGGTTTGGTAGGGGAAACATAGGTGGGTGTATATGAAGGGGTTAGATGGGCTGACAATTTCCAATGGGAGTGGTTCCTATTTGGATAGGAGAGCGCGGCCCCATTGGGTATCTATACATCTTTGAGATGAGAGACCTCGAAAGTTGGGCTCAAAGTGGCACCTTGAACAAGGAGTTCATGTTGGGGTCAGCGAACTCACTAGACCCCAATCTCGCCTTCTTTGGCGCTTGTACTGAGCTGGGCCCAATACTGGTTATGATCGATGTTGGGTCATCTGTTGTGGCATGGTGGGGCTTCCGTTGTTTATTGGACCATTGGCAGTTTTTTGAAAAATATGGGAGGGGTTGACTTTTTTTGAATTGTAACGCAGAGATTGAGTTTGAAGGAATTTACCTGAGTTTGCATCAAATAGATTTACCTGTATATGATACGCATATGGAGTTTGGTGTGGATTATTCAATCCTGCGCCATTTTTATTATATAATTTTGCTAGCCCTTGCTTCCTTCTTCTTAGAAAGGTGACATTTTTCCATTCACTCTCCTCTGCCTGCACTGCGTTCGTCTATTGTGTTTCCTATATTTCTTGAGATATTTTGGGTGTGAAGGACTGGTAATTACAACATATTGCAATATGCCAAATTCTGCAGCAAGCAGTGGATAGAGTCCTTTCTCATTCGTAGAGCACAACCTGTTTATGGTCTCCTATTATGACTGATGTTTCCACTGGGGTTTCTAGTGTCACTTGAATATAAATACGGGTATATAGTCCTCTAAGAGTAGAGGAGGTGCATTGATCAGTTTTAGTAGTTTGCCCAGATTCCTTCCAACCTTTTCTAGGATATCCTTATCGTAGAATTCAGTTGGTAGTTGTGGAAGCCAGATCCATATGACAGTCAAAGTAAGGGTAGCCTCTTGGGGAACGAAATTTGGTTTCCACTTCCACATAGATAGGAAGTTTCCCATGATGAACAAAGGTCTAACATGGAGTGTGTTAACCATATTATCTTCTAAACAAAATTTGACTATATAGAAGTCTCATCCTAGATCAATCAAGATTAACTGCTCGGATGACTTTCATAGTTCAATTAGTTTAGATCGGAGGAAACGGCGTGCCATATTTCACTCAAAGATCTTGATGATTATGGAGTAACGCCATGAAAGGTAGAAATGCTTTTTATCGTCGTGGGAAAGGGGGATTGAGCCTTCAATGTGTTTCCCTTTATCGAGATCTGAACTTGGATGGGAGTCATCTTCGTAGTAATTAGGTTGATGGCTCTCCAGTTTGTACAAAAACATTTCCTTATAGGAGTGTGTTGGTTGGATTGGTTCTACATCATTTGGCTGTGCTTATCTTGAGGTTCTGGTGGGGTATGTGGTTTGATTAATGAGGGATCCATGTTTGGAAAATATAAAAACTCAGAATACGTCAAAGCTTAACAAATAAGACTATGGGGATGGTTGGGGTTATACTTTTACAAAGTGTAATATAGGCCACTTAATTATAATGTATGTGTGAATTATATTTATGTATAATTCCCCCCTAATAAAATGTTCCTGTTAGATACTCGTGGGAAAATTATGAAAAAATTGCTCTTGATTTTAGTCTTTCAACGAGTTAGGTCTATTGTTTAATGAATTAAGAGTTTGCTTTTAGTTGATTGAATTCTTTTTTAATTGACCTGTTATATTTTTATTTGGCACGTAAAGCTTTTTCTTGATGTATATAATTAAATGATGTGATATATTTACCATGTAATATGCGCTTGAAAATATGCGTAGAAGATTATCTAAAGTTTCTCCCGGAGGTGTCTAATAGAAATACTTTATTATATGTTTAGGTGCTCAATTATGACATACTTTAGTTCAAGGTGTCTAAATTAAATATACTAATAAGTTTAAGGGGTTGTTGAAATATTTCACCCTTTTTTTTTCTTTTCAAATTGGGTCTACATAATTGAAAAAGTTCAAATATATTCACGAACAATTGAAAAAATTGAATATACCACTGCATTACTTAAGACATTTTTTTTCTTTTAGCGAGAGGTGCATATTTGGGATCAAAAATAAGGAGTCCGGAACGTAAATAATAACTAATATAACAAAAAATACGTTTTTAAAATTTAAAATAAATACCAAAACACCTATTTCGCAGTATAATACTGTGAAATAGTATTTAAATTTTTTTATTTATTTTAAAAATGGGCTAAATCGCAGTACAATACTGCGAAATGCAATTCGCAGTACATAACTGTGAATTGCATTTTACAGTATTGTACTGCGATTTAGCCCTTTAAATATCGGGTCTTCTTCTTCCCAGATCCCCACTTCCTCATTTTCAATTCTAAAACACCCTCCCCAACCTCTCGGCCCCCTCTTGTTTTCTTTCAATTTTTTTGTCAAAAAAAATATTTCGCGGTCCCACCTGTCCCCTTCAAGTGTAACACAAGTGGGCCCCACACAAAGACAGTGTTGGACACAGTTTCGGTTACAAAATTTCACCATCATAGCTTTAATTCGAGGTATTTCAATTGATTTTATTTTATAAATCACTAGAAAATATGTTAGTGTTAGTTTTATATTATATAGCATGTTAGTGTTAATTTTATTTACGTTTATATTGTATATACCATGTTGTATATGTTAGCAGTAATTTACCATGTTAATTTTAATTTATCATGTTGATATTTTTTTCATGTTAGTATTAATTTAATATGTTATTATATATCATGTTAGCGTAGAGCCTGTTAGCATATAGCCTTGTAGCGTAGAGCCTTATAGCGTAGAGCCTTATAAAAATTTAGCGTAGAGCCTTAGTATGAATTTACCATGTTTTGATATTTTTATCAAGTTGTCATAAATAATGTTATAAAAATATTAAAATTGAGATTTATAATAATTAAGCATTATTATGACAAGAGGGGTTGCTCTGATGGTAAGCAACCCCCACTTCCAACCGAGAGGTTGTGAGTTCGAGTCTCCCCACGAGCAAGGTGGGAAGTTCTTGGAGGGAAGGATGCCGGGGGTCTATTTGGAAACAGCCTCTCTACCCCGGGGTAGGGGTAAGGTCTGCGTACACACTACCTTCCCCAGACCCCACTAAGTGGGATTATACTGGGTTGTTGTTGTTGTTGTTGTTGTTGTATGTGGTCCCGGGCCTAAAAAATCAAGCCTGGAACCCTTAAACAACCATTATTTTTATTTTGTAAAATTATAAGTAATTTAATTAATTAATTCAATAAAATTATGAAAATATTAAAATTGAGATTTATAATAATTAAGCATTATTATGTGGTCCCGAGCCTAAAAAATTAAGCCTAAAACCTTTAAACAACCATTATCTTCATTTTGTAAAATTATACGTAATTTAATTAATTAAGTAAATAAAATTATGAAAATAATAAAATTGATATTTATAATAATTAAGCATTATTATGTGGTCATGGGCCTCAAAAATCAAGCCTGGAACCTTTAAACAACCATTATATTTAATTTATAAAATTATACGTAATTTAATTAATTAAGTCAATAAAATTACGAAAATATTAAAATTGAGATTTATAATAATTAGGCATTATTATGTGGTCCCGGACCTCAAAAATCAAGCCTGGAACCTTAAAACAATCATTATATTTAATTTGTAAAATTATACGTAATTTAATTAATTAAGTCAATAAAATTATGAAAATATTAAAATTGAGATTTATAATAATTAAGCATTATTATGTGGTCTCGGGCCTCAAAAATCAAGCCTGGAACCTTTAAACAACCATTATATTCATTTTGTAAAATTATACGTAATTTAATTAATTAAGTCAATAAAATTATGAAAATACTAAAATTGAGATTTATAATAATTAAGCATTATTACGTGGTCCTGGGACTCAAAAATCAAGCATGGGACCTTTAAACAACCATTATCTTTATTTTGTAAAATTATACGTAATTTAATTAATTAAGTCAATAAAATTATGAAAATATTAAAATTGAGATTTATAATAATTAAGCATTATTATATGGTCTCGGGCCTCAAAAATCAAGCTTGAAACCTTTAAACAACCATTATCTTCATTTTGTAAAATTATACGTAATTTAATTAATTAAGTTAATAAAATTATGAAAATATTAAAATTGAGATTTATAATAATTAAGCATTATTATGTGGTCCCGGGACTCAAAAATCAAGCCTGGAACCTTTAAACAACCATTATCTTTATTTTGTAAAATTATACGTAATTTAATTAATTAAGTCAATAAAATTATGAAATTATTAAAATTGATATTTATAATAATTAAGCATTATTATGTGGTCACGGGACTCAAAAATCTAGCCTGGAACCTTTAAACAACAATTATCTTTATTTTGTAAAATTATACGTAATTTAATTAATTAAGTAAATAAAATTATGAAAATAATAAAATTGAGATTTATAATAACTAAGCATTATTATGTGGTCCCGGGACTCAAAAATCAAGCGTGGAACCTTTAAACAACCATTATCTTTATTTTGTAAAATTATACGTAATTTAATTAATTAAGTCAATAAAATTATGAAAATATTAAAATTGAGATTTATAATAATTAAGCATTATTATGTGGTCCCGGGACTCAAAAATCAAGCCTGAACCTTTAAACAACCATTATTTTTATTTTATAAAATTATACGTAATTTAATTAAATAATTCAATAAAATTATGAAAATATTAAAATTGATACTTATAATAATTAAGCGTTATTATGTGGTCTCGGGCCTCAAAAATCAAGCCGTGGACCTTTACATAACCATTATATTTAATTTGTTAAATTATATTTATAATTAATTCAAAGTGTGTCTTCATTTATGAAATAATTAATTTTTCTTATTTATAGTACACGACATGGCATTTCGTCCACCTGCACACCCTAGACCTTCGGCAGAAGGATTGTTCGTACTGCAGAGTGACCATAGGTCATCATTTGTCTGGAAGGGCCAGATATGTGTTCAGACTATCCGCCCCAGGAGGCCGGACGATCTATGGGAGTTTATGGCGCAGCATCCCTTTCATCCACGAGTTGTACAGTTTCTAGAGCAGACCGGCTTGTATACCATATTTGAGCTGGGACGGATCCAGCTTGACTGGTCGCTCATCACAACCTTGATAGAGCGGTGGCGACCAGAGACGCATACATTTCACCTGCCTACTGGAGAGGCTACGATCACTCTTCAGGATGTGCATGTGTTATATGGATTGCGCATTGAGGGCCGCGCATTGACACTGCCCCAGGAGTGGAGACGGATGACTCGCGCACAGATGGTAGATATGATGGGGCGGATGACTGGTTTGCTCCCTGCGGGCAACCATGGTGGTAGTCGTGTCCAACTATCATTCATCAGAACTTCCATGGAGGAGTTGCATCCACAGATTACGCATGAGACAGAGGACCTGTGGATTATTCGTTACACTCGGATGGCATTGCTCATGCTATTTGGGTGTGTCTTGTTTCCCGACACGTCGGGGAACAAGATGTCGATGCGGTTTCTCCACTGTCCGAAGGATATGGAGCAGGTGCAGCATTACAGTTGGGCAGCTGTTGTTCTAGCGTATCTCTATAGGAGCATATGCTAGGCTAGCATCGGTCCAAACTACTGATATTGGTGGTTTCTTGCCACTCCTTCAGGTGCAAAATATTTCTGAATACATTCTTTATTAAGCCCAAATTATATATTGTGAAATGACTCATAATTTACATCAACATTTGATCTTAGGTTTGGGCGTGGCAGCGTATCATGCCACTGCAGCCACCTCTGCCGGCACAGGACTATCCGCCCCTCCCGCTAGCTGTGAGATGGATTATCCGACGGGGGAATTACCGAGGAGTAGATGTGCACCATAATCTCCCCCTTATTAGGGACCTATTGGATATGTTGCATGTTGGACAGGTAAACACCTACATAAAGTTGATTGTTTTAAATGTAGTTGTACTTTGCATACTAATTTGTTGTTATTACTTGTAGTTCATCTGGATGCCATACACCGATGAGTTGCTTGCCCCACCTACCTGTTATTTGCTCGGCAGACCAGCTCATATGGAGCAGCTCCGTCCCATTGATATTTTGGGATATTGTTGAGTATCATGCGGCGGAGCGTGTGCTTTGTCAGTTTGGTCGTCCTCAGCCGGTACCGAGTGATCCCGTATGGGAGCCTACTCATTATCAACGGGACGACCGTCACAACATGAGCCGAGAGTATGTTGCGTGGCTGCGTCAGCAGGTAGTTCATTGGGAGGAGCGAGCTCAGCTCATCCCGCTACCACTTACACCGTACCAAGAGGCTAGTATTGCGCTGTATGAGAGCCAGTACAGATGTCACACCCTACGGCATATCGGGAACCTCACCCACATTCTTGACGGCCGATACAGACCGTATACCGGGAGGCACGAGTCACTGGTATATTTTTTTGACTTATTAATATCATATAATTGTGGCATAGAGTTATTTAATTACAAATTGACTTATTTTACAGGTTATTGGGCTTCACCGCGTCTACCAGTCTGGTATAGATATACAGCAGTATGAAGACACCCCTAGACTGGTTGATTATGGACGGGAGATAGCCCAGATGGCTCGTTTGGCACTGGAGGAGTCGAAGGAGGGCAGTAGGTAAGACCATGAGCCCGAGTATATGGCTCAAGACGCGTACCGGAGGGGTAGGCCAGTCCCCCGTGCAGGGGCTAGGGGTCACAGGGGACGACGAGGACGTGCCCAGCAAGGGGGCGTTGAGGAGCCGGTCGACCCACCTGCAGGGTTTGGAGCTGGGGGTTTTGGAGATGAGCAGGAGGGTTATGTGCCTCATCCAGCTGACCTTTCCAGCAGCATGTAGTGGGGTTTTATGACCCTTCCAGCTGACCCTTCGAGCAGCATGCAGTAGGGTTATATTGGTGGTTCAGGTGACCCTTCCAGCAGCATTCCCTCATACGACCTTCAGTTGTCATTGCCAGCGACGCAGATGACCCCGTCTGGACCATTGCCGATTATAGGTACCTTTGACGGGGATGTACATCAGTACTTCACTGGCACATCTACCGCAGGTGAGCATCGGCTGACCCGTGACGTGGATGGCGGTCGTAGGTTGAGTTATCCATCGTCCCCTGCATTTGATGCGGTATGTTTGTATTACTTTTGTTTTTCAATTCAAAATTATTTTTACTTTCGTTGCAATAAATTAATTACATCTATTTTTATGCAGTCTTCATCCTAGACCATGTTTGAGCATACTACATGCGGTGATGAGCTGACCATCGATGAATATACGCAGGACCCCGACGAGACCATAGTGAGAGAATATAATTTAAATACCTATCTTTTATCTAACATTACTTATTTTTTTATAGGTTGGGGCCAGCCCGACGGCCTATTCCTCCGTCCCTGCCAGTTGTGCTGTAGATGCCGCTGCACATCCTCCCATAAAGAGGCGGCTTAACGATGATGATCAAGATAGTGTGTCCGACCGACAGGGGATGCGACTTAGGCCAGCAGCAAATCTGAGGCACAAAGCCTGCGGCACTTATTGATTTCATTATGTATATAGACTTGTGTAAATAATATTTATTGTGAATACATAAATATTTTTTGTTTTTATTATTGTGTAAATACAAACATAGCATTAATAAATGAAACAACACGAACAGAAACATAATATAGAACAGTGAAACTTAAAATAGAACAACACGAACAGAAACATAATATTTCAATAAAACTTAAAATTGTACAATACAAACACAAACATACTATTATAATTAAACTGAAATGCCACAAGAGTAAAATGAAGTAGACAAACCTAAAACGCAACTAAACACATAGTACGAATTGTTTCGTCTATGGGCTTCCATTTATTATGCGTTCTAACCACTTAAATTGTTCTAGCAGTTGTTCTTTTTCGTCTTCTAACTCTTTTACTCTGGCCTTAAGCTCCGCAATTTCCTGTTTATTTTTTTTTTGCTTTCTTCCGTAACTGCTGCCAAATTCTATTCTGCTCTCCGTTTTTTATCATTTACTTCCCTCAGCTCGTCCCTAAGTTCTATCTTTATTTTATTGCTATTGTAGCCCAACTCTGCTTGGGCTAACCACATATTATGCAGATTAAGCATTCGTTCTCTGTAGTTTGCTTGGAGACATTGTTCCTCAACCCATTCATTAAACTCACACATTGGTTCATTCGGATTTTTGTAGCAATCCATCTGGTTCATGCACATCCAGTAGTTACGTCCAACATCATCACCTTCCCAACATGTTTGTTGCACACAAGATTTTCACAGTAACACACTGGTATACCATATTGAGCCATTTAAAATATTGCACAGTAACACACTTCGAAAATATCAAATGTTTGCAAGAAATATTTACGTTTTGTAAGATTTTGAGCACATCTAATGACTGTAATGAGCCCGATATTTATAGGAAACATGTAACATAATTCGTCATATAATACTACGAATTGCAACTTCACATTTCGTAGTATTAAACTACGAATTATAAAAAAAATTCAGCTTTTTCGTATGAAAGGACAACTTTACATTTCGTAGTATTGAACTACGAATTACATTTCGTAGTATTGAACTACGAATTACATGGACATGACAAATCACATGATTTTCAGCTTTTTCAAATAAAAGGACAAATTTACATTTCGTAGTATTAAACTACGAATTACATAGACGAAATGACATCGACATGACAATTCACATGATTTTCATAACTTTACTTTTCGTATTATTATAGGACAAATTATATAGACATGACAATTCATGATTTTCACCGTTTTTATACAAAATGACAACTCAAATATTTCCAGTATTGAACTATGAATTACATAGAGACTACGTAGTATTTGGACATAACCTTTTAAAATTGCACATCACATTAAGAAAATTTGAACAAGATACGTAATTTGAAGAATAATTTTATTTCAAATGCACAAAACGTGCTACAGACATATATTACAACTAATAATACAAAAATAAAGAACTAGCGTTATGGTTGATAGTTGGGTACATTGGACGAACTTGCAACAGTATTACCCCTACCACGCCCAGCACCTGAAGGACATTTACGGCGGTGATGTCCAGTTTGGGAGCATATGCTACATTTACGTGCATAAACAGACTCACCAACATCCATTTGGTTTGGTATACGTGTTCTCTTTTTCACTCTCAGCTTGCGCAAGTACTCCTTGTTACATACCAACTTAAAAGGTTCCGGCGGCCAATAATGCTCAGCACCTAATGGATGTAACTTCCCACTATACGTGTCTACGTATGCTGCAACACTGTAGTGCCTATCAATGTAGTTTGTTGCCCCATAGCCAACTTGTTGAAAACACTTCAATGCATGTGGGCACGACATATGGTAGATGGTCCATTTCCCACATGAACATAACCTTCTATTTTCATTCACCGTATGTACATTATTCCCACGGTGTCCACGATTACCAGTCTTAACTTCAAAAACACCCAGTTCATTGTCGTACTGAAGAAAAGAATGCCACTGTGCTCGCTTCCTGTACTTTTCGAATCTTACCATGGGTATTGTCATAAATTTAACACCCATATCCAACAATGACAATGCAACTGCATGCCTTTCAACAAACATCTTTGCACTTTGTTTGAAAGTCATGCGGACCATGGCAGTGACAGGCAGTCCACAGGCAGATTTCAACAAGCCATTAAATGACTCCGACACATTCGTGGTGAGGGCTCCCCATCGTTTGCTACCATCAGCATGCAATGTCAATATTTGAGGGTCATGTTGCATCAACCAAGTATAGGCTCGTGGTTCCATCTGCCGGATTGCTTCCATGCACCTCGTGAATTTACAGAGCTGG
This sequence comes from Nicotiana noctiflora, assembly GCA_032618575.1. Taxonomy (NCBI): domain Eukaryota; kingdom Viridiplantae; phylum Streptophyta; class Magnoliopsida; order Solanales; family Solanaceae; genus Nicotiana; species Nicotiana noctiflora. The sequence continues at coordinate 160,267 of JASVEL010007515.1, forward strand.
TGCTCGGTTGCAGCCATCCACATTAAGTCATGCAACGCCTTGTCAGGAAATCTCTTTTGAAAATTGGCCTTTAGGTGCCTCGCACAGTAACGGTGGTATGCATGCTGTGCCTGCCATTCAGGCAAGTGACGTACAGAACTTAAAATACCACCATGCCGATCAGAAATTAGACAAATACCTGAACGCTGTTTGACAACGTGCTGCTTCAAGTGGTTCAAGAATTGCATCCACGTCTCTTCACTTTCGTTCGCACAAATGGCAAAAGCTAGTAGAAATATTTGACCGTTGGCATCTATAGCAACTACAATCAAAAGCTTAATATCATACTTTCCATAGACATGAGTACCGTCTATGGAAATTACGGGACGACAATGCACAAAACCATCTATTGCTGGTTTGAATGACCAAAATAGATAGTTGAATATAAATTCCGGACTGCCAGGACTTCGCTCGCGCCTCCATTCAACAATAGTACGGGGGTTAAATTGTTGCAGTGCAGCCATGTACCTGGGAAGATTTGAAAAGGACTTATCCCAGTCGCCATAAATTAGTTCAAAGGCACATTTGCGACCGAGATATGCCTTTCTTTTAGTTATAGTACAACCATACTTCTTGTGGACAGCTGTAATACACTCTTTAATCTTAAATCTAATAGACACTTCCAAAAATGGAACCAAGACAAGGGAAATCAAGTCAACATCCAGGTTGAAGTGGTTCTCATTGAATGTGTCTATTTCACATCTATGATCGCTAATAAATTTACTAACTTTCCACAAACCTGATTTTTTCTTTGTAGCACGGAGCATCCAGTGACAGCCCAAGAACCACCTACGGCATATTGCCTTGTATCTATCCGTAGTTGACTCACTTACCATCATCTCACGACACTCCCTTATGCTATAGATTTTTGCAGCCCTAACTAGGCGAGCTTTGTGGGGGAAATACATGCCCTTTGTAAGAACAGCTGGACTAGATTCATCCTACATCTTCGATCGTAATTCATTATCATCCCTTGTCAATGCATCAACATTAGGCATGGCGGGCAAATTATCAAGGTATGGAATATTTCTCTCATGAAAAGGGGCGTGGGATTCATACACTCTTGGTCTAACGGTGGGTGGAGGAACATGCTCCCTAGTCAACTCAGGTTCCACATTTACTTCCTCCTCCTCATCGTCACCCTCCTCATCATCACCCTCCTCACGGAAGGGTGTCTCATCACCAGACTCATCCGCATTGTTATCGTAATCACTATCATCCTCTTGACTCTGCGCATCTGCTAAGTCACGAGTAAAAACATCGTCTACGGGCAACTGTGTTAGTCCAGGAGCTTCAAGAAGCTCGTTTTCACTGCATAAAACCAACAAAAATTTAAGTTTCCTAATACTTAGGAAAAATACTGTACATATCATTATATCACTTTACTTACAAATCGTATTGTCTTGAAGTTTCATGCTGGCTATCTTGAGGTTTCTAATAACTACCAGATGGACCACCGTGCTCCAATACTGCACAGTTTTGCAAATTCCAACTAGGGACATGGTCATAATTTGTCAAATTCAAATTCGGACGGTACACCCTATGTAAATTAGAACTATTAATACAAATCCAATTTAAACATCAAGAAAAACATTTCACTAAAATTAAGTTTACCAGTCGTCTTGTTGATTATATGAAGTAGTAACATTATTTTCTGGCTGCTCATTCGCCTGTGGTGACAAGTTCAAATCAAGAGAACCCCTTCCATCTCTAACCTGTCCGACTAATGCTGCTCCAAAATAACCACTAGATGATTGGGGGTTATCACTTATACGCACTCCCTCATTACTACTAAGGTCTTCAACCTTCACATATATTTCTAATAAATTTATTACAATGTATTCTCTATATTCGTCCAGAACCCGCAAAAAATCTCTAAGACTTTCATCATCGTCAATGTTAAACTCAGAATAATAAGCAAACCCATGCGGAGTCACTGAATAAGGAAATCTTCCGATTACTTTAATGCTAACCGAACGCCTCCGCTCACTAATTTTTTTACGTAACAACGATACCAAAGTATCATACTCCGTTTAAGCGGCAATTTAACATGACATTGTGGAGGAGAGCTATACCTCACAGAGTTATTATCCACAACAACCTCACCCCCCAATACAATGAAACCCTTATTTTGGCAACTTCAGACATTATAAAAAATAGATTGATAAAGAGAAGAGAGAATAAACGTTTGTTTGAAGTTTAAGTGTTGATGAAATTTTCATGAAGTTAAATCGTCTATAAATAAGGAAACTTTGAGCAAATTTTCAATGAAATTCGCACTATACTACTACGAATTATGAATTTTAATTAAAAGTGGGCCCAAAATGCAGTCTATTTCGCAGTTTTGTACTGCGAAATAGCCTAATTCACAGTACAAAACTGCAAAATAGGTTATTTTTCAAAAACCGGCCTTTTTTAAAAAAAAATTTTTTAATAGCAATTCGCAGTATAAAACTGCGAAATGCACTAACGACCGTTAGTGCATTTCACAATTTTATACTGCAAATTGCTTATTTTTATATTTTTTTTTTAATTTAAAAAATGTATTTTTTGTTATATTAGTTATTATTTAGTTTCCGGTCTCGAAAAATAAGGATATGGTTCTTATGAGCCAAAAAGTAAAGGAAAGGCATATCTAAGACCTAATCGCAAAGTTAATGATACATTTGGACCTTTTCCTAAGTTCTAAGATACAAATACAAATACAAAAAAGTAGGAGGACATATTTGCAAACTCCAACTATCTCCACAAACCCCAGCTCGCTGGCGCTCTCTCTGGGTTTAGGGTTTATCGGCATAAAAAACTAGCCGTTAAAACTCCATTATTACTTATTTCCTCTGTGGAATTGGACTCACCGATGGCTACGCCAATGGACCCAATCGTCGATTCACTTCTGAGCAGTTTCCGGCAAGTACCTCCGGCAGCAATTCCGGCGATGCTGGACTGTATATTGGCTTCAACAAACGCTGCTCCTTCATCACTATTCTCTACTCTCCTCAACGAGTTTCCCACTTTCAGCAAGGTATTATTCATAAAATGTACTAAAGAAGCTAAAATACACTGCTAACTTAAGCCATAGGTAATAAGTATTGCTAAAACGAGCTAAGTAACTTAGTACTTAATGGCCATCTACGTGAGCTACTCATTTTGCAACTGCTTTCGAAGGTTATAGCAAATTACCTATTGTATAGTCTATTTTGTGGGGTGGACAAAGTTACATGGTGCCTGTGCTGGTGGGAGGCCTCGGGGAATTAGCCATGGTGCGTAAGCTAACTTCGGACACCCTGGGGTTGTTTCTTTGGCAAAGTTTATCTTTTAGAGCTTCTATACTTAATTGTATACAGTTGCATCCCTAGAGGCAGGATTTTAAATTAGTGGTTGCCAAACCCAATTCACCTTTGTGACAATGTGTATGAACTCGTGTGGGTTTATATTTTCTGAAAATAATAACTATATATGTAAAGGTCGAGCTGATACTTGCATCCGCCCAATGCATCCTCCTTGGGTTGTTTCCTATAAGAAAATGTTTTTTTAATAAGTTTTCGTTTAGTAAATTGTTTGCCTATCATAAGGGAAAAAGAAAAATACGTAAAATGGAAAAGAAGGGATATGTGAATCTGATATCAGTAACGCAGTAAGATTCACATATCTATATGCTTTATTATAGACATGTAAATCTTTCTTCTTCACTTTTCCCTGGAAAATCTTTTATCATTGTTAATAATTTGCTTTACTATTGGCTTTGATCATTGAGACTTGAAGTTTTGATATCATTTTCTTCTTATTTTTTTATGTACTATATTCTCATTATTTTGATTGTTAAATATTCTTTGATGTTTGGTGCTTTTGGTAGGGTATAGTAGATGGAAGCAAAAATTTGGATTTTGAGCAGCGCAACTGTGTCGTTTCGTTTGTTAGTGCAATTTGTCACCTTCTGAAGAAGTCAGGTCAGATACATTCATGGATTTATTGGGCATAAGATTTAGTAAGGACTGTGCTTTAAAGGCCGAAGTATGTGCAACTAAAAATCTTTTATTTTCCTAGATTCTTGTTTTTGCAAGTGTGTTATATTAGGTTGTCAACACTACTTTGTTTGCATCAAGAGTCTCAATTAGGTCTGAGACACACTGATATCCTTCTAAGTTTTTCCCCTCGTATAGTTAATTGTTGTGAGAAAGCACGGGAGAAAATATATTATTGATATTATTGACATATGTTACAATGAGTCCTATATATATACACACATAACAAGTCTTGTTCCTGATACATATTGGATTAGGGTTATTTACTCTTATTTACATGATTATTCTAACACTCCCCCGCAAGCTGGTGCATATAAATCATATGTACCGAGCTTGTTACATATGTAGTTAATACGAGGACCAGTGATGGACTTGGTGAAAATATCCGCAAGCTGATCATTTGACTTCACAAACTTTGTAGCAATATCTCCGAGAGTATCTTTTCTCTAACAAAGTGACAGTCAATCTCAATGTGTTTAGTTCTCTCATAGAACACAGGATTTGACGTAATATGAAGAGCAGCTTGATTATCACACACAAGTCCCATCTGACTAATCTAAACCAAATTTCAACTCCTTGAGCAACTGTTTGATCCAAATTAGCTCACTTGTCGCCATAGCCATCGCTCGATATTCTGCTTGTGCACTAGACCGAGCAACCACATTCTGTTTCTTGCTCTCCAGGATACCAAATTTCCTCCTAATAAGACACAATCCAAACGTAGAACGTCTATCAGAAGGTGATCCTGCCCAATCAACATTTGAGTATCCAACGATCTGCTCATGGCCTCGATCCTCAAACAAACAATAAACCTTTGCCTGGAGCTGATTTTATATACCGAAGAATGCGAACAACTGCATCCCAATGACTATCACACGGAGAATCCATAAACTGACTCACAACACTCACAGAAAAGGAAATGTCAGGTCTTGTCACCGTAAGGTAATTTAATTTACCAACCAGCCGTCTATATCTTGCAGGATCGCTAAGAGGCTCCCCTGTCCTGGCCGATGTTTAGAATTCGGATCCATCGGAGTGTTAACAAGTCTACAAACTGTCATTCCTGTCTCCTCAATAATATCTAAGGCATACTTTCGTTGTAAGATCACTATACCTGAGCTAGACCGAGCGACCTCAATACCTAGAAAATACTTTAGTTTGCTTAGATCCTTAGTCTGAAAGTGTTGCAAGAGATGTTGCTTCAATTTAGTAATACCATCCTGGTCATTGCCGGTAATAACAATGTCATCAACATAGGCCACCAGATAAATACAGAGACTCGAGGTAGAATGCCGATAGAATACCGTGTGATCAATTTCATTTTGAATCATGCCAAATTTTCGGATAACTGTGCTGAACTTACCAAACCAGGCTCGAGGAGATTGCTTTAGACCATAAAGTGACCGGCGCAAGCTACATACAAGGCCACGAGACTCTCCCTGAGCAACAAACCCAGGTGGTTGCTCCATATAAACTTCATCCTCAAGGTCACCTTGTAAAAAAGCATTCTTAATGTCCAGCTAATAGAGGGGCCAATGGCGAACAACAGCCATGGATAGAAATAGACGGACTGATGCTATATTAGCCACGGGAGAAAAGGTATCACTGTAATCGAGCCCAAATATCTGATGTATCCCTTGGCAACAAATTGAGCCTTAAGGCGATCAACCTTACCATCCGGACCAACCTTGACGGCATACACCCAACGACAACCAACAGTAGATTTACCTAAAGAAGAGGGACGAGCTCCCAAGTGCCACTCGTATGTAAAGCAGACATCTCGTCAATCATAGCCTATTGCCATCCTGGATGAGACAATGCTTCACCTGTAGACTTAGGAATGGAAACAGTGGACAAAGATGATATAAAGACATAATAGGGTGATGACAAACGATGATAACTCAAACCGACATAAAGGGGATTAGGATTAAGGGTGGTCCGTATACCTTTCCGAAGTGTAATAGGTGTACTAGGAAGAGACAAGTTCGCAGTAGGAGCAGGGTCAGGTGCATGACGTAAATTAGCTAGGCCTGATGCTGGGCGCGGACGAGGATGATATGTCAAAAGTGGTGTTCCTGTGGCAGGGAGTCTAGAAAGAGCTACACTAGACTCCTCAACAGTTGGAATGGGTAACACTTCTATAGCGGAAGGTGAATGAAGAGCTATAGTAGACTCCTTAAAGGTCGGTATAGGTAAGACCTCAGATATATCAAGGTGGTCAGAATGGTTAGAAGAGGTAAAGAAAGGTTTAGACTCAAAAATGACATCAGAGGACATAAAGTACCTACGAAGATCAAGTAAGTACACGATATCCCTTCTGAACATGAGAATAACCAAGGAAGACATACTTAGAGTACGAGGAGCTAACTTATCTTTCTGAGGGGCTAAGTTATGAACGAAACAAGTGCTCCCAAAAACACGAGGGGAACAGAGTATACGGGTGATTGGGGAAACAATACTGCATCAGAGGACATAAAGTACCTACGAAGATCAAGTAAGTACACGATATCCCTTCTGAACATGTGAATAACCAAGGAAGACATACTTAGAGTACGAGGAGCTAACTTATCTTTCTGAGGGGCTAAGTTATGAACGAAACAAGTGCTCCCAAAAACACGAGGGGAACAGAGTATACGGGTGATTGGGGAAACAATACTGCATACGGTATCTGATTCTGGATGGGAGAGGAAGGCATCCCATTAACTAAGTAACAAGCTGTGAGAACTGCATCTCTCCAAAAAGGCAGCGGAACATGAGATTCAATGAGAAGTTTGCGAGTAGTCTCAATTATGTGCCTATTCTTTCTCTCTGCAACCCCATTTTGCTGAGGGGTATAAGGACAAGAGGTCTGATGAATAATTCCTTGAGAAGTCATAAACTGCTGGAATTGAGAGGATAAATATTTTAAGGCATTATCAGCGAAAAATGCGAATAGAAACACCAAATTGATTTTTAATTTCAGCATAAAAATTATGGAATATAGAAAACAACTCAGAACAATCTTTCATTAAGAAAATCCAAGTACATCTTAAATGATCATCAATGAAACTAACAAAATAATGAAATCCCAAGGTTGAGCTGACTCTACTAGGACCCCATATATCAGAATGAACTAAAGAAAAACTAGACTCTACATGACTCTCACTACGAAGAGAGGAGGCTTAGGTATGTTTCCCGAGCTGACATGACTTACACTGTAATGTATACCACAATGGAGGACACGAGTCAAACGACTAACAGATGCAAGATTAAAAGGACAGCTAGGGACATAGAGAATGGAATCTAGAGTGACAGAGGGTAGGAGATTCGCATGTCTAACTCCTTTTATTTTGGTTTAAGACCTATTGGCTAAAGTAGTAGTGGGAAGAGACTCTGAATACGCAATATTTGACAAAAGTGATTTATTACCACATATATGATCAGAAGCGGCTGAGTCCACAACCCATTACACCACAACTCGACAGATGAAGCCGAAGCTAAGTAGTTTGAACCTCCCATTAAAGGTTCTGAGGTAATCATAACACCGAAACTGCCAGAACCCCGGTTTCTAGACCCGAAAGCATTGACTCCCAAAGACATGGTTGGATTAGCATCAAATAACAAAAAAGAATCAACTGTCAATTCTCTGAAACAGATGAAGGAAACACTGTGTTTGCCGGAAAAGTATTGTAGTTGCCGGAGATTGTAGTCGCCGAAAAAACTCAAAGTGGTCGGAATCAAATGAAAACAATATGGGTGGGGTCGGAATTAGTACACGACCCAACTGCCATGAAGAAGTTTTCCAAAAAATGGCCGGAAAGTGGTGCACGCGCGCGCGTGGGCTCACGCGCGTGAACTTCTGGTGGCGCGTGGGGGCGTGTGTGATACTGTTTGCCGGAGATTGTTTTTTTGGGGTTTGGTCGCCGGACAGTGGTGACTCTTGTGGTAGTGTTGGATTTTGCAAAACACTGACAGAAACAAAGCAGACGCAAACAGGCTTGAAAAAGTCGCCGGAAAAAGGGTTCCGGTGACTGAGTTCTTTTCCCGGAGCCGCTGGAATTTATGCATAGCAATAAATCTCTCACAATTGCTCAGATACCATGTGAGAAAGCACGGGAGAAAATATATTATTGATATTATTGACATATGTTAAAATGAGCCCTATATATACACACACATAACATGTCTTATTCCTAATACATTTTGGATTAGGGTTATTTACTCCTATTACACAACTATTCTAACAATTGTCTTTGATGCATTCTTTTGTGTTCTCAAAATTAGAAAACATCCTTTGCTTTGAGCATAGAAAAGGATACACGTAGTCATGGTTCAAAATATTTTAGTGGCTCGTGAATTTTAAGTCCTAGTTATTACCATTAAATTGTTTTAACTTCTTCAAGGAAAATAATATCTTCCAATAAAAAGCAAATACTACTTAGTAGATCCTCATTTCTAACAAGCCAAATTCTTAAACTTTCTCAATGGTCCCACTCATCTTCAATAGTCGTTAATGATTCACATCGTGTATCAACCGCCAGAAGTTATCTTTTACCATGTGACTGTTTAAGATAAAATGACTTGAGAATGGCTAATTTATTTCTAATTTTCCTTATTACACTGTGTTGCATACTGAATGGATGATGATATAGTTCCTTGTTTCCAAGCAACGAGGCCATCTACTTTAAATTGAGGTTGCTTATTCCCGCGAGTCCATGACGCTTTCTTTGAACCAAGAGTTGAATCATGACTATTTTTTACTGAAACCTTGAAAGAAAAATTTCTTTCAATGTAAGACTGAAGATGGGTACCTCCCGATCCCTTATTTACATTGTACTCATACTGCGTTTCCTAGCTACCTTTTTGTGTGGTTCTCTCGGGCGTTTTATAGCTTACTCTTCTCCTCGCATATTGCTAAATTTCGGGTGTGCATCTTTGGTATTCGTAGGCGGTAAGAGGGATAGTGGCCGCAGATGGGGATGGTAGTATAAGGTCATGTCCTCGGGGGGTGGGAGTGGGTGTAGGAGTGGGTAGGGGGGCAGGGAATGGTTCTGGGGGCGGCTCGAGAGGCAAGGGTAGTAAGGGGTTAGCGGACGTTTTGCGTTTAAGAATGGGGTCATGGAACGTAGGCACCCTGACTGGTAAGTCCTTGGAGCTGGCAAAAATTCTTCAGAAGAGGAGGGTCAACATAGCTTGTTTGTAGGAGACTAGGTGGAAAGGGTTGAAGGCGAAAAATGTTGACGGAGCTAAGCTATGGTACTCTGGGTCCGTGAAGGGTAAGAATGTAATAAGTATCTTAGTGGATAGGGACCTTCGGGAGTCCGTGGTCGAGGTTAGGCGAGTGAATGATAGGTTAATGTCTATCAAGTTGGTTATAGGTGGGTGCGTCCTCAATGTCATCAACGCTTACGCGCCTCAAGCAGGATTAGAGGAGGAGGTTAAGAGGCGCTTTTGGGAAGGCTTGGACGAGCTGGCTAGTAGTATCCCTCTATCTGAGAAGTTAGTTATTGGAGGAGATTTTAATGGCCACATTGGTGCCGATGCTGGGGGTTATAGTGAGGTGCATGGGGGCTATGGGCTCGGGGTCAGAAATGGAGGAGGCTCTTCTCTGCTTGATTTCGCCAGGGCTTACAATCTTTGGATTGCGAACTCGGCTTTTCAGAAAAGGGAGGAACACTTGGTTACTTTCAAAAGTTCGGTAGCAAGGACTCAGATAGACTACCTCCTCATCAGACGGAACGATAGAGGGTTGTGTAAGGACTGTAAGGTCATCCCGGGAGAGTGCCTCTCGACTCTCCATAAATTCCTAGTGATGGATTTCAGTATATGGGTAAAGAGGAAGAGGAGGGGCGCCCGGGGCCGGCCGAGGATTAGGTAGGGAGCCTTGACTAAGGAGAATGCCATGGAGTTGGAAAGGAGGTTAGTTGATGGAGGTGCCTGGAGAAGTTCTGGGAAGCGGATGCTATGTGGACTGCGACCGCTAATCTGGTCAGGGAGGCAGCGCGAGATGTGCTCGGAGTAGCCAAGGGATATTCAGGCAGGCATCAAGGTGACTGGTGGTGGAACGAGGCTGTCCAAGGAAAAGTGGAGGCGAAGAAGGCGGCATTTGCTCGGGTTGCGGAGAGCTCGAGCGAGGAGGAAAGGAGAGTGAACATGGACCACTATAAGGAAGCGAGAAGGGAGGTGAAGTTAGCGGTCACAGAAGCGAAGAATGCAGCGTTTGAGCGCATGTACGAGGAATTAGAAGAGAAAGAAGGGGACAGGAAGTTGTTTAGGTTGGCTAACGTGAGGGAGATGAATGCGCGGGACCTGAACCGAGTTAGGTGCATCAAAGACGAGGATGGTAGAGTTCTGATGGGGGAGGCTCAGGTCAGGCAGAGGTGGCAAGCATACTTCCGAGACCTGCTCAACGAGGAAGGTGACCAAGACATAGAGTTAGGGGAGCGGAGGGACTCAGAGCGCCATAGGGATCTGGGGTTTTGCAGGCGCGTTAGGGTAGAGGAGGTCGTGGAGGCTTTGCGTAGGATGAGTAGGGGTCGAGCGACCGGACCATATGAAATTCCGGTGGAATTTTGGAAATACATGGGTAGGGCAGGAGTGGAGTGGCTGTCCAGGTTATTCAATGCGATCTTCAGGTCCAAGAAGATGCCAGAGGAGTGGAGGCCGAGCACAGTTGTGCCTGTGTAGAAGAACAAAAGTGACATCCGGTGTTGCGATAACTATAAAGGCATCAAATTACTAAGCCACACTATGAAAGTATGGGAGCGGGTGGTGAGGCAAGGGTGTGGGCGATGACGTCAATCTCGGTGAACCAGTTTGGTTTCATGCCGGGCCGCTCCACCACAGAAGCTATCCACCTTGTCAGGAGATTGGTGGAAAAGTTTAGGGACAAAAAGGACTTGCACGTGGTGTTTATCGACTTGGAGAAGGCGTACGACAAGGTTCCAAGAGAGGTGTTATGGAGGTGCCCGGAGGCGAAGAGCGTGTCGGAGGCCTACATTAGGATGATCAAGGATATGTATGATGGCGCTAAGGCGAGGGTTAGGACGGTGGGTGGCGACACGGACCACTTCCTATTGGAAATGGGGCTTCACCAAGGATCGGCGCTCAGCCCCCTCCTATTTGCTTTGGTGATGGATGCTCTAACTCGGCATATCCAAGGAGACGTGCCATGGTGTATGCTATTCGCTGACGGTATTGTCTTAATAGACGAGTCGAGGGTCGGTGTTAACGAGAGGTTGGAAGTTTGGAGACAGACCCTTGAGTCAAAGGGTTTCAGACTAAGCAGGTCTAAGACTGAATACTTGGAGTGCAAGTTTAGCTCCGAGCCGAGCGAAGAAGGAGCTGGTAGGGACGTGAAGCTTGGTTCTCAGGTCATCGCCAAGAAGGACAGTTTCAGATATCTTGGGTCGGTGATCCAGGGGGACGGAGAGATCGACGGGGATGTCATTCACCGAATAGGGGCTAGGTGGTCGAAATGGAGGCTTGCGTCGGGAGTCTTGTGTGACAAGAAAGTGCCATAGTATCTCAAGGGGAAGTTTTATAGAGCTGTGGTTAGACCAGCTATGTTATACGGGGCGGAGTGCTGGCCAGTGAAAAACTCCCATATCCAGAGAATGAAGGTAGCGGAGATGAGGATGCTCAGGTGGATGTGTGGGCACACCAGGTTGGATAGGGTTAGGAATGAAGTTATTCAAGAAGTGGTAGGGGTAGCCCCAATGGACGAGAAACTGCGAGAAGCGAGACTCAGGTGGTTCGGACATGTGCGGAGGAGAAGCCTCGATGCACCGGTGAGGAGTTGCGAGCGGCTGTCGGTAGTTGGCGCGAGTCGTGGCAGAGGGAGGCCCAAGAGGTATTGGGGGAGGTGATTAGGCGTGACATGACTATTATGCGGATTTCCGAGGACATGGCTCTTGATAGGAAAGTCTGGAGGTCTAGTATCAAGGTTGTAGGTTAGGGGCTTCTATTATTTCGCGGGATATGGATGGGTCGAGGGGGGAGGGTTCCCGATAGGTTAATATCTTTGTGAGTACTCCTAGAATTACTAATGCCTTTTGTTCATGTTGTTGCTTTGTTTACTTTGCCCTTTTATATGTCAGTTTTTTTGTGGTTTATTCTGGAGTCACTAATGCTTTTTCTTTTTGTTTTGTTTTTGTTTTTTTCCTTTGCTCGATCTTTCGCCGATGGTCGATTGGAAACAACCTCTCTGCCCTATCGGGTAGGGGTAAGGCCTGCGTACATATTACCTTCCCCAACCCCACCTTGTGGTACTATACTGGGTAGTTGTTGTTGTAAGACTGAAGATGGGGGGAAGGTACTTATCTATATTACTATAAAAGCAGGAACCCTTTAAACTAAAAGTTAAATTACTTAATTACCCCTGATATTAACCTAATTAACTTGAAGACCATTAACTACCGTTCCTAAGGTTTTGAATCGTCGCAATCTTTATGCTTCTGACTTAATACTCTCGGCAAAGAATCGTTGCTCCCCCTCATGACTATTTATGTGCTCAATAACGGCTTTAGATTATGCCTCTTAACATGCCTTTGCAAACAACTGTCTCTTTTTTCATTTTTCTTACCAGTTACCAAGTTTGTATATTTAATTGTTAAAGTACCAGTGCTGCTACTATTTCTTTTATCTATCTCCAACGAAAATCTACTTGTAAGTTTACTTCTTTTTGCCTAGCATTCTTATTGCACGTTTATATCAAGTCATGTAATAAAAAAATTTCTAAAATAAATATTAGTATTATTAAAATAAAGTTTAAAGAAAATATTCACACAAAAATTTTCTATCAAAATATTTTTCTACGCGCGAAAGTTACGCAAATTAGCAAGATTGGACACTTCAAAATTGAGAATATTCTAATTCTATGAAAAATTAGTCAAGAACTCATGTCCAATAAATCAAAAGTACTAAGCAGCATCACACATCCAAAAATGTTGTTTAACTTATCAAAGTATAGGAGTGCACAATCATCTTTTGAAATGGATCAATGGAGTTAGATCACTCCTTCACGATTATAGTAAAAATATACAATTGGCTCCATAGGTCAATACTCTTATTTCTATATATTTGTCCAGTTATAAACAGACTATTCGCTACCATCAAGTGATGTGGTGCAGTGGATGGGGCTACTCCTCCCTTAACCAGAGTTCTCGAATTCAAGCCCTGGGTATGAAAAAATCTTTGGTAGGGAGCTACCCCCGAATGGGGCCTTACCCAGCGCGAATCCGGATATAGTCGGGCTCCAATGCGGGTACTGAACACCGGATGGGAAATAAAAAAAAAACAGACTATTCGCTAGAGGTATTCTTTTAAAAAGCATCGAATGTATTCTTTTAAAAAAATCAAATGTTAATGTAGTCTTTATTCCGGAATTTAAGTATTTGAACAAAGACTCATTGTTAATGCATAATTAGGTAAAAACTACCATACATGCTACATGAATATAATGGCATGCTATTATAACAGTAGTTAAACAAACAAATGGAATACTAAGAGATACAAAGAAGTAACATAATCAAGAAAAAGACACACATAAATTGAAGAATATATTAGAACTCACATGAGAATGGTTAGTACCTGTTAGTTGTGTGGTCACACCTTTTTTATCAATTGTTCCGTAATATTCACCAAAACACCTTTGTCTTTCTTTTTCCTTTCTCAAAAGACATCTCACATAATTATATTTCAATATCAAAATGCTTGTGTATACAACAACAACAACAACAACCAGTATATTCCCGCAAGGTGGGGGTCTGGGGAGGGTAATATGTAGACAGGCCTTACCTCTACCCGAGAGGCCAGAGAGGCTGTTTCCAATCGACCCTCGGCGCATGGAAAAAAGGCAAACAAAAACAAAAATAAAAACAAAAACTAAAACCGCATTAGTTACTCCAGCATACATCTCATAAAAATTATCTAAACATAAGATGCATATGTACCATAAATAAACATGCATGCAATGATATCAAAACAGTAACTACCAGAAATGACTACCAAAAGAGAACACAAACTAATCATCTATAGGCCTACCACGCCTCACTCACCCCGGGAAAGGAATATGAAAAATCTAGAAGCCCCTATCCTACAACCCTGATACTAGACCTCCAGACTTTCCTATCAAGGGTCATGTCCTCGGAAATCCGCATCCCGGCCATGTCCTGTCTAATTACCTCTCCCCGGTATCTCTTAGGCCTTCCTCTGCCTCGCCTCACACCGACCACCGCTAGCCGCTCACAACTCCTCACCGGGGCGTCGGGGCTTCACCTCCGCACATGCCCGAACCACCGCAGCCTCGCCTCTCGCATCTTCTCATCCACTGGGGCTACCCCCACCTTCTCCCGAATAACTTTGTTCCTAATTTTATCTAACCCGGTGAGCCCGCACATCCACCTAAGCATCCTCATCTCCGCAACCATCATCCTCTGAACATGAGATTTCTTCACCTGCCAACACTCTGTCCCGTACAACATGGCGGTCTAACCACAACTCTATAAAACTTTCCCTTGAGCTTCTGTGGCACTTTCTTATCACACAAGACTCCTGATGCAAGCCTCCACTTCGACCACCCCGCCGCTATACGGTAAGTGACATCCCCATCTATCTCCCCGTCCCCCTGGATCACCGATCCAAGGTATCTGAAACTATCCTTCTTGGCTATGGACTGAGATCCAATCATCACGCTCCCTCCCACTTCGCTCGACTCGGCGCTAAACTTGCACTCCAGGTATTCTGTCTTAGACCTGCTTAGTTTAAACCCCTTAGACTCGAGAGTCTGTCTCCATTCCTCTAGCCTCTCGTTAACACCGACCCTCGTCTCGTCTACCAGGACTATGTCATCAGCAAATAGCATACACCAAGGAACATCCCATTGAATATGCCGCATCAAAGCATCCATCACCAAGAGAACAATTCCCTTTCTATTATTTACAAAGGAAGGGAGATTTCCCAATTACACTTAAGAGAATTTCTCTCTTAACTCTCTACTCACAACAATATATTGTATTGCTTTTGGGATGATTTCTACAAATGAAAGAGTGCATCTATTTATAGGGGTATGGACCTCCTCTTGATGTCATTGGTGACATCAAACTACCTCCTCTTGATGTCATGGGTGACATCAAAGGAGGAAGCTTCCTCCTAGCATTCATGCCAACTCTTTCCACCAACTCTTCCAATTGCATGCCATTGTTGACTAAATCTAAACCAACATTTTCAGCATGCCATTGTTGACTAAAACATAAACCAACATTTTCAATCTCCACCTTGGTTTGCGTTTCGAGTGTGTGCGCGAACAACTCTGGCCAAAACTTCTAAGCTTACTAGGCAATCCCGTTGTAAGAAACAAGAAGAATCAAACCATGGTTGAACATACCACTTCCACCTAACAACTGTTCTCTTCGGAGTTGCATCAGTTGATGCACACCCCCGCCAAGTCTTTGCAGTGTGCAAACTTAGCGAGCGAGACTATCTTGGTCAACATATCTGCAGCATTATCGTCTGTGATAACCTTCACGACCTTGATAGTTCCCTCTTCAACAACATCTCGAAGGAAATGAAATCTGACATTAATGTGTTTAGTGCGCTCATGAAATCTTTGATTTTTCATTAGATGAATAGCACTCTGACTATCACATCTAAGAGTTGATTCCAGCTGAACCAAACTCAATTCCGCCACTAAACCTTTTAACCAGATAGCTTCCTTCACCGCCTCCGCTGCTGCCATGTATTCTGCTTCTGTCGTAGACAAAGCGACAATCGACTGTAGAGTCGACTTCCAACTAACGGCACTGCCAACGAGGGTAAAGATGTATCCAGTTGTGGACCTTCTTCGGTCAAGATCTCCTGCATAGTTAGAATCCACATAACCAAGAATTGAAATACCTCCACCACTTTTTCGAAAAGTCAGACCAATACCAGAAGCTCCTTTGAGATATCTCAATATCCACTTGACAACTTCCCAATGCCTCTTTTCTGGGTTGGACATGTATCTACTTACCACACTTACAGATTGAGCAATATCCGGACGTGTGCATACCATATCATACATAATGCTACCAACTGCACTGGCATAAGGAATCTTTGACATATACTCCACCTCATCCTCGGACTGAGGCATTAGTAACTCTGAAAGTTTAAAATGAGGAGCTAATGGTGTACTTACAGGCTTGCACGTATGCATATTGAATCTCTCGAGAATCCTTTCAATATACCTCTTCCGAGAAAGATGTACAACACCGTCTTCTCTTGAAATCTCCATACCAAGGATTTTCTTTGCAGCTCCTAAATCCTTCATGTCAAATTCCTTACTCAATAGTTTCTTCAAAGCATTTATCTCTGTAATGTTGTTAGCAGCAATAAGCATATCATCAACATACAACAATAAATAAATCATTGAGTTACCGGACATCTTCTTGTGATACACACAGCTATCAAATGCACTCCTTGAGAATTCATGTGTAGTCATGAATGCATCAAACCTTTTGTACCACTGTCTAGGGGATTGCTTCAAACCATACAAAGACTTTTTTAGTTGGCATACATGATTTTCTTTTCCTTCAGCTAGGAAACCTTCAGGCTGATCCATATAGATTGTCTCTTCTAGATCACCGTGTAAGAAAGCAGTTTTGACATCAAGTTGTTGAAGCTCCAAGTCAAATTGTGCAACCAATGCTAGTAGAACGCGAATTGAGCTATGCTTCACGACTGGAGAGAAAATTTCATTGTAGTCAATTCCCTCCTTCTGACTGAAACCTTTTGCAACCAATCTCGCCTTAAACCTAGCATCTTCCACTTCAGGAATTCCTTCTTTCTTTCTGTAGATCCACTTGCATCCAACTGTCCTCTTCCCCTTTTGTCTTTTCACTAAGACACATGTCTGATTCTTGTGAAGAGACTCCATCTCTTCCGTCATGGCTAACCGCCATTGTGCAGCATCCTTGCAAGAAGTTGCTTCAAAATACGAGGAGGGCTCAAGATCCTTAATCTCTTCTTGTGCGGCTACGAACGCATATGCAATCAAGTTTGCTTGATTTATAAGGCGTTCCGGTTCTCGTGTCTGCCTCTTCTCCCTCCCCTTCGCAATTGTGTATGGTTCATTGACAGCAAGTTCTTCAAGATCTACATCTTCCGACTCATCTTTAACCTGAGTCTCTTGATCCTTTTCCTTGGCAAGCACCACCGGAGGCTCCACCTGCTCGTTGTTCTTGTTTCCTGAAAACTCCACGGAAACTTTACGGGGATCAAGTATAGAGGATTCATCAAAGGTGACATCTCTACTAACTATAAATTTGAGTAAAGATAAACACCAAAGTTTGTACCCTTTTACTCCATCCACATACCCTACGAATATGGCCTTCTTAGCCCTTGGTTCAAGCTTTCCTTCATTAACGTGATAATAAGCTGGACACCCAAATACTCGTAAGTATGAATAGTTAGAGGGTTCACCTGACCATACCTCATTCGGAGTCTTAAAGTCAATCGCCGATGCTGGAGATCGATTGACAATATGAGCAACAGTGTGAACTGCTTCAGCCCAAAATACTTTGGACATTTTGGCTTGTATGAGTATACAACGAGCCTTTTCAAGAAGAATTTTGTTCATTCTCTCGGCAACTCCATTCTGCCGTGGGGTATGCCTGACAGTCCTATGTTTTGAGATCCCATGAACCTTGCATAATTCATTAAACTCTTCATTGCAAAACTCCAAGCCATTGTCTGTGCGAAGATACTTGATTTTCCGCTCCATTTGATTTTCAACCAAAACCTTCCACTCTTTAAATGCTTCAAAAGCATCACTTTTTGCCTTCAAAAAATACACCCAAACCTTTCGTGAGAAATCATCAATAAAAGTGAGAAGATACCTCTTTCCGCCCTTCGATGGAAGTTTAGAGGGACCCCATAAATCTGAATGAATGTAGTCTACCACTCCTCTTGTCTTGTGTGTGCCGGTGCTGAAGCTGACCTTCTTCTGCTTCCCTAGAACACAGTGCTCACAGAAGTCAAGTGTGCTGATCTTCTCACCTTCCAAAAGGTTACGATTGCTCAGCATCTCCAGTCCAGGTGCGCTCATATGACCCAGTCTCACGTGCCATAATCTTGCCTTGTCATCATTAGATAACTGCACTGTAGATGCATTTGCAGAGCCAACAATGGTGCTTCCGGCCAATGTGTAAAGGCCGTTCTCCAGTTTGCCTTTCAGCATGACTAAAGAACCTTTAGTCACCTTCATAGTTCCTGCTTCGCTCATGTACCTGTAGCCTTGTTCATCCAGAGTACCCAAGGAGATCAAATTCTTCTTCAGATCAGGAACATGATGGACTTGTGTAATAGTCCTCACGACTCCATCATGGCAACGAACTCGAACCGAGCCAATGCCAACTATTGCACAAGTTGCATTATTGCCCATTACTACGGTTCCTCCACTTTTCTCATAGCTGCTAAACCAGTCTTTTCGGAACGTCATATGCAGAGTACAAGCAGAGTCTAACACCCATTTATTTCCATAATTACTATTATTACACGATGTTGTTAGTACATAATCATTATCAAAATCATGTACCCGTTCAACGGTAGATGCACTCTCCTTTTCCTTGGACTTTGACATTGGGCAATCTCGTTCAAAGTGTCCCTTCTTGCCACAACCCCAATACTCTGTATTCTTCTTGTTCACATGAGACTTTGATCTGTACTTTGATTTGCTCTTTTCCTATTGGCTAGTCCGGCCTCTCACAAAGAGCCCACTTGCCTGGTCATCTCCGTCTCCTTCGATGTGTCTCCGCACATCACTAGAGTTAAGTGCTTGCCGCAATTGCTCAAGCTTGATAGGCTCCTTGCTATACATCATTGAATTCTCAATATCACGATATCCTGAAGTCAATGAAAATAGCAAAGGACATGCAAGCGTCTCCTCCTCCCTTTTAATTCCTGCAATCTGTAAGTCCATGACAAGTTTATTGAACGCATCTAAATGATCTTGTAACGAAGTACTCGACCCCATCTTAAATGTGTGAAGACGCCGTTGTAACAACATTCTTGTTGTCACTGATCGGTCTTGGTATAGCCCTTCTAGCTTTTCCCATAACTGTTTGGCCGTCTCTTCGGTACCCGTACTCACTTCACAAAGCACGTTAGGTGCAAGGGATAGTTGGATTGCACTCAATGCATCCCCTTCAATCTTCTCCATGTCGGGAGCCGATATATCCTTAGGATACTTTCCGTCAATAGCATGGATTGAACCTTCCCTCCGTAGTAACGCCATCATCTGGATCTTCCAGATGTTGAAGTTGTTGCGTCCATTGAATCTATCAATTTCAAACTTCATGGAACTCATCTTTGCTTGTTCTTCCTCCTTGGATCGTTATAGAATCCTGTCGCTCTGATACTAATTGTTAGCGGAAACGTAAAAGAAAGAACACAATATTTAACGTGGTTCGGATCAAAATAATCCTACGTCCACCAGAGAACAATTGCCTTACTATTATTTACAAAGGAAGGGGAGATTTCCCAATTACACTTAAGAGAATTTCTCTCTTAACTCTCTACTCACAACAATATATTGTATTGTTTTTGGGATGGTTTCTACAAATGAAAGAGTGCATCTATTTATAGGGGTACTCTTGATGTCATTGGTGACATCAAACTACCTCCTCTTGTTGTCATAGGTGACATCAAAGGAGGAAGCTTCCTCCTAGCATTCATGCCAACTCTTTCCACCAACTCTTCCAATTGCATGCCATTGTTGACTAAATCTAAACCAACATTTTCAGCATGCCATTGTTGACTAAAACATAAACCAACATTTTCAAGGACTATGTCATCAGCAAATAGCATACACCAAGGTACATTCCCTCGAATATGCCGCGTCAAAGCATCCATCACCAAGGCAAACAAGAGGGGCTAAGCGCAGATCCTTGATGAAGCCCCATAACCACCGGGAAATGGTCTGAGTCGCCACCCACTGTCCTGACCCTGGACTTAGCTCCATCGTACATGTCCTTGATTACTCTGATGTAGGCTTCCGGCACGCTCTTAGCCTCTAGGCACCTCCATAGTACCTCCCTAGGAACCTTGTCATACGCCTTCTCCAAGTCGATAAACACCATGTGCAGGTCCTTCTTCATATCCCTGAACTGTTCAACCAATCTCCTGACAAGGTGGATAGCTTCTGTAGTGGACCGGCCCGGCATAAAACCGAACTGGTTCACGGAAATAGATGTCGACTCCCTCACTCTGGCCTCGATCACCCGCTCCCAGACCTTCATGGTGTGGCTTATTAATTTGATGCCCCTATAGTTGTCGCAACACCGGATATCCCCTTTGTTCTTATACAAGGGCACCACTGTACTCCACCTCCACTCCTCTGGCATCCTTTTGGACCTGAAGATCGCATTGAACAACCTGGTGAGCCACTCCACTCCTGGCTTACCCATGCATTTCCAGAACTCCACCGGGATTTCGTCTGGCCCGGTCGCTCGACCTCTACTCATCCTACGCAAAGCCCCCACGACCTCTTCCACCCTAATGCGCCTGCAGTACCCTAAGTCTCTATGACGCTCCGAATGCCCCAGCTCCCCTAGTTCTATGGTTTGGTCCCCCTTCTCGTTGAGAAGGTCTCGGAAGTACGCCTGCCATCTCTGTTTGACTTGAGACTCCCCCACCAGGACTCTACCATCCTCATCCTTGATGCACCTAACCTGGTCCAGGTCCCGTGCCTTCCTTTCCCTTACTTTGGCTAACCGGAATAACTTCATGTCCCCGCCTTTCTCCCCCAATTCTTCGTACATGCGACCAAAAGCCGCGTTTTTAGCCTCCGTGACAACCAATTTCGCTTCCTTCCTTGCCACCTTATAGCTCTTTCTGTTCACCCGCCTTTCTTCCTCGCTTGTGCTCCCTGCCAATTTCGCAAAAGCAGCTTTCTTCAACTCTACTTTTCCTCGCACTACGTCGTTCCACCACCAGTCGCCCTGATGTCTGCCTAGATAGCCTTTGGTTACCCCAAGCACGTCCCACGCTGCCTCCCTAACCAGATTCGCCGTCTCTGACCACATTGCGTCTGATACCCCAGAACTTCTCCAAGCTCCACCCTCGACTAACCTCCTCCAGCTCCTGGGCTTTCTCTTTAGTTAGAGCACCCCATCTAATTCGCGGTTGGCCCCGAGCACCCCTCTGCTTCTTCTTCACCCAGATTCCGACATCCATCATTAGGAGTCTATGAAGGGTTGAAAGGGATTCTCCGGAATAACCTTGCAGTCCCTGCACAGACCTCTATCGCTTCTTCTGAGAAGGAGGTAATCGATCTGAGTCCTCGCCGTCGAACTTTTGAAGGTGACCAAATGCTCCTCCCTCTTCCGAAATGTCGAGTTAGCAATCAGAAGCTCGGAAGCCCTAGCGAACTCCAACAGCGCAGAGCCTCCTCCGTTCCTAACCCCAAGGCCAAAGCCATCGTGCACCTCACCATAACCACTAGCATCTGCCCCAATATGGCCATTAAAGCCCCCTCCAATAACCAACTTCTCAAATCGGGGAATACTACGCATCAACTCATCCAAGTCGTCCCAAAAACGCCTCTTGACCTCCTCATCTAAGCCCGCATGCGGTGCGTAGGCGCTGATGACGTTGAGGACGCAACCCCCGATAACCAACTTAATAGACATCAACCTATCGTTCGCTCGCCTAACCTCCACCACGGACTCCCTAAGGTCCTTATCCACCAGGATGCCCACTCCATTCTTGCCCCTCACGACCCCAGAGTACCACAACTTAAACTCGTCAACATCCTGCGCCTTCGTCCCTTTCCACCTAGTCTCCTGGACACAGGCTATGTTGACCCTCCTCTTCTGAAGAATCTTCGCCAACTCAATGGACTTACCCGTAAGAGTACCTATGTTCCACGACCCGATCCTTAACCTATGTGCGTCCGCTACCCTCTTCCCACCTTTACCTCCCGACCTACCCGCAGAACCGCTCCCTGCTCCCCTACTCACCCCTGCCACCGCCCCCCCGAGGACATGACCTTGCACTTCTATCCCCCGCTGCGGCCACTATCCCTCCAACTGACTATGGAGAATAATGACGCACCCGCGCACAAAAGGGAGATACGAAAAGGATGCACTAGATAGCAACAGAGTAAACCTCACAAGTAATGGTAACAAGAGTACGAAAAAGGTGTACAGGTTAAACGAGAGGCGGGAGGTACCAACTCCCGGTGAAAAAAACCTGAAGGTAGGCTTTGGTGCGCCCGAGGTCAAGTGTTGCTTCCCCTTGCGCGTCCTGGCCGGTGTTTCTTAGCTCTTCACTCCCAACGCCGCAAAGTCGCCTTGTCGCCTGTCCTGAGATTTATCGGGACGGGTAGTTCTGTTGCGTCCCGTCGAAAACCTGCACAAACAAAAAACCAACCACAGAAAAAGGCGGGGGATACATTCTTCTCTCTTGTATAGTGTTCAAGTATTTCTTTCCTTGAACAAAATACATTCTTCTCTCCTGCCTTGGTTATACGTTTAAAGTAATAGTTGATACTTGGTGTTTCAACTATTCTTGGAATGTGTTTTATTTATCTTATTAGAACGCCGTATATTTGATGACCCGGTTAATTATTGAATAAAAAAGTAAAGATATTGGTTAGATGTATCTGTTGTGCTAATTCTTACAAAAATATACATCGACTTTATGCACACACAGAAGATGTGATTACATTAGTATCTCTTTTTAATCTGAACATATTCTTTTGTTATTTTTACATGAAGTATATGTGGTTTGAGAGTACCGACATTCATATTTTCTAACAGACACTTACGCGCTTTTATTGTTAAAATCAAAATATGTAAGAAATTTACTAATAACAAAATAATAAAGAAATTTAGATGGGGAATGAACTAAGTAGTGATGGTCACTGTGTAGTACCATAGCTCATGTGGATGCCGTTTAAAGCTTTTATGTGTATCCTGCATTAAAGTCGTGCTAATGGCAATGACATTATATTTGAATTAGCCAAAGTTGATAAATTTTATTACACTTCATATGTGATGCTTGATAGACTCAGCATTTCATTGTTTCTGTTCACCTTTCGTCCATCATATCTTTTCAGTTTTAGCGTTAACATTTTAATAGGAACAGAAACAAGCTAACTCTTTAGCCAATTAATTCTGCACAAACAGTGTACACCTGCCATATATTTTCTCACACGGTCGAACTTTACATAGCATTTTCAAAAGGAATATAAAGTTGATAACCCCAAGTCCTGGTCATGACAAAGTAAACAACAAATGAAAGAAGCATATAACACAAGGAAGATTGCATCTAATTTAAACTTTGATTAATATATCACAAAAGCTTGCACTTTTTTCATTCACGTTTAATTATTCACTCATAACTTTTTTAAAAAATAATAATAATATTGACATTATTTTATGAAGTTAATTACAATATTACTTGGCATACACGTGCGATGCACGTGCAGAGAAACTAGTAAAAGAAAAGAAAGAGGTAATGTGGGAAATTATAATGAATAGCTACTTTGACATTTCATTTCATTTTTCCCTTTCCCATTCAAATGAATGAATCTTTTGCATAAATTTGGTTCTTTTCATTAATAAGATTGGTACATTTTTTCACATTTTCCATGTCAGACTTTATTTTGAACTTCTTCAACTCAATCCATTCGAATATAGGAAATAGTTAATGGGTTTGGCACAATCTTAAGAAGATTACAATTGTCGAACTTCAAGTGCTAGATAATAGTGGGACAAGCAGTGAGGGCCCTTCTTAGCTTGGTATCCTTCTCAGCTTGGTATATCACCTTGTCTGGGTGGTCATCAGTTCACCGCTTTAAATACTGCTGCATTTATATCACCTTGTCTGGGTGGTCATCAGTTCACCGCTTTAAATACTGCTGCATTTATATTACTCACATACAAAATATAACGCATATTAAAATTAAATTATTTTAAAGTTTCTCTGTGGCTTGTCATGTGGGAAATTTGCTTTATTATTGCTGCTATGTGGGAGTCTTGACGTAAATGGTAAAGTTGCTGCCATGTGATCAGAAGGTCACGGGTTCGAGCCATAGAAACAACCTCTTGCAAAAATGCAGGGTAAGGTTGCGTATGAATTACAATAGACCCTTGTAGTCCGGTCCTTCCCCCGACCCGGCGCGTAGCTGGAGCATAGTGCACCGGGCTGCGCCCTTTTTTTTTTTTTTTTTTTCTGTGGCTTGTCATACCGAAATTTTAGAATTGCTCCTGGTTGTGCATTTATGTAGCATCATTATGTAGCTTGCCTATCTTAAGGATCATATTCATTCCTCCAAATATTTTAACCATTGTGGTCTGTGAGGCTTCCCCAGACCTAACTAGTAGGATGATTACTGGGTTGATGTTGTTGTTGGTCGGTGAGGCTTAAAAATATTAGTTTGTCAGCCAGAGAGTTTTTGTTGAATTCTAGTTATAGGCTTCAAATCATTTCATTTGGCGCAAAACTTTTTACTGGCTTGATACCTTTTATACCTTTTCTGCAGGAGCTGAGACTAGATATATGCAGTTATTAATTTGGAAAATATTTTTTCCCCTAATGAAGCTGGTTCATTCCATTGATCGTGAATTATTTAACAAGGTAAAAATATTCATTTCCGTTGAATAAGGATATATATAAAATTTTATCGACTTCAGATTATAGGTGATGTGATTTTTTTTTTTGCCAAAATTTGGTTTCTGATTTTCTCCGACTGAACGTGATGACGGATTTAGGTTGCAGGCATGACTTTCAGTGTTGTCTCTGACACAAACTGTTGGGGGGTTGTTGAAGTAACCATTATCCCATTTTTGTTAAGATTGGTCAGACTATCTATGACTGAAATTCAAAGTGAAGAGTTAGATGCTTATAAATGGTGCCTGACTTCTAATTATTCAGAAGACCGGCATTTGGAGCCACAGTGCTCACTAAATTTGTGTTCGCAGTTAAGAGACAACGAGATATATGACAATCTTGTGCAATGCAATCCTAACTATTTGCCGCTGCCTGTTTCTTGTCATATTTTAACCTTGATATTAGATGCTGCTCAGCAAAGTTTACATACAGTGAGATCAGTATCTGGATTGGACTCCGTAGACAGATGCTGCACTGATATATTTTCTGCAAAGTTGCTCTGGGATCTTTGCAATATTACAATTCAAATGCTTTCACAAAGCTTGGAGCATAGGTCTTCTGCAATTACCTTTTTGCTGCCCTCCATATTCAGAGTGCTTGATTCTCATTCTGCTTTTGAAGTCTCAATTAATGGACAGAACTATATACTTTCTCGGTAAAGTTCTCTCGTTTTTTAAATGGACATGAAATGATGATTACTTATTCATGTATAAAGTGTCTGAATTCTGGACTTATGCCACTAGATTATTGCTCTTTTAGGAGAAGTATTTTAGAGAAACTATGGAAGAGTTGCAAGTCATTGTTTTCTTTGGGGCCCCTGGAGAGAAGAGATGCATATTCTGTACTTTCTCTGTACCTGTCTCTCTTTACTTATACTGATGAATGCCAGTATATTTATATGAGTAGCACGGCAGAAGTGTTTGATTTGAGAGCAGAGAAACAATTCTGGGATGAAATGAAAAAAGGCTTGGTATGTTGTGCATCTACTATAATGTGTTTCTATTGTTTGATAATAGCGCTTGTGACAGGCCTACAAGTAACTTTTTTGTTATTATTATCTAATATCTGTAATCTTCTTAGGTTGATAAAGAGAGCTCAGTGAGGAAGCAATCTTTATATATACTGAAGAGAACCATAAATTTAGACGAGAAAAACCAGTATCAAACCACTGTTAAGACCATAGACGAGAGAAGTTTAGTCTATGGTGGTATGACTAAAAAGGAAAGGTGGGCTGAGGAGGAAGCTAAGTCCCTGGGAGTTGGGATAATTAGCAACAAAAGTGATTTCCTTTCCAGTTGCTACCAGAAATGGGAGGCATTTTTTCTTCTTTATGAAATGCTCGAAGAGTATGGCACTCACTTGGTCGAAGCAGCATGGAGTCACCAGGTTTGATCACACAATGACGAATACTTTCACATTCTCTTTGCATAGCTGTGAAACGTCTTTTGACAAAAATGCAGTTAGCAACATTCCCTTGTTATACGTTAAGCTGATGACGGAATACCGCTGAACCCTCATATTAGGATGATTTATTAATTTATTGATTAGAAATAAATGTACTACTCCCCCCGGTCCACAATAAACGACCAATTTACTTTTTTATTTTGGTCCAAATAAGTGCCCATTTATATAATCAAGAAAGAATTCAATTTGTTTTTACAAAATTACCCTTATGTACATATCCTTAAAAAGTTTTCTTCCTCCTCACATTAAGTATTTAATTAAGGGTAGTTTAGTCTAGGTATTTTTGTATAGAACTTAGTATTTTCTTAATGGGCGTGCCAAAAGCAAATTGGTCACTTGTGGACTGAAGGGAGTAATTTTTAGCTATTTTGCTTGACTAGAGTGTTGAGATTCTAAAAACTCAAACCAAGAAAGTAAAAAGTTTGTGATTTAAGAAATTGATTATAGTTCAGTGCGCTATCTTATGGTGCACTTCTCTTCCAGATCTTTTTTTCCTTTTGATTTTATGCTTTTTCCGATAGGTTTCCTTATAAGTGTGATTTGATCTGAAGTTTATCGATTCCAGTCATATGGGATGTATCATCACTATCACATACTAACAAACACTACTGTATAACTAATTTTCCCTGCAGATGACCTTGTTGCTTCATTCCTCTTTGTCTCCAGAGAATTCAGTAACAACTATCAATGGAAATGTGTGCCAAACTTGGATGGACAGTTTAGAAGAAATTTTTGAGTGGTTAGCTGTACTGTGGGAACGTGGTTTTTGTCATGATAATCCTCAAGGTAGAGGGAAAAAAATAGTAGACTGATATATATTATGGTAGAGAAAACTTATCTGATTGATTGTTTTAATGATTTACCACATTAACATCCTGCTACTTTTTTTATTCCTTTTCTTTTTCCATCGCAGTTCGGTGCTTGGTCATGCAGTCATTTCTGTGTACAGAGTGGACAAAATACAACCACTGCGCAAAGTTGGTTCCGCAAAATTTCATTACTGGTCCACTTGTAGAAGGACTGAATGATCCTGTGCACAACAAAGATTTTGGTATGTTTATCTCTAGATCACTTATAGGACATGTATGTCTTTGTGGTCCATTTTGTCCTTTGTTGCTCAAGTGGCATTTTACAAGCGACTGATGTGGGTGGTGCGATGTGGAAGCAAATGGAGAACGAATGACCTCTGCTACACTGTAATTGGATTTGGGTTGCCTGATTTTGGAATTTCTTGACACTTTAGGGCTAAAGCTTTAGTATTATATAACTCGCATATCAAAGCTTTAGAATGGAGGACTATGGATTACACAAAGGTTTCTGAGAAGTGAGAAGGGCAGAGCCTCAGTGTTGATGCATGAGGGAGAAAATTTGAGTCAGGCTACTCCTTTCTCTCCTGAAAAACTGGAACTGAAATGTTACCATCTCAAAAGAAAAAAAATGGAACTCAAACTGTCCTGGATGTCCCAAAATAAAACATAAGGCACTTATCATTAGTTTATACTTCATGAACAGGGGTGATCGCAGAAAAATATGGGGTCTTGGTAGGCGGATGGACGACTAAAATATTACCCGCTGGTGGAGAAGAATAATGCAAGATCAACAGAGCCATTGATGTAATTTGAAAGTAGTAATTCATTTTTGATACAGTGATGGACTTCCAGAGCTCCTTGATAAAGGAGAAAAATCCTATGTGTCTTTTGTATCTCTAGCACTTTCTTTGTGCTTGGACAATTAATACATTTCGTTATTTTAAATAAAGATTTAGTAACAATCTATAGCCATTCAGACATGCTGCTGGAATACATGTATCATGAC
Organism: Nicotiana noctiflora; assembly: GCA_032618575.1. NCBI lineage: Eukaryota > Viridiplantae > Streptophyta > Magnoliopsida > Solanales > Solanaceae > Nicotiana > Nicotiana noctiflora. Next base: position 188,238 of record JASVEL010007515.1, read on the forward strand.
TGTACTGATTCTTTTGTTTGTGCATATGTTACATAGGTGTAAGAGGAGTTTACTCTACCTGGACAATTGAAGCTGCTGCCCAATTTTTTTCCCAGTACAGTAGTTATCTAGATGAAAGGTATGCTATCACATATTGATAATTTCTTACTTCAACTATTAGAATTAGATTTTTATAATTTTTATTGGATGGAATTAGTGGTGATAGACCTATTTATGAGTTGGAAGAGAGTCACAGTCTGATTAAAAAAGGGATTGTGTATGGAAGCTGATTATTTTAAACTTAAACCCTCTAAAATAGTAATTGAAGTTTGCAGACGAGGAGAACACTTTGTGCAAGGAAGTGATTAAGTGAAGAATAGGAATAGTCACCTTGCATGATGTCTAGACGAAGTGATCCAAACATATGGGATTACTTATGAAAGGGACTATAAAGGGGGGAAAAGAGTTCAGTCAGTTCACAAAGGCTACTTAGTTCATATAGGGTTCAATTCCCTTTCATTTTCCTGATCCAAAATTAAATAAATATCTGTTGGCTAGTCAGTAGGAAAAAGGAACTGTTTTCAGCTTTTGTTTGAAGTTTGGCGTGGTGATATTGCTCTAAAGGATGAATTTCCTCATATGTTTTTGATGGCTATGCTAAAACAGCCACAGTAAAGCATATACTTAATAAGGAATGTCGTGGGTGCTCCAGAAGATAAACAAAAACAAAAAGTTAGTCCTAATCGACACGATTTTGTCCTGTTTCTCATGGAGAATATTTTGGCAAACTTCGGAAGAAAGTTATTTGTGAGGAGAGAGAGAGACTTATTGCTTTCGCGCAGTATAGCCTGGAAGCGTAATCTAGCTTGTAAACAACTGCCGAGGATCGGGTATTTCCTACCAAGCAAATACGAAAAATAGAGGATCAATTATTTCATGAGTGTCAGATGGTTATTTAAAAAATGTGAATTAGTCGTAGTCCCCCATAGAATAGGAGTAGGATATGTATTGAACAGAATATAAATATATTTTTCTGCCGTGCTTTCTCACATGGTATAAGACCGTGAGAGATCCTTCGATGTGCTAATATACTAGCGATTTCGGTAAGAACAAATAAGAAAAACTTTTTCCGTGATCGAAGGTCCGTCCACAAGAAAGTTCATTCATATCCATCGGTGTTGTGCAAAAACCAACACTACCACGAGGTAGATCAACTTCCGACGACCAACCCGTAAAAATTTCTTTGGCAGAGCCTCTCCCACGCACCCTCACGCGCCACCGGTAGAATATTTTTCGGCGAGATTCCGACTCATGCACCGGCGTGTGAGGTGTTTTCTTGCCAGTTTTTGACAAAGTTTCTTTAGGTTTTTTTGGTCGCCGTTTAAGAAAGTGCTTTTATTTTTAATAGACTATCCACACCATCCCATTTCGGTAGGGACAAGCCATATAGATTACATCAAATTCTAACAACTTTGTTCTTTTTCGACGTGAACGGTCACTTTTCTGGCGTGGACAATGATTCTAGCGTGAAATTTTTTCCCTGGTTGTGAATAGTGTATTCCTAGATATTTCTTCAATTTTTCACTATTTAACTATTTCAAGTGAAGAACTTGGTTTCCCTTTGAACTCCATCTAACTAAGGAAAAAAAGAAGTCTCCAGCTTAACTTGTTATGATTTGGCATTCTAAGTTAACCATGCAAGTTTTAGTCAAGATTTTGAGAAATTGGTTGTAGCGAAATGGGATCCAATATTATGAATAGTTGGATTGTTTCTCTATTGAATTATATTAAGTTCCTTCAGTATAATGCATGTAAACAGACATCTTCAAACATAGCTTCCATTGTTCAAACAAGTAATAGCGTGACTTGTGTCTCCTAATCTTTCATCCTTCGATTCTTGGGTCATTGATTCAGGTGCATTTAATTACATTTCGGTAACAAATCTCTTTTCACTACTATTTCATATTCTCAATCTCTTCCAATAGTCTAAATAGCCAACGGGTCTCAAATCGTGGCAACTGGAACAGGTCAAGCAATCCCCTTCCTTACCTTTAGATTTAGTTCTTTACATTTCTGGTAGTCCTAGCCGTTTGTCGTTTAGCCCAATCAATTAAATGCTCTATTTTATTTCTTGATGACCTTGCTTTTGTTTTTTGATAAGTTAATGTATTTCATAGAAAGCATCAGCAAGATGCAGAATTCAGATTTTACAGAGCAAAGGAATAGATAAAGGAAAAAAAAAAAGAAAAAAAGAAGACAATGTTAGCTCTATTACAAAGGGCCTAAGCTAAAGTTAAGGAGCTAACAAAGTCCAAAAAAGATTCAGGGGAATTGACAGGGGAGAGATTACTCCAACTACAAATACTTGTGAAACATCTAGCCTTAAGAACGTAATATGGAGTATTAATGCCTTCAAAGCATCTAGTGTTTCTTTCTGTCCAGACACACCAGAAAATGGAAAATGCAAGCAGGGATCATCTTCCAAACTTTCCTGATCGATTTCCCAACCTTCCATGAGCTCCAACTAACCAGGGCATCTTTAACACTCAGGCATAGCCCATTTAAGACCAGGGCATCTTTAACACTCTTAGGCATAACCCATTTAAGACCAAAAGCTAAGATGAACATGTTCCATACATCTGCAACAACTGTACAATGTAAAAAAAGATGTCTATTGGTCTCTATGGGACGTTGACACATATAGCATCTGTTGACCAAGATTGTCTTGAGTGAGCGATGCTTCATAGAGGGCTATCCAACTAAAGCAAATCACCTTTGGAGGTAGCTTGGTTTTCCAAATTAATTTCCATGGCCAATCGATTAATAATTCATTTTGAGTACATTGCATGTAGTAGCCTGCCTTCACAGAGTACTTACCATCGGCTTTATTCCCCCAAATGAGTCTGTCCGATGTCTGATCATTAATTAAGGCTGTCCCTAGTCTTTCCAGTAGGTTGAGAAGATCTTGCAGCTCCCTATCTCGTATGTTCCTCCTGAACAAAGGATTCCAGGAATAATCAGCTATGTTTTGTGAAATGGTTGACTGTTTACTTGTGGATATTGAATAGAGGTTCCGGAAATCAGCTTGCAATGTTGAGTCCCCCAGCCATTTATCTTCCCAGAACCTTATTTTTGCTCCATTGCCTACCTTAAACTTGCATTGGTGATAAAACTCCTCCCATAGCTTGCTGACATACTTCCAAGGTCCTACTCCATATGGTGATCTAGCAATGTTGGTACTCAAGTGATTTTTATTGCCATGTTTTGCAGTAGCCACCTCTTTCCAAATGGCGTGATCCTCTTGTGAATATCTCCGCAGCCATTTCATAAACATGCTCTTATTATGGACTGTGAGATCTCTAATTCCCAGGCCACCTTGTAACTTTGGTAGTGTACCAAGTGCACCAGGCCATCGCTCGATATTCTGCTTGTGCACTAGACCGAGCAATCACTTTCTTGCGCTTCCAGGACACCAAATTTCCTCCTACTAAGACACAATATCCAGATGTAGAACGTCTATCAGAAGGTGATCCTGCCTAATCAACATGTGAGTATCCAATGATTTGCTCATGGCCTCAATCCTCAAACAATAAACCTTTGCATGGAGCTGATTTTATATACCGAAGAATGCAAACAACTGCATCTCAATGACTATCACAAGGAGAATCCATAAACTGACTCACATCACTCACAGAAAAAGAAATGTCAGGTCTTGTCACTGTAAGGTAATTTAATTTACCAACCAACCATCTATATCTTGCAGGATCGCTATGTGACTCCCCTGTCCTGGCAGAAGTTTAGAATTCGGATCCATAGGAGTGTCAACAGGTCTGCAACCTATCATTCTAGTCTCCTCAAGAATGTCTAAGGCATACTTCCGCTGTTAAATAACAATACCTAAGCTAGAATGAGCGACCTCAATACCTAGAAAATACTTTAATCTGCCCAGATCCTTAGTCTGGAAGTGCTGAAAAAGATGTTGCTTCAGATTAGTAATACCATCCTGATTATCGCCAGTAATAACAATATCATCAACATAAACCACCAAATAAATACACAGATTAGGAGCAGAATGCCGATAAAACACAGAGTGATTAGCTTCACTACGAGTCATGCCGAACTCCTAAATAACTGTGCTGAACTTACCAAGCTCGAGGGGACTGTTTCAAACCATATAGTAACCCGCGCAATCAGCATAAAAGACCACTAGACTCCCTCTGAGCAACAAAACTAGGTGGCTGCTCCATATAAACTTCTTCCTCAAGATCACCATGGAGAAAAACATTCTTAATGTCTAACTAATAAAGAGGCCAATGACGTACAACAACCATTGACAAAAAGAGACGAACAAATGCTACTTTAGCCCACGGGAGAGGAAGTGTCACTATAATTAAGCCCAAAAGTTTGAGTGTATCCTTTTGCAACAAGACAAGCCGTAAGCCGATCAACCTGGCCATCCAGACCGACTTTTGACTGCATAAACCCAACGACAACCAACAATAGACTTACTTGAAGGAAAAGGAACAAGCTCTCAAGTGCCACTCGCATGTAAAACAGACATCTCGTCAATCATAGCGTGTCCCCATCCTGGATGAGATAGTGCCTCACCTATAGACTTGGGGATAGAGACAAAGATGATATAAAAGCATAATGAGGCGATGACAGACGATGATAACTCAAATCGACATAATGGGGATTAGGATTAAATGTGGGTCGTACACCTTTGAGGAGTGCAATTGGTTGACTAAGAGGAGACAAGTCTGCAGTAGGTGCAGAATCTGATGCAGAACGTGAATCACTTGGGCCTGATGCTGGATGTGGACGACGATGATAAGTCAAGAGTAGTAGAGCTCCGGAAGGTTGAACTGGAGCTATAGGTGGTGGAGCTGAAGTTGTGGAGGAAGATGAATGGGAGATAGTGACTTAATCTCCAAAAGATAAAGATGGTAGCACCTCAGAAATATCTAAGTGATTACTTGAACCTATGAAATATGATTGGAAAAAAAAGAAGTAACATCAGCGGACATAAAGGCATAGATAGAGGTCAGGAGAATAGCATCGATACCCCTTTTGCGGTCTCGAGTAACCCAGAAATACGCACTTAAGAATACGAAGAGCTAACTTATCTTTTCCTGAAGTAAGGTTATGAACAAAACACGTGCTTCCAAAGAAACAAAACACGTGCTTCCAAAGACACGGGATGGAAGAGAACAAAGGTAAGTAAGGAAGTTGACTTGCTTGATCTATTCCAGTTGCCATGGTTTGATACCCGTTGGCCATTATGACTGTTAGGAGAGATTGAGAACACAAAATAGTAGTGAAAAGAGATTTGTTACCAGAAACAGATGTGCATGAATCAATGACCCAAGACTCAAACCAGTTGCCATGGTTTGAGACTCGTCGGCTATTATGACTGTTGGGAGAGATTGAGAATATGAAATAGTAGTGAAAGAGATTTGTTACTAGAAATATGATCAGATGCGCTTGAATCAATGACCCAAGACTCAGAGGTTGAAGATTGGGAGACACAAGTCACGCTACTATATGTTCGAACAACGGAAGCTATCCTTGAAGATGTCTCTTTACATGTTTTGTACTGCAGGAACTCAATATAATCTGGTAAAGGAACTCAATATAATCTCGTAAAGAAATCATCTGGATTGGATTCAATGCATTGGATCCAACAGATTGTGAGAACATGAAAGTAGTGAAAAAAGATTTGTTTACCCGAAATATGATTAGATGCGCCTAAATCAATGACCCAAGACTCAAACCAGTTGCCACGGTTTGAAACCCGTTGGTCATTGTGACTGTTGGGAGAGATTGAGAACATGAAATAGTAGTGAAAAGAGATTTGTTACCAGAAATTTGATCAGATGTGCGTGAATCAATGACCCAAGACTAAGAGGTTGAAGATTGGGAGACACAAGTTACGCTACTATCCTTTGAACAAAGGAAGCTATCCTTGAAGATGTCTGTTTACATGTTTTGTGAAGGAACTCAATATAATCCGATAAAGGAACTCAATATAAACCGGTAAAGAAACCATCTGGATTGGATTCAACGTATTGGATCCAACGGATTGTGAGTTAATGGCTTCTGATACGAATGCCATTATAATATCGCGCCGGAAAAAGCACAAATTTTTTGGGAATTACTGTTCACGCCGAAAAAATAAAAAAGTTGTCGGATTTTGGTGTAACCTGTATGGGTGGGCTCGGAAACACTTCATAACCAAGCTGTCCCCAAGATGGTTTGTCGGAAAGTGGCCGAAAATATCTGCACGCGTCGGCGCGTGGGACAGATGCACCGGCAGATCTCTCACTTCTGAAGGCGCGTGTGAGTGCGTGAGACGTCATTTGTCGGAGATTCTGACTGGGGCTTGCTCGCAGAAAAAGGGACTAACCTTGTTATGGTGTTGGTTTTCGTACAACACCAACGGAAAAAGGACTAACACAACCACCGGAATCCTCGCAGTGACTACTTTGTTTTTGTTCCTTCCCGAAGTCACTGGTATTTTTGCACAGCGATGAATCTCTCACGTTAGCTGTGATACCATGTGAGAATGCACGAGAGAAAATATTATTAATTATCTAATGTGTTGTACAATACCCTATTTATACAACAATTACATAATAATAGATATCTACCTCCCAATGTGGGACACTATACATGACTAACTACTTAATAGGATCGATGCTATTCACCTGACATCCAGCAGTACCTTATGTCTCCTGATGTTACCTACTTCTTTAGAGGTCCAGGTGATTACTTAGATAGTTTGAGGTGCTACCAGTTCCATCTTTTGGAAATTCAGTTTCTATTTCCCATTCATCTTCCTCCACAACTCCAGCTCCACCACCTACAACTCCAGCTCCATCACCTATAACTCCAGTTTTAGCTCCACCACTCCTAACTTATCATCGTCGTCTGCACCTAGCATTATGTCCAACTGATTCACGTCCTACACCTGACCCTGCTCCTACTGTGGACTTGTCTCCTCTTAGTCAGCCGATTGCTTTTCGAAAAGGTATACAGTCTACACTTAATCCTAATCCTCATTATGTCAGTTTGAGTTATTATCGTCAGTCATCATCCTATTATACGTTTGTATCATCTTTGTCCTCTGCTTTATTCCTAAGTCTACCGGTGAAGCATTGTCTCATCTAGGATGGCGACAGACTGATTGACAAGATGTCTGCTTTACATACTAGTGGTACTTGGGAGCTTTTTCCTCTTCCTTAAGGTCAATCTACTGTTGGTTGTCGTTGGGTGTGCGTAGTTAAAATTGGTTCAAATAGCTAGGTTGATCGACTTAAGGTTTGTCTTTTTGCCAAAAGATATACTCAGATATTTGGGCTTGATTATAGTGATACTTTCTCTCCCGTGGCTAAAATATCATTACTACGCCTTTTTCTATCCATGGTTGTTGTTCGGCATTGACATCTCTATTAATTATGAAGAATGTTTTTCTTCACGATGACCTTGAGGGTGAGGTTTATATGCAGCAACCATCTGGTTTTGTTGCTCAGGGGGAGTTTATATGCAGCAACCTTGTATGTCGGTTGCGCCGATCCCTAAAGCAGTCTCCTCGATCTTGGTTTGGTAAGTTCAACACATTTATTCCGGCCTGAGTCTAGCGGCCTTGTATGTCGGTTGCGCCAATCCCTCTATGGTCTAAAGCAGTCTCCTCGATCTTGGTTTAGTAAGCTCAACACAATTATTCTGGAGTTTGGCATGACTCGTAGTGAAGCTGATCACTCTGTGTTTTATCGGCATTTTGCTTCAAATCTCTATCTTTATCTGGTGGTTTATGTTGAAGATATTGTTATTACCGGCAATGTTCAGGATGATATTACTAGGTTGAAGAATCATCTCTTTCAGCACTTCCAGACTAAGAATCTGGGCATGTTAAAGTATTTTCTGGGTACTGAGGTCGCTCAGTCTAGTTCAGGTATTATGATCTCACAACAGAAGTATGCCTTGGACATTCTTGAGGAGACATGAATGAAAGGTTGTAGATCTGTTGACACTCCTATGGATCCGAATTCTAAACTTCTGCCAGGACGGGGAGAGCGGCTTAGTGATCCTACAAGATATAGGCGACTGATTGGTAAATTAAATAACCTCACAGTGATTAGACCTAACATTTTCTTCTTTGTGAGTGTTGTGCGTCAGTTTATGGATTCTCCCTGTGATAGTTATTGGGATGTAGTTGTCCGCATTCTTCGGTATATAAAATCAGCTTCGGGCAAAGGATTATTGTTTGAGGATCGAGGCCATGAGCAAATCGTTGGATACTCAGATACTACTGATTGAGTAGGATCACTTTATGATAGACATTTTATGTCTGGATATTGTGTTTTAGTAGGAGGTAATTTGCTATCTTAGAAGAGCAAGAAACAGAATGTGGTTGCTCGGTCTAGTGCAGAAGCAGAATATGGAGCAATGGCTATGGCAACATATGAGCTAGTTTGGATCAAACAGTTGCTCAAGGAGTTGAAATTTGGTGAGATAAGTAAGATGGAACTTGTGTGTAATAATCAAGTTGCCCTTCATATTGCATCAAATCCGGTGTTCCATGAGAGAACTAAACACATTGAATTTGACTATCACTTCGTTGGAGAAAAGATACTCTCAAGAGATATTACTACAAAGTTGTGAAGTTGAATGATCAGCATGCAGATATTTTTACCAAGTCCCTAACTGGTCCTTGTATTAGTTGCATATGTAACAAGCTAGGTACATATAATTTGTATGCACCGGATTGAGGGAGTGTTAGATAATTATGTAAATAATGTTAATTAGTCGTAGTCCCACATTGAATAGGAGTAAGATATGTATTGTATAAATAGGGCTCATTGTATTATAATTAAATAGAATATCAATAATATATTTTTCTCCGGTATTTTTCTCACACTGAGATAGCTTGTGGAATCCTCTCCTTCATCTTACAGCGAGTAAGGAATTCAATAATATCTTAGTTGGCTATTTAGGCCGAGGTTAATTTTGGTTAATTTTATGAAGATTTATCTGGCCGAAAGCCCCCAAGGTTTTGGCTGAGTGGTCAAAGTGCAGCGCATGATGTGTGAGCTAAGTGCACATCATGGCTCACGAGAAGGATAGAGCTGCACCAATATCCACGTGTCTCGGATGATGCTCCATCTGGCCCTTGAGGATTTCTCGGTATTAAAAAAAATATTTTGAAAATGGATGGTCTCTTCAAGGAGCACTTTTGAAACTTGAAATTATACATACAACACTCCTGATAAAGCAATTAAAGGAGCTGTATTATAGATTTTCTCTAATCTATAAGCATTTCCAATTTGAATGTGGAACTGGTGTCTCCATTATTACTCTGCCATGCTTTTCATCTCTGTATTAAGCATCTTAGTTATTTTAATTTTTTTTGTTTTTGGGTCTTCACTATATCCAAAATGACTTCCTTGGATATTCAAAGGTCATATTTTTATAATCTCAGTGGTGAATTGCACCTCCTCTAAATCTCCAGTACCAAGCAACATAGACTTCACAACATGATTTTTCTAGGAGAGCCATCATTGAACTGGTTTTATAAAACCAATTTAATAGTTTGAAGTTTCATTTGGTGACAGGAATCGGGTTGCTTTTCTGAATAGTTTGGCTTCCATTGCTAAGAGGCAATCTTTTGGACGAGCTGGATTAATGTGCCTTACAAAGTGCATTTCTTCAGCAGCTTATGGTATTGGAAAATGCGGTGATATATCACCAGTCATTTTGCAAGATAAATATGCACAGGAGGAGTCTTACATGAGTGATAAAGCAGACTTACTCGACAGTTTCCGATATATTATTGAAAGCACTAAACAACATTTCAATCCATCTTATCGGCACCAAGGTCCATAAATAGATTGTTGGTAGTGCTGAAAATTTCATCATCAGTATTTTAATCACAATCATGGTAATCCATCTTGTTTCATCCAGTTTGTGAGAACATTCTAGCTGCTGCTGCTTCTGTGATGATTCCTCTTGACATTCCAATTGAAACACTTCTACTTTTCATTTCAAGCTTGCCACGGGAAATTACTGATAGTGGAGGTATGTCAATGTGTACGTGCATATCCTTTTACCAGCATGCTGATTTGCTTTTGGAATATCTTTGATTCATCTATTTGCAGATATCGATAGACTATTTTTTTTCAGAAGTAATTGATAAACAAGGTCCTTTCCCTTTGCCAATTTAGGTTCTTTGAGATCAAGGGTGCAAGATTGGCTTTGGATGAGCGGCGACAAACCTTCTATATCTGACCGTGTACAAACAAATCTCAAGCTTTTGGAATCTCTCATTGGTTACCAGAGAAAGTTGATAAGTTCTTGTCATGCAATTGGTACTTCTGTTACCTATGATGATGAAGACTTGGATTCTTGGGGATCTGAAGCAAAAAGATGGACAAGGGTGCTTTTTCTTGTTATCAAGGAAGAAGAGGACTTGAATCCAATATTCACGGTTTGCTTTCTCTATGCTTAGTAGAAATAAGGACCTGGCAGTGCGCTTCACAATAATTTACTGTTCTTTGTGCTATTTTGACGGATTATTTAGAACACATAACAATGGCAATTACGCCTCAATTGCAAACTAGTTTTGATTTGGCTACTGCATTCTGCTCCATTGGACTAGTCTCATTGCAATACTCTATATATTGCTTTTAATACACATTAGTGTTTCTCTAACACTGGAGGTTTCACTCTATCTTCACTGCTGATACAAATCTCTACACTAAGTAGAAAGAATTGTGTGAACACCTGACTTATATAAGTGTAGCTATACGAGACCACGCTTTAATTTCAACTAGTTGGTATCTCTATATAGATCTTTTGCTTCCATATGAATTTTTCTTTGATAAGTTCACATGGATTCAAGGGATTGTAAATACTTTGATAGAACTTCCTTCTATATGATTTTACTTCATACTGAATACTCTTCAATCAGCTTCTATCATCAGTGTCTAACTGGTACATTTGAAGGTTTATGACATGGCAAACAATTTCAGGCAGCCTCCTCTATATTATCCTTTATATGTCTAACTTGTAACTTCTGTTGAGTATGGTCATTTACGATCTTGTCTAATCTTGTGAAATTCTGAAGTAGCTGTTACTGGCTAATAGCATATTTCATTCTAAGCTTGCTTTTCATGTGTTCATGTGCCTTCTCATCTTTATCCTTTTAGGATGACAATAAGAATGGGGACTAAAATAAACAGCTGAGGGAGGAAAAGTGGGAGTCAGAGTTGTGGTTCAAGATATTCCATTTTTACGTACTTCTCTTGTCTTCATTCATTCTAGGCTGATGTTTCACCTTAGCTAGATGCGCCCTAAGCAGGATTCTTCTCTTTCATCATATAACATTGCATCAGTTGTTGTTAAGTGTCTGTTTGTTTTCGAGTGATTCTTAGAGATGACCAAGTAAATAAAATTTGGTCTTGTGATGGTGTTCTCTAAATTTGCTAACTTATGCATAAGTGCCCAAACAATGTGGAGCTTATTTGGCCTACGAATTATATAATAGTTTTTGGTCCCAGTTGGTCCTTGTAATTCTGAGTAACTGTAGATGGCTAATAGCATATTTTCATTTCAATGCTTGCTTTCTGTTGGGTTCATAAGCTTTCTTTTCTTTATCCTTTTTGGAAGAGAATTGGGATGTGGGTTAAACAAACAGCTGAGGGAGGAAAAAGGGGAGTTGGACTTATGGTTGAGGACATCTGATTTATATTTTCTTCTCGTCATCATTTATTCTAGGCTGCTGTTTCACCTTAGCTAGCCATGTCCTGTACAGGTTTCTTCTGTTTCGTCATATAACATTGCATCAGTTGTTGTTAAGTGTCTGGTTGTGTTTGAGCAATTCTTGATGATCAAGTAAATGAGATTTGGTCTTGTGATGGCTCTCTAAATTTGCCTAGTTATGCATAAGTGGCAGTTATAGGGTTGTAACACTTGTTGCAACTTGTATGCACAGTTTATGCAAGACCATGGGCATAATTTATGCGATGTGAGCAACAATTTGGAGTGGGTACCTGTGAAATTTCTCATACTTCTCTTGAGCTTCATCCATGAGCTACAAGTACTCCAAGGGAGAACAGTTGACTGCTTGAAAACAGGAAGCTCGAAAACAAGCCTTGAGAGTTCTGACAAAGTTGGCCAATATTCAATGATGAAAAACTCGATCATATTTGCGGAGTTCTCTAAATTGTTTTTCTCTATATTGGTTAGCTACCAGGACTCTTCTCTGTTATTTCATTTATGGCTTTTTAAGAGTTCTTTAAAATCCTGAACTGCCTGCTTACAGGATGCACTAGTCTCATATGCTGGAACGTCGTGCAGCATTTTTTGGTCAAAACACATGGAAGAGTGTGGGGATTTTTCTGGTTCCATCCGAGGCAGGCTGGGTGGCCCAAGTCAGCGTCGGTTGTCATCTTCAATGACCAGTTCAGTTTTGCAGGCTGTATGATTCCATATGTACATAATTTTGTGGGCATGTATACTGCATTCGTGCAGGGCCTTTGATGTTGATCTAGCATCTCTAATTCATATCCTTTTATCATGGTTTAATTTGAATTAAACACATCTTTATAAACTAATAATCCCTAGCATTTAGGGTCTCGACATCTAATATTTGGATATGTATGTGACTCTTTAGATGTATTCACTAATGAAAGACAACTGTATACTGCATTCGTGCAGGGCCTTTGATGTTGATCTAGCATCTCTAATTCATATCCTTTTATCATGGTTTAATTTGAATTAAACACATCTTTATAAACTAATAATCCCTAGCATTTAGGGTCTCGACATCTAATATTTGGATATGTATGTGACTCTTTAGATGTATTCACTAATGAAAGACAACTGTTTGCATTGAAATGCGCTTAGTTTAAGATGTTGGGAGATCTGCTTTCTGTGCCTTAACCTTTGTTTTTTAATCCTCAATTTTCTATGAAAATCCTTTCTTTTCTTTTTAACAATGTAGTTCATCATGAAACTTCATTTGAAATCTGTCAGGTATATTCAAAATTGCTGTCTTCTATCTTATCAAAAAAATAATTGTTGTCTTCTAGCTGTCTGTCAAATATCCTAGGTGTTTGATCTTTTGATAAATAGGGTGTATGTGGAATTGTTTCTGTAAGTGTTCAATATGTTTTCTTCACATAAAGACACAATTCTTAATGCTTCTCCGTAAGCATTTGAACAATCAATCAATCCTTTCTCCTCATTACCAGAATTGCCTAGTTTGTTTTCTACTTTTTTTCTAGTTATCAGATATATAACTTTCTCACGTTGTGTTCTAACAAACCTTTGGATAGGTGACGTCTATAAAAGCAGTTGCTTCCATCTTCAGTTGGTCCGCACAGTTTGGCGCTGATGCTTCGCTCAAATCTGTTGTTACCTATCTGTGGAATTTTTGCTGGAAAATTAGTAGTACATCTCTGGCATGTAATTCAGAGGTAAGATTTAGAAAATCATGGGTATGCATAGCGGCCAATTGATTTGACTATGTTGCTTCCATTGTTTTTTAATTCCTCAACCAGATTGAGGCGGAAATCTGCCTAGCAGCATATGAAGCACTGGCTGGTGCTTTGGATGGATTAATGTCCATGTTCTCTCTGCTGTCGTTGGATCATGTCACAGAACATGATGAGTTAACTCCATTAGAAGCTGATGGTAAATCAGTCTTCGATTGCTTACTCAGGACATTGCTTCAGAACATCAACAGCATAGTTGCAGTGGGCAATTTGGCTCGAACTCGACGAGCAGTTTTATTGAACTGGAAGGTGATCTTCTTTGCCTTTACTTGATGCATGCATAAGGTTATATGTACTAGGAGATTATATCTAGTGTATCCATATTGAACATGTGATATTCATCTTAAAAGGTAGGCAAAACAGTTGTTCGAAATAATTTGCGGTATTGAAGGACTAATAATACTTGACATCGCTGATGCATCACCTGAAAATGAAAGTAAAGAGCACGTAATTACCCTAAACATCTCCCCGTAGCTCGAGCTTGTAGCCTAAAGGCTTTGGCATATCCTCTAGAAGTAGTGAAGATGAGAAACCATGGCATAGATCAAAGAATGACCCAACCTATTTGGAAAAGCTGGTGTATCGGTGTTGCAATTGGAATACACAAAGCAGAATGTATGTCTTACAGCTGAGGCTAGAAAAAATAGGCCGACATTTTCTTTTTGAGAAGGTAACATATTTGTATATTGATATATAGTCTTCACTAAATTTGTGAAGACACCCATAATTACATAGGAGAGCCCAAAAAGAAAGAAAAGCACCTACGATCCTTGGTCTTCTCACAAGGAATCTAGAACATCAAAAATGGATTCATGATCCTTTAAAGACTTTTCTTTACACCAAAAATAGAAAAGAGCTAGACACTTCAACTTTGTCTTCTGGATGTTACTGGACCTGTCTTCAAAACATCTCTGGTTTCTCTCTTCCCAGATTGTCCACCAAATGCAGGCACAATGCTCCATCTCTCTTTATAGCTGTTCAGATACAGGCTGTTAACAGCATGTCTTGCACATGTATAGAACATGTATACAAGTCATAAAGTAGGTTTATTAGGTGCTTGACAACTAATAGATTAGGTGAATTAGTATTATAAATAAGCTTGTAATCTTCTCTTTCAGATATGAAATATAGAACTTCTTTGGTTTCTAACATGGTATCGGAGAATTGAAGTTTTTCATCAGTTTGTTTTGCTGGGAACCTTTTTCCGTTCGAATTTTTTTGTTTTTCCTTCCTTAACTCACTGTTTGGTTCTATTTCTCCATTTCCGGGCAGTTTTTTTTCCTCACCTCCTACACCATTGAAACACCCATCATCAGGCGCACCTTCCCTGAAAATTTCGTCGCCGTAACCCTTCTCACGCGCTGTCAGCACCCACCCACCCACGCGCCCCCTTTCAGCCGCGCCGACGTGTGGAGCTACTTCCGGCTACTATTTCATCTGGCCTCTCTTTTACAGATTGTTCTCCTCCCTATTCCGGCCAACTTTGTACTGTCAGAATATTTTTCTGACAGCTTTCATTTTCCAAGGCCAATTCGACCACTGTTCCACCCACTGTTCAAACCACTGTTCCGACCACTTTTTGGCTGTTCGTTCTGATATTATTTTGGTGCACGATGCCTGAAACGACAACTACCGTTGATGTCATTCTAGTTATGTCCAAAATTACGGAGAATAAGTTCATGGGCTCTAATTACATGGATTAGAATAAGACGATCCGTCTCGATTTGCAGAGCATCGACAAAGAGAACCACTTGGTTGATGATCCACCCAAGGGTGAAACCAAATCAGTCTGGTTAAAGGAGGATGCAAAATTGTTTCTCCAAATAAAGAATTCGATGCACAGTGAGGTAAATGATCTGGTTTCTCATTGTGATTATGTGAAAGATCTAATGGATTATTTAGATTTTTTGTACTCTGGCAAAGGGAACTTGTCTCGCATGTATGATGTGTGTCAGGCATTTTACCATCCATCCATGCAAGATCGCTCTCTCACCACTTATTTCTCAGATTTTAAGAAGGTATATGATGAGCTTAATGTTATACTACCATTTAGTCCAGATGTGAAGGTACAACAGGCTCGTGAACAACTGGCGGTCATGAGTTTCCTTTCTGGTCTTTCTCCAGAATTTGAAGGGGCCAAATCGCAGATTTTATCTGGGACTGCTATCTCTTCCTTAAAAGAGGCCTTTACGAGAGTGTTGCGTACTAAAAAGTCTTATCCAGGTCTAGCAACCACGATCGATAGTGGTGCTCTGCTTAGCCGCGGCCAAAAGAATAGGGGTCATAGTAATCGCAATCGGAGTAGCGATAGTCGAGACCTAAAGCAAGGGGAGGTTGAATGCTTTTATTGTCATGAGCTCGGTCATACCATACGTTATTGTGTGGAACTTCAAAATAAGAACAAAAGATCTCGGTATGCCAACATCGCCACTTCAGAGACTATTTCATCATCTCAGTCATCATCTCCTCCTATCAATACTATCCCCGAGTCAGGTAAAACCACTAAGTGTCTCTTCTCTTTGTCATCCAAATGGGTCATTGATTCTGGTGCCACAGATCATATGACAAGTAACTCTACACTCTTTTCCACTTTTCAGTCACATACCAAATGTTCCACAGTTATTTTAGCCGATGGGTCTACCTCATCTGTTTTAGGGTCTGGCACTGTTAACCCAACATCTTCTCTTTCCCTTAGTTCCGTCTTAAATTTACCTAATTTTTCTTTCAATCTAATATTTGTTAGTAAACTTACTCGTGCTCTCAATTCTTGTGTCTCATTTTTTCCCTATTATTGTCTTTTTCAGGATCTTATGACGAAGCAGATTATTGGTAAAAAGTTCTGAGTCTGGGGTCTCTATGTTCTTGAGTCACAGGTGCCGAAATCCATTGCTTGTTCAACTGTGTTGTCTCCCTTTGATGCCCAGTGTCGATTGGGTCATCCATCCTTGTCTAGTTTGAAGAAGTTATATCCTCAGTTTCAGAGTCTTTCTTCTTTAGATTGTGAGTCATGTCAGTTTGCTAAATACCATCGCCTTCCTATGGTTTCTAGAGTCAATAAACGGCTCGACTTATCTTTTGAGTTAGTTCACACCGATGTTTGGGGTCCATGTCCTATTATTTCTAAAACTGGTTTCAGATATTTCGTTACCTTTGTGGATGATCATCCTCGTGCTACTTGGTTCTATTTAATGAAAAATCGTTCGGAGTTGTTTTCAATTTTTTGTGCTTTTTGTGCTGAAATAAACTCATTTTAATGTGTCCGTTCGTAATTTAAGGAGTTACAATGCAAAAGAATATTTTTCGGATTCGTTTAAAGATTATATGGCTACAAATGGCATTCTACATCAATCTTCTTGCGTTGACACCCCTTCTCAAAATGGGGTTGCGGAACGAAAAAATAGACATCTTCTTGAAGTAGGCCGAGCACTCCTCTTTCAAATGAAAGTGCCAAAATGTTTTTGGGCTGATGTCGTCTCTACAGCTTGTTTTTTAATAAATCGTATGCCGTCTTCTGTCTTCATGGTAATATTCCTTATAACATTCATTTTCCCGGTAAGGCATTATTTCCTATTGAACCCAAAATATTTGGTTGTACTTGTTTTGTTCGTGATGTTCGTCCACAGGTAACTAAATTAGATCCAAAGGCCTGTAAGTGTGTGTTCTTAGGGTACTCGCGTCTTCATAAAGGTTATAGGTGTTATTCTCCAGATCTAAAAAGTTACTTAGTATCTGTCGATGTCACATTCCTTGAAAATTATCCGTTCTTTTCTTCATATGTTTGTAATAGTCCTGCGGAAGAAGATGATGCTTTGGTCTACACTGTCACACATCCAGTTAGCTCTCCAACGTCTCTTCCTCAGTCAACCATTTCGCTTGATCCACCATCCGAGCAGCCACCTGTTCTTCGTGTTTATACCAGGCGGCAACAAACCTCAGCATCCGATCCTTTACCTCCTTCTGCTTCGTTGGTAGATCCAACCTCCTGTGTTTCAGATCCTAGTTTGGATCTTCCTATTGCCATTCGCAAAGGTACACGAGAATGGACTTATCATATTTCTTCTTTTGTGTCTTATGACCATTTGTCTACTTACTCTAGCTCGTTTATTGCATCATTAGATTTTGTTAGGATACCTAAAACTGTTCGTGAAGCATTGTCCCACCCAGGTTGGCATGATGCAATGATAGAAAAGATAATGGCTTTAGATGAGAATGGTACTTGAGAGTTGGCCGATCTGCCTACTAACAAAAAGGCTATTGGGTGCAAGTGGGTCTTTGCTGTTAAGTTTAACTTCGATGGAACAGTAGCTCGCCTTAAGGCTCGCCTTGTTACAAAAGGGTATGCACAGACCTATGGAGTCGACTATTTGGATACTTTTCCCGGTTGCCAAGCTAACTTATGTTCGATTATTCATTTCAATGGCGGCTACTTATTATTGGCCTCTGCATCAGCTTGATATAAAGAATGCTTTTCTCCATGGAGATC
Organism: Nicotiana noctiflora; assembly: GCA_032618575.1. Taxonomy (NCBI): domain Eukaryota; kingdom Viridiplantae; phylum Streptophyta; class Magnoliopsida; order Solanales; family Solanaceae; genus Nicotiana; species Nicotiana noctiflora. The sequence goes on from JASVEL010007515.1 coordinate 206,256, forward strand.
TTCCGGAAGAAGTATATATGGATCAACCACCTTGGTTTGTTGTTCAGGGGGAGTGTGGGAAGGTATGTCGTCTTCGAAAATCTCTTTATGGGCTGAAACAGAGTCCCGATGCTTGGTTTGACAGATTTAGTGAGGTTGTTCTGGAGTATGGGATGAAGAAAAGCAATTGTGATCGTACGGTGTTCTATAAAATGTCTGATGGTATTCTTTTATTAGTAGTATATGTTGATGACATCGTTATTACTGGAAGTGATATTGCATGAATTTCAACTCTAAAGTCTTTCCTTCACACTCAATTTCAGACGAAAGATTTAGGGCAACTAAAATATTTTTTGGGAGTTCTTTTTGTCCCAAAGAAAATATACTCTTGACTTGCAAGTTGAAACTGGAAAGTTGGGACCTAAACCATGCAGCATGCCAATGGTTCCTAACACACAACTCGTGAAAGAAGATGGTGAGTTATTCGAAGATCCAGAGAAGTATAGGAGATTGGTTAGGAAACTGAACTATCTTGCAGTAACTCGTCCTGATATCGCATACTCTGTCAGCATTGTGAGTCAGTTTATGTCTTCCCCAATAGTCAAGCATTGGGCGACTCTGGAGCAGATTCTTTGTTATCTAAAGGGATCTCCAGGACGGGGTCTAGCATATAAGAATAATGAACACACTAACATTGAGTGTTTCACAGATGCAGATTGGGCAGGGTCAAAAGCCGATAGGAGATCCACGACAGGATATTGCATTTTTTTGGTGGAAACTTGATTTCGTGGAAGAGTAAGAAACAAAATATCGTATCTCGATCTAGTGCGGAAGCAGAATACAAAACTATGGCACAATCTGTGTGTGAGATTGTATGGGTACATCAACTATAAAGTGAAGTTGGCTTCCAAACTACATTGCCAGCAAAGTTGTGGTGTGATAATCAAGGTGCTCTTCATATCTCCTCTAATCCTGTATTTGACGAAAGGACTAAGCACATTGAAATAGATTGTCACTTCGTTCGTGAAAAGATTCAACAAAAGCTCATCTCTACAGGTCATGTTAGAACTGGGGATCAATTGGGAGACATTTTCTCAAAAGCTTTGAATGGAGCTCGAGTTGAATATATCTGTAACAAGTTGGGCATGATCAATATATATACTCCAACTTGAGGGGGAGTGTTGAGATACAGGCTGTTGTAACAGCATGTCTAGCACATGTATAGAACATGTATACAAGTCATAAAGTATGTTTATTAGGTGTTTGACAACTAATAGATTAGGTGAATTAGTATTATAAATAAGCTTGTAATCTTCTCTACTTACTTTGGTTTCTAACAATAGCTAGAAAGATTGCCCTCTTTATTCCACCATGCTAGAACATCAAGAATTCTTTCTGGCATTGCCTATGCAATTTCTTTTAAGCTAATAAAGATTCTCAATATTTGTAGGATGAATTTGCAATGCAAAAAGAGATGACTAGTTGTCTTTGTCTCCTCTCCACACAAGTAACATCTAGAACACAAGTGAAGTCCTCTTTTACTTAGATTATCTTGAGTTAGAACCGCTTCCTTTGCTAGTAACCATGAAAAGCAAGCAACATTATAGGAGATTTTCACTTTCCGTATCATCTTCCATGGCCAACAACCAACCTAGTTGTTTGACAGGTTGAATTCCTTATATGCAGACTTAACAGAAAATCTCCCATGCCTGTTTCCTTGCCATATGATGAGATCTTGATTAGAGTTGGTTCCAGTGAATTGCTCCAGGATCTTGTAAAACTCAATTACTTTGTCAGTTTCCAAATCATTTAGAAGTCTTCTGAATATAAGGTTCCAACTTTGATTGGTCCATACCTCATCTAAAGTTGCTTGTTGTTGTTTGTTTAAGGTATATATGTTAGGAAACAGTAGCTTCAAAGGGCCTTGGCCTAGCCAGTTATCTTCCCTCAAAGGAAATCTTTCTACCATTCCCAACTTTGAATTTTACCTTGTCACTCACTTTCTAAGTTGATCGGACACGGCACTTTCGGTGCCGTACCTGTGTCGACACGACACTGACACGGGTAAGGGTGTGGGATCTGCGTCGGATCCGGTCAGACAAGATCGGGTGCGTGGACCAAAAATTTGGGAAAATTGATTTCCCTAAGTAAAGATTTGAAGAGATAAGAAACGAAATACCTTCAATTTCGCTTTTATGTAGTAATTTATACGGTCCTTTTGTCTCCTTTGAAGCTTTTTGTCTTCAGTCTTTGATTTTCCATGCTGCAAGTTTGGGAAATCAAGATCTATTTTTTTTAGGGAGAGAAGTTGTTAATGGGTGGTGGACTACTGGACTGAGGCATATTGGGAAGAGCTCGAATGCGTGTGTTGTACTGGAAAAAACTAGAGGCATGGAGAAGGTTTTGCTGGGGAAGATGATGAAGAATAGCAGAGAGAAGAACGCTGAAGAAGACAACTAAGGGACTAATTAGGATTTAGGAGTGACCAGTTTGTTAATTGATATAATTTCTAATATTTTGCCACGTTAGTTATTTAGATAAACATTACAAATACTATGTTCAAAAGTTTTAAAAGTAATTGGTCACATTATTAAAAGGTAAAAAAGTGGCATTATAGCCAAAAAGGTACAAAAGTGGCATTGTAGCCATAAATAAAGCTATTAAAAGGTGCAAAATTGGCACTGTAGCCATAAATAAAGCTTTTAAAAGGTACAAAAGTGGCATTGTAGCTATAAATAAGGCTACTAAAAGGTACAAAAGTGGCATTATAGCCATAAATAAGGCTACTAATTCAAAGATTTTTATTTTTAAATTTTTTTTAGCCGAATCCCCGCACCCGTGTTGGTTCTAGGATCCGTATCCCCGAATCTTAAAATTTCCATCTCAAAGGGTCCGACCTCTAGATCCGCACCCGTGTCGGATACCGCACCCGTGTCAGAGCAACTTAGCTCACTTTTGGCCACAAGTTCCTAATTGACTTCCGTACACTGACACCATATGGACTTCTCACTGGTTTGGTTGTCCATTTTCCTTCCATTCCATATTTCTCCCTAACTACCTCTTGCCACAGTGTTTGCTCCTCTCTCGTATATCTCCATTGCCACTTCATCAACAGACTCTGGTTCTGAATTCTCAGATCTTTGCTTCCTAATCTCCAGTCTTCTTGCTAGTGGTAAGAGAGTTCCATTTGACCAAGTGGAACTTCTTCTTGTCACTGTTGCCTTCCCATAAGAAATTTCTTCTTAATGCATCTATTCTCTTCACTATATTAATTGGCATTGGAAATAGAGACATCGTATAGGTAGGCATGGCATCAAGAATAGAGTTAATCAAGATTGGCCTTCCCCCATAGATATTGGTTCTTCCGTTTTGCTAGCTTCTTTTCACACTTCTCCAACACACCATTCCAAATTCCTTTTGACTTGCTCTTGGCTCCTAGTGGCATCCCCAAATAAACAGTAGGTAATTCACCTACCTTCCCTCCAGGAATCTCAGCAAGTCTTTGAATCTCCAAGACCTCATTAACCGGATAAATGAAGCTTTTATGGCACTTAATGTGTAGTCCAGAGGTGGCTTTAAAGAGAATGAAGATCACCCTTAGCATTTTCGATTGTTCTCTATCAGATTCGCAAAATACCTGAGTACCATCAGCATATTGCAAGTGGGAGATCATCATGTTGCTATCAGCCCTAGAGTTCACCTTGAAGCCCTTGATCCAATTGTTTGTTTGAGCTTTTTTCAGCATATCATTCAGTCCTTCCATAGCCATGATGAATATAGGAAAGGGGAAAGGGGATCCCCTTGCCTCTAACCCCGTTGAGAAGGGAAGAAATCAACTGGTGCTCCATTGATGAGTACTGAAAATCTCACAGTAGATATGCAGTATTTTATCCAGTTTATCCATCTTCCTCCAAAGCTCATTTTCCTTAGAGTTTCCGGAAGAAAGTTCCAGCTTAGGTGATCATAGGCTTTCTCTATGTCCAGCTTGCAAAGTGACCCAGGTTCCTTGCTTGTTTTCCTAGTATAATGCATTCATTTGCAATTAGGACTGCATCCATAATCTGTCTTCCCCTAATCTGTCTTCCCCTAATTATCGCCATCTGTTAAGTATCTATCAATGTGTTGACCACTTTCTTGAGCCTCTAGGTCAATAATTTGGAGATGATCCTGCCTATCAAACTGATAGGCCTGAAATCTCTCAGTTCTTTCGCCCCCACCTTCTTAGGAATCAAAGCCCAAAAGTAGCATTGAGGCTCCTTTCAAACATTCCTTGTGTATGAAATTCTGAATAACAACTACCACTTCCTTTTTAACCACATCCCAACAGTTAGTGAAAAAGGCCATTGAGAATCCATCTGGGCCTGGTGCTTTGTCTCCGGCACATGCCTTCACACTGTCCCATATCACCTGTTCTTCAAATGGACTCTGTAACATTAAGTTATCTTCTGGTGTAATCATCTGGTTTTTTCTGATGGAACCTAGTGGCCTTCATTCTTCTTCTTCTTTGTAGAGCTTTTGGTAGAACCTGATCACCTCCCTCTTGATATCTTCATAGGTTCTGAATAGATTCCTCTTCCACAATCAACTGGTCAATATTATTGTATCTCCTGTGAGCATTAGCTGTTCTGTGGAAGAATTTTTTGTTCCTGTCTTCCTCTTTTAACCAGAGGGCCCTGGATCTCTGCCTCTATGTTACTTTTTCATGCTTGCACTCTCCTCAAACTCTATGGTCAATGAAGTTATTGTGAATATTTTCTCCTCTGTCAAGTTCCTTTGGTCATGTATCTCTTCCAGCTCTGCAAGTTGGTTGAGAATATTTGTTTTCTGCAATGCTAAGTTGCCTTGTAAAATTTTGCTCCATTCTTTAAGCTTTACCTTCAATGCCTTAAGTTTAGACACTAGAATGAAATCAGGCCTTCCTTCACATGTGAAAGAGTTCCACCATTCTTGCACTCTGCCTTTAAATCCTTCTGTCTGCAACCACCAGTTCTCAAACTTAAAATATGATTTGATTGGATCCAACTGCCACAAGTGTTAGCGGGGAATGGTATGAAGTCACTACAAATTGTTTTATGTTTCTAAAGTCTTCATTCCATTCGGTAGAGATCAAGAATCTATCCGGTCCTGCTGCTACTAGATGTCTGTCATCTTTTTTCCACGTGTACTCACTCCTTGATAATTGGATGTCTACCAGCTCCATGTCTTCATTGAAATTTGAAAACTCAGTCATAACTCTTGTGAATCTGGAACAGTTCTTCATACTTACCCCTTCCATATTTTCCCATCCCAGATTACTACAATACCTTATCTAGTCCCACTAGCGTCTAATTGTGCAAATTTCACCTATTTATTACCCATAATTCTTTTACTTTTTCCATGATATTCCCCTTCTAATTTTGATTCTTGGAAGCAAATAATCTCTGTCTTCCACCTGATAATCAGACTATTTAATGACTCTCCACTTTCTAATTCTATTAAGTCCCTTGACATTCCAAGATATGATGTTCACTAACATTGGCTGTGATTGGTAATTTTAGTTCCATTACACTTGAACCAGTGTTTTTAAAAGCGAGAAGCGCAAAAAAGTGACAAGGGCTCGCCTCGCTTCAAAAGCGAAGCGCACGCTTTATTAAAGTGAAATTCTTAAGAACATAATGTAAAATTATAAATAATAAAAAACTTCAATTTAAAAACTTAAAAGTAGGTACTAGGTACCACCAAATCCTCCACAAACCATAGGACAAGCAAAATCAAAGCTACTAAATTACTAGAATCAACATCTTATTCTTCTAGACTTCTAATCTTCTTGTTCTTCTTCAAGATTGTTGAAATCTTGAATTCCTCTATTATCTTCATATTGCTCGTCATCTTCTTATTCCCCCTTTTCTTCATGATCACTTTCGTCTTCATCAATTTTGGATAGGGATCGACTTGTAGTAGCCACACTTTTTCCCTTCCTAACCGAGCTTGAACTTGAATTGTTCCCCCTTAAACCATAAGTATTCTCCCCAACTCCACTACAAACCACAACATCACCTCAAGTGAAATCAGAGTCGCCTTCGCATACTTCTTCATCTTCACAATTTTCGGGGACTCCGATTAGCCACTCATTAGCCTCATCAGTATTGTCCAAAAGAATTGGATCAATTAATTTGGTGGTTGTAGCGACGCCTTAATATTCTATTGTATTTTATGAACACTCGATTATGGAGGCACTTCAAGGTTAGTCGATTCCTCTTTTTTGTATGAATCTGCAAACAAGATGTGTCAACTAATTAGTAGGAGTTGGGACAGTTGAGATATAACTTATTTTATCTCAAAACACGAAATAATTTTTTTTATTTTTCACGTGTTCAAAAACGCTCCAGTTCCTTTCACATCCGGATGAGCTACAAGTTAAACTTAGAACATTGATGGCAAAAGTCTGTAAATCCGGAGTCTGTACAACATATTGGTCCTACCACTCAACTATAGAAGTCAAAAAATGTTCAAGAGTTAATAAGTATAAAAAATACATTAAAGTTAGAGTATAAAATATAGAAACACTTGGTCACCTGGCGACTTTGTCTTTCTTTGTTTATTAATTGCAAGTCGAAGCTTAAAAAGTCGTTCAACTGCCTTGTAAACAGCAAGCTGATCTACTATCATTTCAAGTCTTCATCTAGGGTCAACTTGATAACAATTTGATGGAATCATGTCCACACTTCTTTAGCCAATGAATTGTTCTCATTCTGATCATAAAAGAGTTACGAGTTCAGAATAAGTCAAGTTGCATGCAAAAGTATATGAAGTTGCTCATTCCATCTTGCATCAATGATCTGAAAGACCTTTGCATATTTCTGCTCATCATGGAATGATGCTTGAATATCCTCCTTGGCCCTATCCATAGCTTCATAGAGGTAGCCCATTGGTGGTTTTTGCTCCCCATCCAGTAAACGGAGTACTTTAACCAAAGGGCCACCAATTTTAAGAACATGAATGACATTATTCCAAAAAGAATAAGAAAGAATAATATGTGCAACATCTTTCCCCGCACTTTCCTTTGCAAATTTACTCTTGCGAACCTTGTCTTGCCCGGTTTCACCAAAATTTTTTGCATGGTGAATCTTCTAATCATATTCATTAACAAGGGCCGCTCAGAAATATAAGAGTGTACCTTAATGCCCTGGCCAAAAACTGTAGAGAAGGGTTTTTCCTTTAAAATGTCCCCGAACATTAAGTTGATACAATGAGCTGCACATGGAATCCGATAGACATTCTTGTACGCTCCTTCAATCATGCCACCCGCTTGCACATTTTCACTCGCATTATCAGTGACCACTTGAACATCTTTGGTTGGTCTAATCTTTCTATGGTGTTTTGAAACAAGGTGAGCATTTTGATGTGGTCAGTAGATGAGTTGCTAGCATCAATGGACTCAAGAAACAAACTTGCCTCGGGAGAATTCACCAACACATTAATAATCATTTTTCTAGTTCTTGCCGTCCACTTATCCATCATAATGGAGTAGCCATACTTGTTCCACACAATTTTATGCTCCTCAACAATTTTATTAGTCTTTTGCATTTCCTTATTTGGATAAGGAACTCTGATTTCATGATAAGTGGGAGGCTTCATTCTAGGTCCGTATTGACCAACGACCTCAATAAAGTGTCTAAAAGTGTCATAGTTGACACAATTGAAGGGGAGCCCAGCACAATAGACCCGTCATGCAAAAACTCTAATTGCACAATCCCTCAAAATGTCTTTTGCAATTTTTTGTACATCTTTTCCACCGTTCTTTGCTTTCGGCTTCTTTGGGAAATAGCAATCCATAGGACCTTTAGTCGATGATCCATGGCTTGAAGAGATTGCATCTCTTCCCCGTTTTTTTCCGAAGTGACAATTCCTCAATATCATCATCATCATCATCAAGATTGGTCACCAATGCTTGATGACTCATTTGATTTTCTTGCTCCTTCTTCTCAACAAAGTTCTTTGTTTCATCCCTCACCTCCGGCGAGCATTTTGGACAACTTGTGACGTTTCTATCGCCACCAATAAGATGGAATTTAAAGTGATAAATTCCACCCGTTGTAATCTTGTTACAAAACATGCATACAACATTTGTAGTCTTCTCATTAACTCGTTCGCCATATCGCCAAGCCGGGTCTTTCTCTTTCGAACTTTGAGACATTTTGGAATCCCTATTAAGATATAGAAAATACATAATCAAATAAACTGAAAATCCATATAATTTGTATAATAATTAATTATATAAATTCAAATACACATTAAAAAAATCAAAAAAACTAATATATATATATATATATATATATATATATATATATATATATATATATATATATATGAATTTTCTAAAATGAAATACATATAAAATTAATCAAATAAACTGAAAATATTACATATATATAATAATTAATTTTATATACTGAAATATACACTAAAAAAATAAAAAAATTGAAAAATATAACATATATAAATAATGGAAGAAACAAGGAAAAAGGAAGCCGAAGATTCAAACCAACGCTGGACTCTAGCGATTGGCCAGAAGAAAAAAGAAAGAATAAGGAAGAAGAAGGAAGAAAGAAGGGAAAAGAAAGGAAAACAAATAGGAGACAAATAGGAGCATCTGGACTGGAACAAGAAGAAGAAAGAAAGAAGAAAGAAAAAAACGATAAGAAGAAGAAAATTACCTGGAAACCCCAATTTTGTCGATGAAGAAGGGAGAAGGGGTCTCTGTTTTGTCGAGCAATTACAGAAACGAGTTTAGGGGTCTGTTTTGTATAATTTCAAACAGACCCAATCTTTTTTTTAAAAAGGGCCCAACTGCGATTTTTAACCGAAGCGATCGCTTTATCGCTTCGTCACTTTGTCGATTTTTCCACTGAATCGTGCGCTTTATTAGGTCAAGTAGCCTCTCTCAGGGGAAAAGCGATGCCTTGTCGCTTCGCGCTTAAAGCGACGAAGCGATCGCTTTTCCAAACACTGTCTTGAATTTTTCAATTCTTTGATTCCCTTCGTCTGAACCATATGTGTTAACTCTTCCCCTTTATTTGCTTGCCTTCTGTTATCAATTTTCATGAAAAGTTCCCGTGCTTTTCCAAACACCCATTAAAATCCAATCCAAATTCTTTGCTTAATCTTATAATGTTCTGGTGCACCGAGATGGATGCCTCAGATTCCAGGTCCTCTTCTGCCTCTAAGTTTTGATGATTTAGCGGCACAGCTTCCACGATTGCCCAGTCCACAAACCTCTCTGGTTCCATGCCCCGTCCACAAACATGTCTGGTTCCTTTGGTTGCATGTGCATGTTGTTGTAATCTTCCGTGTCTACTCCGTTCTCTTCGTGTTCCTCAATAATCGACATGGCATTATTACCCACAGTATCTTCGTCGAGTCTTTCTTTATCTCTATCGGCCCTCTCTCTTTTCTTCCTCTGCTTTTGGTTAGTCGAGGATTCTGTGTTCAACTGTGTGTAATTGAGTTCCCACAGACTGTTTGTAGTGTATCACTTTTATTTGTTCATTAAGTAGATCTGGTCTGGGCTTTACATTGGGCCATTTTGAAGCCTTCTCCTCCGATATTAATTGGGCCAAAAACTCTGGGCCTAATTCCTTTCTATTATGTTTCTGGGCAGCTTTGTTATTAACCAATAAAAAGTCACATGACAAGTCACATGGCTTTTTGGATATTACTTGTACCTGATTTGAACACCGACGTGCCCCATCGTACTTTTATAACCTTGAGTAGAGCCGTCAAAATGGGCTTGACCCGTGAGGCCAGCCCAACCCAGGGCTAAGATTTTGTGAGCCCAATTTAAACTGAGGCTTATAAGCCCGAACCAAGTCAGCCCGCTGGCCTTTGAGGCTTGACCGAGGCTGGGCCTGGGCCGGCCCGTAGGCCAAAAATTAATTAATTATTAAATATTTAATATTTAAAAAAAGTAACCCATTCCCATATCAACTAGAACTAGAATTTTGATTTTTGACATGTATGTAATATGACAAAATTAGTTTTTCTTTTGCCTCATTAATAACGAGCTCGAAAAGTTTTAGGTGGCCAATAATATCTTTTTTCAAAAGAAAATATTACTTTAAGTGGTCAATGATCAGTTTGGATTACGTTAATATCAGTGTAGTCAAAGGCGCGCTTAAAGCGCGCTTAAGCCGTAAAGCGACGCTCAAAACATTTGAGCGTTTCGCCTCGCTTTGTGGGCGCTTTAGTGTCGTATCAAAGCTCTAAAGCATACTTTTCCTTGCCAATGAGTGTAATCCTCAAAAGGCGACAATAAACAATTGATATCGTAAAAAATTTGCAATTTCTTTGTCTATATATTTGTTTTTCATACGTATAATTATTAGTATTGGACTGCATATACATATTTTTACTTTTTCCCCAGTTGCCCCTTCTTTCATTAAAGCTCATACTTTATTTGCGCTTTGTGCTTAAAGCCCCAACGAACCTTAGAGCTTTTTTGCGCTTTTCGCCTTTGATAACATTGGTTAATATATTATTAATATTTAAACTGCTCTTCAATATAGAAAAAGATCAATTTTAAATACAAAAAAAAATATTGACCACTAGCAAATTTCAAGAATTTTAAATTAAAATTCTTATAGACTATAATGATGAAATTAGCAAATGGTGTTAATCCTAAATTAAAAAAACTCAGCATATAAAGTTATTGAAGCAATACCTGAATCTGAGAAAAATGAAAGAAAAACATTAAGAAAATATTCATGTAACTTTAAAAAGAAGCGAGAGATATAGAGAATTTGTATTTTAATTACCAGATTCCTCATCAATATCGAGCTTTTGTAGGGTTTAAGTAAATATAAGTTGTTTACATGATTAATCGACCACGTCACGAAAAAATATTTAAGGTTTTGAAGATATTCTTTTTTCTAAATTTTTTTAAAGGGCCGGCCCTCCCTAGCCCGCGGCCCTCTTAGGGATGGATTGGGTTAGCCACTTTAAGGCCCATTCATGTGGCGGGCTGGCCCGTCCTAGCCCACTAAATTTAAAAGCCCACGAGGCTTGGGCTAGGCTAGGCCGGGCTGGCTGGCTGGCCCGTTTTGACAGCTCTAACCTTGAGCCCCTCCCCCTGCCATCTGCATGCCTCTTTTTTACCAGCTGGTTCATACAGTCTTCTTCTCCATTCTGCTCATCGTACGATCTCACCGGAGCTTCGCACCTGATTGTGATTTCGAACACTACCCTTCCAAATTTTATCTTCACTGTTTTTGGGACTGCAGAGCCATCTCCTCTAACTTTAATTCTTGCCCATCTCAAGTGATTTTTCAATTCGTCTCCTCCTCCGTTTGGATCGAGCTACCACAAAACTCCCCCACCTCTTTGAACACTTTTTGGGACCATAAATGTAATGGAAGACCTAGTAGCCTAATCCATATGTGGTTTATTTTCTATTTCTTGGGCTTTACCCCACTGTCGGATTCCACCATTGAAGCTTAACTTTGAGTTTCTTCCAATACTAGTCACTTTCCAGTACATGGTCGGTCAGCTATTTGTTTCGAGTGGAATTCGAAGAGAAATCGATTCTGCTCCATCTCAAAGATACTGGTTCCATGTGCTTGTTTCCAGGAGTTTGATGCCCATCTATGAACATCCGACAGAGTTACAATTTCAGAACTTTCTTCTGGGATGAACCCCACCAAGCATCTGCCAAGTAATTCATTGTTTGAATCACCAGAGATGCATATAGTGCCCTTTTCTTGTTGGACCACTGCTTTATTCATTTCTCTGCTTGCCCACTTGTGGTTCCTGACAGTGTTTGAGTAAAGAAGACCTTCCTCGATTTTGGGAGCATTAATGACATTCCTCCGTACCCCGCTATTAATGAACCTTCCGATTTTTATTGCAATGTCTAACCATCCTGCATTAACTGATACTTCTGGGACTGTAATAACAGACCTCCCCCTGCCTTGGACCCTAATGATGGTCATATAACGCCCGTGCTTGTTGTAGTTCCTTGCGAAGAATATTTCTTAAAAATGATCCTTGGTTTTCCATCTTTTCACATAATTTCCTTTCATCTTTGATGCTTCCTTTAAGTTTTTGCACAGCCACACCATCGTCCTCCTGCTGAAAGTTGTTCTTCTAATTAGATTCCTTCCTCGTTCTGTCCACTCGTACCATTCTTCAGCATTTGATGAACATCTCTCAATGTCATATGACTTGAAACCCACTGCAAAGTAGATGATGTTGTTCTCCCTCATAGTAGGATTAACAAGTAGAAGTTGAACTTAATAAAACAAGAAGAATTTTAAATAATGCTCACAGTGGGTGAACACTGGGATTTGCCAAAGAAATGGAAGATTCCGGTGAGAGAGTACACCGGAAAGATCAGCTCTACAGACCTAGGAAGTAGGAAAAAGAGCAGCTTTGGGAATGTGCCTGAGAGCATTTTTTACGCTGCTTAACAATGCTCTCTTTTGCTTAAAGTATCTTTCTCAAATGGGCAAGTGGACATAGAAATAACAAAAATGTAATACAGATAGCTATCTTGAATATTATCAATGTTTTCATTTTGCTACCTAAGCAAGAAATTTTCAGGTGGAATCAAGTTTGGTTGGTCAAGAAATGGATAACGAAGCTGCTTAAAATAATTACTTATTAAGAAGAGGCTTAAATTAATACTAGTTTACTACCTATTGTTTGAATTATTTAGATGGCAAAACAGAAGAGAAAGATTGTTAGCTTTTGGGAAGCAGTTAGAGTGGTAAAAATAAGTAGGTAATTGTTGGGGATAATTTTCTCCGTCGAGATATAAATATAACCACTAGACTCGGTACTTGCTTTGATGCCACTTATTATTTTAGAGGATTAGTGACATTGTTGGAGTTTATTCTTCTTTTACTTCTTCTGGTTTAACTTGCCAGTGCATTCCTCTTTTATATGTTAATAATTTTACTTGTGGTTGTTGAAATTGATGTGATACCCATGATAAGACGGTCTTCTTGTATGATTTCAGTGGATATGCCTCGAGCTGCTGCTATCAATTCCAAATCATGCACTTAAGAGTGAAGTTCATTTGAGAAAACATAACTTTCACTTCTCAGACACAACACTTTTATGGACTTTCGATGATCTTGTTGACAGGTAAGCACAACCATATGTATCTTCTTAGCAATCACTAAATTAGAAATTATTAGGGTTAATTCTACTTTACCTTTGAATTATGAGTTTTGTACTAACTCTCTTTCTTATTAAAAGTAGAATTCTCTACCATTAATAAATTGAAATGGCGAGGTTAGTTTCTTATCTAAACAAAAGGTTGTTGAGAAACACTTCGCATTAAGATTTCCTGTCAAAAGAAATTCTTCATTTTCCAAAATCAAACTTTTGTGTCTACCTCGTAATTCTGCAGTAACCAAAACTTTTGACATCCTTCCTTGTTCCTAGCCTCGTGTAACCTGCTCTCTAATCTTACAGTTCCTTATGGCCTCCTTTTGCTAATAGCCAACCTAAGCTCCTCAATATTTTGGTTCCCCTAATCAAAGCCTCCCACCTGCAGCACCTTGTAATACTTTCTCTCTTCTTTTTTCAATTTTTTTTCTTTCAATTTTTAAAGTTTAAACTAAGCTAATGTGGGAAAACTTGACTCTTTTTTATTTCATCTTTGTTCTTGTTCTTTTTAGGTTTTGCTAAGAATAACTAGGGTTTGATTCATTTAAGTTGAGAAATGGAAGGTTTATATTGTACATTTTAGATGGTAAAGCTTAGTAGCCGAAATTTCTATTGAACGGGAAGAGTCTCTTTGGTGAGTCTTTTAAATTTCATCAACATATTGAACTTGTCATTAAATTTAACTGAAGATCTAGGATATGAGCTCGTTGCCAAACCATTTGTCTATATCGTTAATACATTTACTGCTACTGAGGTAGAGATTGATATGGTTGCAGCCTTGAGAATGCTGGAGAGGCTTCTGTTTTACCCATGCTGAGATCTGTCAGATTGATCGTGGAGCAGTTAGCTTCAGGAAGGAAAGGTTCAATGGTTTCTGCTTGTCATGGCATAGACATCCAGGTATGCTTAACCTGTGTATTTGATATGTTTATTCCTATTTCAAGTTGTATGTCGTTTTCACTTATCTATTTAAGTTAATTTTCCATGAAATCGAACTTATTGATCAACACTCAGCACAGATGATGTGGAAGCTGGTGCGCTCTTCTTGGATTTTACATGTCAGCTGCAACAAAAGGAGAGTTGCTCCTATTGCTGCACTTATGTCTTCTGTGATGCACTATTCTGTTTTTGGCATTGAGAAGATGCATGAATATGAGAATGCACCTGGGCCTTTGAAGTGGGTAGGTCGTCGCCCTCCCTTCTATGTGTTTGTGCTCGGTTTTTTTTGTTTTCTTTTTCGTTGCTTTTCTGTGCTGATAAATTACTTAGTTCACCTGCTTACCAGTTTTTTGAAAGTAACAAAATTCTCCACTTTCTGCAGTTTGTGGAGAAAATACTTGAGGAGGGCACTAAAAGTCCGCGTACCATTAGGTTAGCCGCCTTGCATTTAACTGGACTTTGGCTTGCTTATCCCAGTATTATAAAGTTCTATATGAAAGAGCTAAAGTTGTTAACACTATATGGTTCAGGTATGTCCTTAATTTTCAAATTAGTGCAGTTTAGCTCGTCAGTGATTATGTTATTGACTGTAAATATGTGGAGCAGTTTTCTTTCTGTCATTTCAGTAACTTCTGATGGCAGTTAACTTGTTTACTTTTGCATGTGCAATTTCATCCTTCTTCAGTTGCATTTGATGAGGATTTTGAAGCTGAATTGTCTGAAAATCGTGATGCCAAAGTTGAAGTATCAGTGCTGGCTAAAAGCCCAGATCCTGAGCTGACTGAAGTAAGTTAATACCATGTATTTTTGGAGATCACCCTCTACAAGCATCAACCTCTACTGGAACAAAAGCATGAAGGCAGCTTTCTAATTGATGTCATTTGTTGTTCTTAAACACTAGAAGGACACTTACCTTATTGCCCCTAATTTTGTTACGCCTACTGATTTTTTTATCATCGTTATGTACCAGTCATCCTTCTTTTAACCAAATGACGAGTATTTATTAAATTGAGTTCCTGTGAGTTGCTATTTCTGTTTTGTCAGCAGTCTTAAGCTTTTAGGCAAGTCATGTTATAAATGAGAATTGCAGTTTCTGGACTTTGAATTTATTTGACAAAAAATAACAAAATGTTATATATATATATATATATATATATATTATATGTTAAGTTAAAAGTTAATCAACTAGATGAATTAGGATAGCAACTTATGGTAATTTATAAGGGTGTTTGGGGGGGAGGTTATCTATTTAAATTGGAGAACCTCATATTTACAGTGAGTGATCCAATGCATCTTATAAGTGACTGACGCTTCATGCTTTCTTTTTTATTTCTCTTTGTTTTCTATTCTTAGCTAATCGTTGGAGAATAAGTAGTACAACTAACACCAAAGTTAATGTTCTTTAGCTTCTGTAGACAGTATTTTATGTTAGAGTATATTGGCTCCCCTCACCATCCACCCCCATAATGTCCTAACATTCAACTAGTTTCTGATGTGAGTGATCCTATACTGGCTTTGTACCAGGAATTCATCAACACAGAGCTCTATGCACGTGTATCAGTGGCAGTTATGTTCTATAGACTTGCAGAGATAGCTAGTATGTGCAATGAAGATAGAAACGATAGTGCTGCTCTTGTATCTGGCAAAATGTTCCTACTGGAACTTCTCAATTCTGTGGTATTGGATTCTGCTCTTGTTATCCTTGCTGACACCCCCCCCCCCCCCCCCCCCCCCCCCCCCCCAAAAAAAAAAGAACCTAAAATCCCCCCCCCCCCAACCCAAACAAAAGAAAAGCAAACTCTTAGAAATGAAGGGGGTTAAAATTTTAGGTATATTTTTTTCAGCTAACTGTTGCACCAAATTTTTGGTTTTGGTATAAAATTATAACTGAATGCTTAATTCAAGAATATGTCAAGTTATACCGTAACCACTTGTGTATTTGGATATCATTATATGGATAAGAAATTGTGCATTTATGCTTAAGTATGTCATGTTAAGTACCTGACTCCCGATACTACACAACTATGTTCGTAACAAGCGCACCTGAATTTTGTACACTCATTGTTGACTATGCTCCACGTAACTTGTTTGTGGAGATACCAACTTCTAGATTGTTTATGCAGGTGAATGACAAGGATCTAGCTAAAGAGTTGTGCAAAAAGTACAGTGCGGTAAGTACTTTGGTTCACAGCTCTTCCTCTCTGTTATAAGCTTAAGGAACCAAAGATATGAGATGGTCAAGGTCTTCTGGTTTTTCCTATAAGCATTCTAGTTCTTGTGATTTTTCTTAGATGCGTGTATTCTGCTTTTGGTTATAAATTCTCTAGTTCTAGGAGTTCACTGAAGGTCTCTATTGATATTTATCTGAGTTAGAGGGACGCCTTTAAGTACTGGTGTAAAATTATCTCTTTTAATGGTTAAGTGCCATAATCTAAGACTAACACGTGTGTGAGCTACTCCTTATTTCTGTTTTCTTCTCTAAATTTGTGTATCTTTTCTTATCTAATGTTGTGATTAGCCCTTGTCCTTTTTTGGTTTTTGCTCAAATATGTAATTATTCCAGTAATTCCTTAGTGCTGTTTTAATAATACCGTTACCTTCCTCAAAAAGGCCCTTATCTTTCCTCTTCCTGGGCAGATTCATAGGCGCAAAGTTCGTGCATGGCAGATGATATGCATTTTGTCACGGTTTATTGATCAAGATATAGTCCAGCAAGTTACCCATAACTTGCACGTATCTCTCTATGTAAGAATCTCTGCCTGGCAATCTATTATTTGTTCTTTTCTGATTGACTGTTATCGCCACCAGAAAGAAGGAAAAGACGGAGCCCAATTTTGCTTACCAGTTGTCTTAGGACAAAAACATTGCTGGATTTGCATAATTCTGGGTTTGGAGATATTTGTGCTAGATATTCATAGATGTCTTCAACTACCCTTTCTAATTGCACACTGTTTCTTTTCCACTAAAAATTAGGAAGTTGCTAGCTATTCTACATAGTTCTACACTACTTCACCTTGGGCATCTCATTTATTGGGTATTCCAGAATTTTTTAAGCACATCGACAAATAAGAAATAGACAAGTTTCTATTGGATATCAACATTGTGGTATAGCTACCAGATGAGCAGTAATAATGACAATTATTCTTGTTACAATATTTTTGCAATAAATACATTATTTATAGGGTGCTCGAAGTCGAGCTATAGTGGTAAATTTTCATAAGATTTGGATGACTATCCACTAACTGTCGCATGGAGTATCTGGAAAGAATGAAATGGGAGATGCTTTGAAGAGAAAAAGAAGTGATTCATGCTGTTAAATAACATGGAATTTGCCCTTCCCAAACCCCATTCTTTTTCTCCTCCCTCCGCAAAAAAGAACAAAAGGAAAAAAGGAAAATAAAAAGGATTCAACTCAGGTAGTGCTAGGTCAAAATTCTCAAGGGTTTCATTAGCATTTGCTGCTTCATGCAATATATACAGTTTTGTGACATATTTGTACATGAAAGCCAATATCTCTTTTTGGGTAATGGATATAGTGTCCATATGTGCTCAAGTGATTATATTATTGCATGCCATTTTATTTATGGTTTCTGCAGGAGTTACTAATGCTCTTTCGTTTTTGTTTTTGTTTCTCCTTTCCTTCCCTGAGCCGAGGGTCGATTGGAAACAGCCTCTCTACCCTTTCGGGTAGGGCTAAGGCCTGTCTACATATTACCCTCCTCAGTCCCACTTTGTGGGACTATACTGGGTAGTTGTTGTATGTGCTCAAGTGATTGACGTGTATATCAAGCAGTTCCATTGCTGATCCTAATGACTCTGACTGTTCTTTTCCATGTAGAGAAATAATTTCCCTTCGGTTCGGCAGTATTTGGAAACTTTTGCGATCCATGTCTACTTGAACTTCCCGTTGCTGGTATGGAATTCTCTGATAAATTCACCTTTTTTGTTCTATTCATAAGATTGCATTTTTCTGTGTTGTGCAATTTAGACGTTTTGATATTTTGGGTGATGATTAGGGTTTATTTTCCTTATTATGTAGTATTCTCTTTTTCCCTGAAGTTTATTTTTTGTTCTCTTCATGTTTTTGTTTTGTTTTCTCTTTCTATATCTACGAATTTCTGAATATGTGAGTATTCTGGGCGAGTAATTATCGTAATGTTTCAACTGTTCCTTCTTTCTGCCAGCAAGGAAAATTAAGTGCAACGTGATATAATAAATAAGCTTTTCCCTCAAGGTGATGATATTAACTTGCTGTTTCTAATTTCTATTCCTTTTTCTTGAGGAAAATTCAAATTTGGTCCCTTTATTAACTTTGTTTGCTCTATCTGTCTCCTATTAGTATACTTTAGCTTTAATCTATTGAACTTTTAAGATTTGTCCAACTTTAAATGTAACTAACTAATTGGGCATTGACCAGTTAAGAGCCCTTTTAAGTGGCACGTGCGTCTTTTAGGTAAGGGAATAGTGGTTTGCATAGGCGCGTGACATAAGTGTTGACACTAGAAATGAATAAGTCTACCCAAAAGTGCCACTCAGAAAACATAGTTATGGGTTAACAGAGCTGTTAGAGTTGGCTAATTCCATTCAAGATTGAATTAGATTTGCAAAATTTGATAAAAGTGAATGTTAAATGTGCGAGATGGATAAGGTTGGGACACAAGTGCTAATATAGCAGAATTAAGGACTAAAATTGCATTTCCTCATTTCTGGCTATGTTGATCCATAAAGGTGTGAAGCCTTGGAGGATTAAAAGATATGAAGACTTTTCTGGCTATGTTGATAGGAAAGAAGATTCATTCTGCATTAGTGGGGAAAGGAACTGAAACCCAGCTAAATAAATCGGACACGAGTGCGGGTGTTCGACGCGGGTGCGGATCTACATGTCGGATTCTTCGAGATATAAATTCTAAGATTCGGGGATATAGATCTTAGTATGGATACGGGTGCGGGGATCCGGTTAAAGTTGAGGCGCAGCAGTTGACTGGACATCTAGGGGTCAAAAAAAATATAAATATATCAATTTTGTGAAATACTTGATGTATAGCTTGTAAAGTGTGGATTTCTTTTTTATTTTCAAGTTGTAGATAAGTAAATGATTGATTTGCTACATAAAGTATGCTATTATCTTTACATTTACCCTAGTTTTGGTTTTGATTTCGGAAATCAAAAACTGTATCTCGTCTCGAATTTTTCCATCCTGTCGCCCATCCGTCGTGTTCAAAGTACCCAAAATTGTTTGACTATATCCGGTACGGATCCCATACCCACACCCATACTAGTGTCGTGCCGACACGGGTGCAACACCTAAATTGCCTTGTCGGGGCAACTTAGAAACCCAGGATGGACTAGATGACTTATGATAGCTGGTTTTGCAGCATCAACAAGAATAAAGTTACTCATTTTTGCTAAAAAGGAGATCTACTGTTACTCTTGAAGCACAACCCACTTTTGCCACTCTAATGCAATTGACATGCAGCAAATGTTGAACTGTCTTTACATGTTAGTGTGGCATGAGAATTGTGTTGATGAGAGGTAGCATGTTCCCGGTGGAATTAGTCGAGATGCTCGCAAGCTGGCCCAGAGACTCCCATCATTGAAAAAAAATGTTTGTGTGGCATGAAATTACCCAAGCATTACCGTCTGCCGAGAAAACAATGCTCCATAACATTTTACCTTACTCTTTTCTTCCGGAACCTAAATACTTCAATTCAGGCCAGTTGTCTAGAAATAGCTGGAATGCTGAAGCGTCTCTATATTACCAATAGGATCCCTTCACGGGAAAAAAGTGCTTACCAGAAGTCAGAACAGATGATTATGATTCTTACCATTGTCTTTACGCATGAAACAGAAATGAGTAAAGAGCCTTATTCAATTTGTGTACTTGTGACCAGTTGTGTGTTAAAGTGCACTAAAGTCAAAGACAATCTCAAAGTTTTGGTGGTGGTCAGAGCCTCTGATTTCCATAGAGCTAAGTAGAAGTGTTCATGCAAGGCAAACCTAAAAGGAGTAAAACGACTTGACAAAGAAACATCCACAAGTGTTTGACATGAAGCTGGATACAACGCAAAAGCTTATACTTTTACAGACGAATATTCTTTAAACTTTGCCAAAACACATAATTTGTCTATGTCATTCTTCATCTTTTAATGGGCGTGGTCCCATTCTATGTGACCGAACCTGCCATATGAAAGTTGATTCTGAGGTGTATTAATTGCTTCCTTATACTCAACAAGTAGTTTTTTTTTTTTTTTAAATTATAGCAAGTTTCACCTGTTCATGTGCCCACCTGATCCATATAGCCACTTTAGTGTATTTTTTTGTTGCAATTCTTATGCACAAATATTACTTTATGTGCACGGGGACCGTAACAGGTTGGCAGTCTTTATGCAATTTTGCTATTTCTGAACTACATGATTAACTATTTAGATCCATATGGAAAATCACTCATTCTGAGTCAGCAGATTCCAAAATGCACTTGGATCTAGAACTATATTCAGAGTTTTCTCCTCCTTAATTTGGGTAGTAGGACACGTTCATTTGCGGTCCATGTTAGATATGTGATGTATATTGTTTCAGATGGAGATTGTTGGGCATATTTGTTGAACTGTAATTAAGTAAATAAAAATGTGCATTCTCTAACAACTTTAACTTTTAAATAAGATGGTCACGCAATTCAATATAGTATCGGACTAATCGGAGATTGGAGTCAGACTCTACTCTATTCTTGGTTTCCCTTATGCAGGGTTCCTTAGTTATGTTGTTCATGTTCTATGTGTTAACTCATTATCAAAAAGAATTTTTGGGCATATGAAAAGAGTCAGGCCCGCACATGAGGGGTGCAATGAAACATAATTAATTAATAAAACGCGCTCTCTAATAATTTAAACTTTTAGATGAGATGGTCACAATTTAATATGGTATCAGAGTCGGACTCACTTTATTCTTGGTTTCCCTAATGCGCAGCTCCCATGTTATGTTGTACGCGCTCTATATGTTCACTCATTATCAAAAAGAATTTTTATGCATATGAAAAAGTCACGCCCGCACATGAGGGATGCGTTGAAACATAATCAAGTAAAAAAATGCACACTCTAACAATTTAAGCTTTTAGATGAGATGGCCGCACAATTCAATATTATGGATATCTTTTTTTTTGCTGCACATGCAATATTGATTTAGTATGAGATTAGCTTTCTAGCAAGTCTATGATACCTCTACACCATTACTCCATCCCTAATTATTGCGGAGTGGTTTTCTTGAGTTAATGATGATTGTATCTGTTGAATAAATATTCTTAATAAATTTCTTCTTGTTGAAAGTCAACAAAATCATAAAGAATGTTGTGTATAATGTTCTTACTGATTATGTCATACTAATTAGAAATCTAAGAATTAAGAAACTTATCGTATTTTATGTACCCCAAAACTCCTATATGAGGAGCCTTCTTGTAAGTACTAAGTTGTTAACTATCAATTTCACATGAGTTTCTCTTTTCTCTTTCCCGAGCATCTTTTATTCATTTAATAGATGAGGGTTTCAGTCTTGTTCAATTTTCTTTTGCAGGTTGGGCAAGAATTAGTACCGTTGCTGCGAGATTACAATATGCGGCCTCAGGTGAGATCTTTCTCATTCCACTTTTTAGTTTCTAAGTTGTTAATACTTCATATTTACAGATAACTTGAAATGGTACTACAAAGGTAGCATGATCCCTGTGCAAGGATGACTTGCACTGAACAATAATGGATAAATGGTCACAATTTTTTAGTTCTTTTTACGACTTTTGTCACTTAAAAATGTCCTCACAATTATTTATTTTTTTATCTGTATTTTGTGGTCGAATTTGTGTAAAGAAAACTTGATGGAAAAGCTTGTACTTAGAAGGGGGTACAACAAAATGCTACCATCTCAAACAAAAAAAAAAGTAAAAGAGAAGGGGGGTACAACATCCTTTAATTGGCGACAGGACTTTAAAAATGTAAACCCTTGTATCTGCTGGACGTAGTAGTTCTTTTTATTCTTCCACGTAAGAATATAATATATAATCCTGCTACAACATTCATTGGTCCGAGGCTGATCTTCTAAGCAGGAAACTGTTCATTTGTAATAAACTAACAATGAAGGCTTGTCCAAATTATATTTAATATTAAACAATCTACTGATATGAAAAATTGAAGAGGCACCGGAGGGGGGGACTGGCATATTAATCTCTTTGTTTGCTTGTTTAATAAATTAGCACAACTTCCCGTCAGTTCAATTTTAAGGGAAAGAAGTACCTTCCCCTCATAGGATAAGGGGTTTGAAAATGCTACTGGTTAATGCACTGGCCAAATTGTGATTTGCCAAACTGTCATACATGTCCATTTTTGAGGTAGGTTAAATATAGCTTCAGAAACTCAAGAATATGGTTAGTTTAAGGGGTTTGAAAATGCTAGGATAAGGGGTTTGAAAATGCTACTGGTTAATGCACTGGCCAAATTGTGATTTGTCAAACTGTCATACATGTCCATTTTTGAGGTAGGTTAAATATAGCTTCAGAAACTCAAGAATATGGTAAGTTCATTTGGTGTACTGAAGTAAAAGTCAATGTATACTAATTTACTTTGTTATCATGTGATTCATCAGAATCTTATATCTTTATCAAAAACTTTGTTATAATGCTACCTTCGACTGTACTAAATTTAATTATCCACTAGCTATGAAGAAAACATCACCTTATGTTTTATCGCAATTGCAGGCTTTATCTTCCTATGTGTTTATAGCTGCAAATATCATCCTTCACTCAACTGAAGAGTACAAGTCCAGACATCTGAGTGCTTTACTGCCTTGTATAATTCCTTTGTTGACCTCACACCATCATACTCTACGTGGTTTCACCCAGGTTGGTTACTTTGTGTTGTGGATTTTGTGGCCTTTGCTGAGCATATTAATTGGCGCTATGATTTTGAATGGGGATGTTTAGAAGGGGAGCTTTGGCATAGCTAGTAAAGTTGTTGCCATGTGACCAGGAGGTCACGGGTTCAAGCCGTGAAAACAGTCTCTTACAGAAATGCAGGGTAAGGCTGCGTACAATAGACCCTTGTGGTCCGGCCCTTCCCGGACCCAGCGCATAGTGGGAGCTTAGTGCACTGGGCTGTTCTTTTTTATTTTGAATGGGGATGTTTTCTTGTTGTTTTGCAGTTATTAGTGCTTCAAGTTCTTCAAAAATTGTTGCCATCAGATTCTAGTTTCTATGCAACCATGACTTTAGAGGAAAGGTGCTTTCAAGATTTGAGATCGTACTTGCAAGATAACCCTGACTGTGCAAGGTAAGTTGTGTTGTATGAGCTTCTCTAAGATGATATTCTGTTTTTTACTTTTCATTCCATTGTTTTGCCTTTAGCATAGACAAAAGACACCGTCTCACAAAGTAATGTAAGTACAAAAATTAGAACAAACTGGAACCCAGTTTAATCCCACAAGTGGGATCTGGGAGGTAGTGTGTACGCAAACCTTAACCCTACCTCTACCCGGTAAACAAACATGGATTGAGAAAAAAGTATATATCAACACGGAGCAAAACAGGAGTTATGGTCTTGAAATCCTCTATCACCAAACTCAAATTTATTATGTGATCACTCTAGAAGAACTTCACTATAGGCCAGATTGCTTTTGAAAGGGAGGGAGGTAGAACTGCATTATAGGACAGATTACTATTGAAAGGGAGGGAGGTCACTGGATGTTAGGTAAGTTGGAAAGCAAACATATATCATTCCCTTAAAAACCTAACTAGTTTGTAACTTATAAATAGACCTTGGCCCTAACTCAACCTCAAAGGCCAGCTTAAGAGGTGAGGATTGCATCAAGTCCATATAAGGAGACGGCCCATCCCCTTCATTGTCGATGTGGGACTCAACACCCCTGCTCACACCAGGACTAGGACTGGACATATGGACATCTGGAGCGTGGACAATTATAGGGGCCCAACATCAGAAAATTGGAATGGGTCCTGCTATGATACCATGATAAATGGACCTTGGGCCTAACTCAACCTCAAAAGTTAGGTTAAGAGGTGAGGATTGCCCAAGTCCATATAAGGAGACCTCCCATCCTTTTCATTCACAATGTGGGACTCAACAGTAACCAAAACATCTTTAACCAAATATACCTATGAGATATTAAGCATATACATATATCATTCACGTTGGAAATCCAAATGCTTTGCTGCTGAAATATTTGAGCAAAGTAGTCTGATGTGCTTTCCAAATTTCTCTCATACCATACTGCATTGGGTACACTCCGAGGATTAGCTTTATGGTGTTATCCAATGTGCAGAAAATATAGTGATATCTATGTTATGTGTGTAGACTTGAACTAAACATTTGTTTTTTTTCTGTCACAGGTTAAGAGCATCAATGGAAGGTTACCTTGATGCTTTTGATCCAAAGAAGTCGGTCACACCAGCTGGAATTTTCAGTACTAGAGTTGAGGTGAGGATTTTGCAAATTGGTCAAGGCTTAGAGTGTCATCTTCCTGTGGCAGATACATAGTAACATTGGGAAGATTTTGTCTTTAATTGCCCTGACTAATGGCTTGACATGAACTAATATGATTATGCTAGGAAGTTGTCTCTGTGATTGCCCTGCCCAACTTCTTAATGTGAACGGTGAGATGGCACGGGAGAAAATATGATATATTATTGTGTGTTCAATACAATACAAGAGGTCCTTATTTATAGCTATACTATACAAGGACATTCTACTCCTATTCCAATGTGGGACAAGACTACATATCTAACACTCCCCCTCAAGCCGGTGCATACACATCATATGTACCGAGCTTGTTACACATGTAACTAATACGAGAACCAATAAGAGACTTAGTGAAAATATTTGCTAGTTGATCATTCGACTTTACAAACTTTGTAACAATATCTCCTGAAAGTATCCTTTATTTTCTCTGATAAAGGGACAGTCGATCTCAATGTGTTTAGTCCTCTCATGGAACACCAGATTTGACGCAATATGAAGAGCATCTTAGTTATCACACACTAGTTCCATCCTGCTGATTTCTTCGAACTTTAACTCCTAGAGCAACTGCTTGACCCAAACTAACTTACACGTTGCCATAGCCGTGGCCCGATATTTTGCTTCGGCGCTAGATCGAGCAACTATATTTTGTTTCTTGCTCTTCCACGAGACCAAATTACCTCCTACTAGAACACAATATCCAGATGTAGATCGTCTATCAGAAGGTGATCCAGCCCAATCAGCATCTGTCTACCCAACAATCTGCTCGTGGCCTCGATCCTCGAATAGTAATCCTTTGCCTGGAGCTGACTTTATATACCGAAGAATACGAACAACTGCATCCCAGTGACTATGACACGGAGAATCCATAAACTGGCTTACAACACTCACTAGAAAAGAAATGTTAGGTCTAGTCACTATGAGGTAATTCAATTTTCCAACCAACATCCTGTATCTCGTAGGATCTCTAAAAGGCTCCCCCTGTCCAGGCATAAGCTTGGCATTCGGATCCATAGGAGAGTCAATAGGTCTGCAATCTATCATTCCAGATCCTCAAGAATGTCTAAGGCATACTTCCGCTGTGAAATAACAATACCTGAGCCAGACTGAGTGACCTCAATACCTAGAAAATACTTCAACCTGCCTAAATCCTTAGTTTGGAAGTGCTGAAAGAGATATTGCTTCAGATTGGTAATACCATCCTGATCGTTGCCAGTAATAACAATATCATCAACATAAACCACCAGATAAAATGTCGATAAAACACAGAGTGATCAGCCTCACTATGAGTCATGCCGAACTCCTAAATAATTATGTTGAACTTACCAAACCAGGCTTGAGGGGACTGTTTCAAACCATATAGTGACCTGCGCAATCTGCATACACAACCACTAAACTCCCCCTGAGCAACAAAACCAAGTGGTTGCTCCATATAAACTTCCTCGTCAAGGTCACCGTGGAGAAAAGCATTCTTAATGTCTAACTGATAAAGAGTCCAATGACGTACAACAGTCATGGACAAAAAAAGACGAATAGATGCTACTTTAGCCACGGGAGAGAAAGTATCACTATAATCAAGCCCAAAAATCTGAGTATATCCTTTTGCAACAAGACGAGCCTTAAGCCGATCAACTTGGCCATCCGGGCCAACTTTGACTGCATAAACCCAACGACAACCAACAGTAGACTTACCTACAGGAAGAGGAACAAGCTCCCAAGTGCCACTTGCATGTAAAGCAGACATCTCGTCAATCATAGTCTATTTCTATCTTGGATGAGATATTGCCTCGCCCGTAGACTTAGGAATAGAAACAGTGAACAAAGAAGATATAAAAGCATAATGAGGTGACGACAGACGATGATAACTTAGACCAACATAGTGGAAATTAGGATTAAGTGTGGACTGTACACCTTTGCAAAGTGCAATTGGTTGACTAAGAGGAGACAAGTTCGCAGTAGGTGCTGAATCTGATGCAAGACGTGAATCACCTGGGCGTGATACTGGATGTGGACGACGATGATAAGTCAAGAGTGGCGGAGCTGTAGAAGGTTGAACTAGATTATGTAGAGGAATTGGACCTAGATCTATAGATCGTGGAACGGGAGCTATAGGTGGTGGAGCCGGAGATGTAGAGGAAGATGGATGTGAGATAGTGACCGAATCTCCAAAAGAAGGGACCGGTAGTACCTCAGAAATATCTAAGTGATTATATGAACTTGTGGAGTATGATTGGGTTTCAAAGAAGGTAACATCAGCAGACATAAGGTACTGCTGGAGGTCAGGTGAATAACATCGATACCCCTTTTGCGTTCTCGAGAAACCAAGAAATACGCACTTAGGAGCACGGGGAGCTAACTTATCTGTTCGTGGAGTAAGGTTATAGACAAAACAAGTGCTTCCAAAGACACGAGGTGGAAGAGAGAACAAAGGTAAGTGGGGAAACATAACAGAGAATGGAAATAGTTGAAGATGGCATACAATTAATAAGATAGCAAGATGTAAGCACTGCATCCCCCAAAAATGCAACAGAGTATGAGATTGTATGAGTAGGATATGAGCAGTTTCAATAAGATGTCTATTCTTTCTTTCAGCTACCCCATTTTGTTGAGATGTGTACGAACAAGATGTTTGATGAATAATCCCATGAGATTTCATGAACTGCTGAAATGGGAAAGACAAATACTCTAGGGAATTATCACTACGAAATGTGCGAATAGAAACCCCAAATTGATTTTGAATTTCAGCGTTAAAGGCGAGGAATATAGAAAACAACTCAGATCGATTTTTTATCAAAAATATCCAGGTGCATCTAGAATAGTCATCAATGAAACTAACAAAGTAGCGGAATCCTAAGGTAGAACTAACCCGACTAGGACCCAAACATCTAAATGGACTAAAGTAAAAGGTGACTCTACTTGATTATCAATACGTTGAGGAAAATGAGAGCGAGTATGTTTACCGAGCTGATAAGACTCACACTCTAGAGATGACAAGTGAGATAAACCAGGTACCATTTTCTGAAGTTTTGACAAACTAGGATGTCCCAACCGTTTATGTAATAAATCTGGTGAATCAGTAACATGACAAGTTGTTGAAGGAAGACAAGATGTGAGTCCATGTGATTTAGCGAGGATGAGGTAATAAAGCCCATTTGATTCACGTTCGGTACCAATGATCTGCCCTGTACTACGTTCCTGTATAAAAACATGGTCATCAAGAAATAAAACGGCACATTTAAGTGATTTGGCTAGGCGACTAACAGCTATGAGATTAAAAGGACTATTAGGGATATAAAGTACTGAATCTTAAGGTAAGGAAAGAATTGGGCTTGATTGACCTATTGCAGTTGCCATGGTTTGAGACCCATTGTCCATTGTGATTCTCGGAAGAGATTGAGAATACGAAATAGTAGTGAAAAGAGATTTGTTACTAGGAATATGATCTGATGCACCTGAATCAATGACCCAAAACTCAGAGGATGAAGATTGAGAGACACAAGTCACGCTATTACCTGTCTGAACAACGGAAGCTATCTCAGAAGATGTCTGCTTACCTGCTTTGTACCGAAGAAACTCAAAATAATCCACTAAAGAAACCATCCGACTATTTGAAGCATCGGTTCCCATGTTGCTACAATTAATAGTAGTAAAGTTAACTTGAAATAGTGAAAATTAGCAACTCTTTTGGGAAAACTGAAGAAATTGCTGAGAAAACATTGTTTACAGCAGGAAAACAGAACACTGTTTTGCATCGAAAAACACTGTTCACTCCAGGAATACTGTAGCTCTCGGAATATTAGCGTAGCAGCCGAAAATAATTCAAAGTGGTCGGAATGAAATAAAAACAGTAGGGGTAGGATCGAAATTAACAGATGACCCAACTGTTCTGAAGGAACTTTTTCAAAAAATGGTTGGAAGTCCACTTTTGAAATTACTATTCATGTCGGAAAAATATAAAAGTGGTCGGAATTTGGTGCAACCTGGATGGATAGGCTCGGAATTGCAAGGGGAACAATCTGTCCTGAAGAGTCGTCGCCAAAAAATGGCCGGAAAGTGGCCCACACGATGTCGGAACTTCGCCGAAAATTTTCTTGGGATAGCTACAATATCTTCGGAGATTTTCACTGGGTTTGGTCGCCGGACAGTAACTACTCTTGTGGTAGTGTTGGATTTTTTACGCAACACTGACAGAGACAAAGCAGACGCAAAACAACTTTGAAAGTCGCCGGAAAAAAGGGTTTCGGTGAGTGATTTTACTTCCCGGAATCGCTGGAATTTATGCACAGCGATAATTCTCTCACGATAGCTCTGATTCCATGTGAGAAGGCACGGGAGAAAATATGATATATTATTGTGCGTTCAATACAATACAAGAGGTCCTTATTTATAGCTATACTATACAAGGACATTCTACTCCTATTCCAATGTGGGACAAGACTACATATCTAACATGAACCAAATGTATTTTACCCTTGCAGTTTCAGAAGCATTGAAACTTTAATTTTTCAGTCATTGTGGTATGACCATTAATATGAGCATAAAGTTGGCTAGTTCCTTAAAAAGCTTTAATCAACAATAATAAAACAATTCCCTTTATTAGCTGAAGTTGAAAGCAATTATATTGCTAAGTCAGGTATGGCGACCATATCTGCCAGTGTTGTCTTTGCCAACTATCTATTTCTAATTTCTGAAAGCATAATCTCCTTTTTTCCTTACTGGTGATATATGTAGGAACTTGAATTCGAATGTGTACCAGCAACCCTCATGGATCAAGTAATTAATTTTCTAAATGTAAGTGCTCACTTTCGCTATTTCATTGTATTTTGTGGTTTTGTTGCTCACTTCCCTTATTTCCAGGGGACTAGGGAGGATCTCAGATGCTCAATGGCCAAAGATGCAGCAGCTATCAAGAACGAAAGCTTGCTTGTTGACAATGATGGAAAGTGCAAGGAGATAACTGGAAATCTTACCGAAGGGCAAACAGTTCTGCCGCTGCAAGATATGTCACTAGATTTCCAAAGGAAAATTACTGTTTCCAGACATGAAATGCAAAGTATTGCTTCTACCGTCTTGTTGGAAAATGAAGGACCATTAAAATCACTACTAGGTAACTGAATTCAATACTAGTTTCATATTGCTAGGCATCACCAATTTGGTATGAGAAGGTGAATTACACAGATAATCCGTTCGATCAGTAAGTTCATTGCTAGAGTAGTTTAACTTGTGTGCTTGTCACTTGTGCCATGAATGTAATGTGCTCTCCTGGAATTTCCTCCCCATCCATTCCCTCGAGGAAATTGTCTTGCTTTTTTATCTCAGCCTTGTTTCTATGTTAAGTGTCCCACATTGGTTAAGATAATGAGTAGTTGTCTCCTTATATAATCTTGGATAGTCCTCCACACCCCCCCCCCCCGGGCTGGCTCCTTTTGGTTGAGTTAGGCCCAAGGTTCATTTTCTTAGTATGTTACTAGAGTCGGACCCATCTCAATTCTTGGTTTACGCAATGTTGGATTCCCATGTTATGTGTTGTGTCCGCACTACAGATGTCCACCCTTGGGCATGGGGGGGGGGGGGCCTGTGTTTAAAGTTTCACATTAGTTGAGAGAATAGACTGTAGTCTCCTTGTATGGTCTTAGGCAATAGAGTAGAGATGGATTATCCACTGTCAAATGTCATTTGTAAGAGGCTATTAGTGAGAGGAATGGATTCTCCCTCATTGCTCTACTTGGATTCCTGGAGCACCAAGAAAGGTATGTTTCTTTGTGTGGTTGGTGGCAAGGGAAGTGATTTTGACAGCAGAAAATCTGAGAAAAATGAGGATCACGTACGCCAGTTGGTGTTTCATGTGTAAAAGCTCAGATGGACATGTAGATCATCTACTATTGCATTTTCAAGTGGCTAATCGTTTGTGGAGGGTGGTTCTTAATTTGTTTGGGGTGTGATGAGTGATACCGGGTTTAGTGAAGAAGGCGTTGGATAGTTGGGCTCACAGGAGGGGTGAGAGAAGTCCAAGGGCATGGAGTGTTACCCCCATTGCAATCATATGGGTTATTTGGAAAGAGAAATAGGAGGGCATTTGATGGAGTGGAACAAGAGTTTGTAAAACTACAAAGTAGTCTTTTGTTTCTAGTTTCTTCTTGGTGTACTCATGAGGTCCCTATTTGTATAGATGATTGGATCTCTCCTTTGTTGAGAACTATATTTTTGGGTGTAGGTTCTTTTCTTTTGGTATATGGCTTGTATACGAGGTTTCTCCCAATTGATGATAAAATTATTTACCTTATAAGAAAAGGGTCTTAGGCAATCTTCCTCTTATGAGCTAGTTTTCAGGGTTGAGTTTGACCCAAGGTCGACTTCCTTAACATTCTGAAACTACAGAAAAGGATGGAAACGGAAAAAAAGCGTAGAAAATTTTCCATTCCCTTGTTCTCTTTAAGGTAACCGCCAAAGTTTTTGACTTATTCGTTGGTGGTGAAGCCAAACATGAAGATTCTAACTCTTAAATTTTTTCACTTCTATGCTGGATAGAATATCTGAGTATAACAGTTCATGCCATTAAGATTACCAGCTTGAATATCTGAGTATGAAGTTTCTTATAACAGTTCATGCCATTAAGATACTAACTCTTAAATTTCTTCACTTCTATGCTGGATAGAATATCTGAGTATAACAGTTCATGCCATTAAGATTACCAGCTTGAAGTTTCTTATTCCCTATCAGCTTATACTTGCCTTGGGATGTGTTTAATTTTGTGGTCTTGCCATAAACTTGGAAGTTATGGACTTCTGCAATTTTTAATCAAGGCCTAGAACTGAATTGTTTCTTCAACAAAATGGAAATACTTGTTCGCAAAATTGGAATTACATGATTGTTGATGCACATTGGCTTTGTTAGAGATTTCACTAGTTTCTGTTTATGTAAAGTTTATCTGCTCCTACTGATGTCATAGAAAGGCTGCCTTAATGCAACTTATCATTTATACCTGCTTGTCACTGACAAATAAAGCTCAAACTCCATTGCTAGTCTTTGAATACAATATATACGTAAGCTTAACCTTAATTTTGATGGACTCTGTCAACCCTTCAAGAGTGACGTGCTGCAGTAATATGTTAAGTAACCATGTGAACTTGTATGATATATAACAGTTGTTATGTGCTGAAAGTTATAGGAAGGGTATCCAATTCAAAAAAAAAAAGTTATAGGAAGAGTATTTCCCTCGCTTTCCATAATTTACATCTCAAAATTTATTTCATTGATTATCCTACTTGGTTCTTTTGTGTAAATACAGACATAGAAAAGGAAGATCAGCTTCTTGATCAGTTGCTGCACTTAAAAACTGTTGCTTTTGAGAAGTTGAAAGCAAGTCGGCAAGATATTATCCTCGTAGCATCACTAATTGATCGGATACCTAATCTTGCAGGATTGGCCCGAACTTGTGAGGTGTGCAATCACGTTGTTGTTTATGTACTTTGTTGATTTTGGTGTGTGCATGCTTTTTAGAGGTGGTTCATTGCACTTCTGATTAACTGATAGCAGGTATTTAAAGCATCTGCGCTGGCCATTGCCGACAAAAACGTAGTGAAAGACAAGCAATTCCAATTGATCAGGTTCTGATAGTATTACTCTCTCTTGCTTTGCTTATACTGCATGTCTTTTGGCTTTGCTTTAATTTTTCACAATGCAGTTGTAAAGAAATCTGAAGCAAGAGAGGCTGCAGTGAAATGGATGAATGATGAGATTTCTTGCCTTTATATAGAGAAGAGAAAATACATAAAGTAGCCATTAAAATTGTTTTAAAAAGTCATTTATATATCTTAACTTTACGTGTGTCCTAACACCACACTATTTTTATCTATACTAAATTTAATACCCCATTAAGTGATGATCTGTCATGAAAAGTGTAGTTCATTTCCTAGATGCGCGTGAGGCAAAAAAGATCAGCTTAAATTTAAGTTTC
>JASVEL010007516.1:0-203767 GCA_032618575.1 Nicotiana noctiflora
AGGACAAAAGTGATTTCCAAGTTTATATTTAAAAAAAAAAAGGAAAATGAGAAAATCATGGGTAAGAAAAAGAAACTTGGACCATGAGGAATATATTATCTTCCTCTTATCTTTAACAACTAACAAAGCAAATAATTGGCAAATTATTTGACATGGGTCACAATCATCCTCACAGCACCAAGATTCACCACAGGAGGTGCTTACACTGTCACTCTGCCACCCTTTTATTATAACTGTGGTGTCCGACAGTCTGTGGGCTCCTCGACTAATTTCAACTAATTCCAACTAATTCCAAGGTATCCAATTCCTACTCTGTTCACAGTTCTCATTGCTCTGTTCATCTCTTTCCCGAATTGTGCTTTTCAAGCAGCTATTCTTCAGACCCTTTTGACCCTTCACTATGTTACGTTATGCATATATATTGTTATAGACAGTAGATTGCATTTGTTTTTGTGTATTCATGATGTTGATTAAGTCTGCAAGTTTACTGTTTGCTCCATTATCTGTATTGTTTAAGTGTGGTACTAAATTTAGACTATGTTTAGTCGGGATAAATTTATACCGTCAACTATAGTATAAAATTAGTCTTAGACTTAATCGTCCATATTCCAGCTTATCCCACCTTATTCCATCAAACTTGGTATTATTTTATCCCAGATGGGATAAATTAGTCTAGGGATTATAATCCCAGGACTATAATCCCGGGATAATTTAGTTTGCGTACCAAATTAGTGCACATTTGGTGAGATTTTCTCATAGTATCCATTTGCTGCACCAAGGATTTATCTTGACAAGTTATTAAGAATCATGTTTAAATGGTTAATTCTACTATGTACATTTATAATTAAGCTTGTTTGCTACTATTACGAATTAGAGCCTGTTTGGATTGGCTTAAAAGCTGGTCAAACCAGCTTTTAAGCCATTTTTAGATGGTGGAAGTGTTTGGGAAAAAAGAAAATAACTTAAAAAAAGTTAAAACTGGCTTAAAAAAAGCCAAAAGCCAATCAAGAAAGAGTGTTTTTGGGTTGTCATGAGCACCTATGATATTGAGGGTCATGGAAATGTGCTGTAATCGGGAAATTTAAGTAGTTTCTTTGTTTATTGTTTTCACGTTTTTCCCCCCGGTGTCCAATACTCCCTTTGGACCTCGACTAATTTGTATTCGGCGCTGCGTGAGGTCTATTAAAGGGGAAACGCTCCTTATCAGGATTTTTTCCATTATTGTTTTTTATTGGTCTTCACGTTGATTGCACGCCTATACATTGTGGCGTTTCTCTTCTTTTTTTTCATGATATAAGCTAAAAAACGACTTGAGGCTATTAGTTTTTCTATATTGATTGGTACTTTGTTGTGTGCCAATTTCTAGACGACGTTTGTGAGTTTGCTCAGCAATGGAAAGTGCTGAAGCCAGCCCTCTCAAAAGATACCCTCTAGGTTTGGATGAAACCTCAGAGGAAGAATACTCTTCTCAGTCTACTTTGCTCCAAGATTTTGCTAGTATCCCTACAATTGACAAAGCATGGACTTTCGCATATACCAGTGGTATGAATCTTTTCATCATTTTAATATACTAAATTTTGATCTATGTTGCGCGGACTCTCCAAAATATCGCTGCACCCGTGTCGGATCCTTCAAAAATACACTACTTTTGGAGGATCCGACACGTATCCGGCAATATTTTCGGAGAGTCAGAGCAACATAGCTTTTGATGATAAAAATGACAATACAGACTCTGAGGATAAAGAATATCTATTCGTGAATTAATGTATTTCTACTTTCAAGAGAGAAGAATTGTTGTTCTCCCAAGCTGTTGAATGATCCTTTTTTCTTTTTTGCTGCATAAAAAGGTTCTCAGTGTATGTTCTCAATCAGCCAGCCAAATCTCCTTGCCAACAAAAACAGGAGATACATATTATCTAGTCATATTTCGAAGGGAAGTACAAATAGTGTAAGCTTTCAATGGGCTGCCTTCCCTATTGAGATGCCTAGCGGGTCGATAATGGTTCCATCACCTTCAGGTTCAAAGCTTCTTGTTGTTAGAAATCCTGAAAATGAATCTCCAACCAAATTTGAGATTTGGGGTCCATCTCAAGTCGAGAAGGAGTTTCATGTCCCGCTCTCTGTCCATGGCTCTGTATATTCGGATGGATGGTAAAATGTCTTACCTACTTGAGGTCTCTCATTTTTCACTTCACCATCATATGGTGTTAGTTAGAATTTGACAATGCAGGTTTGAGGGAATTTCTTGGAATAGTGATGAAAACTTTATTGCGTACATCGCTGAGGAGCCGACTCCGTCTAAGCCTGTGTTTACTCATTTAGGGTACAAGAAAGGGAGTTCTACAGATAAGAAATGTGGTAGCTGGAAAGGTCAAGGTGATTGGGAAGAGGATTGGGGGGAAACTTACCCTGGAAAAAGAGAACCTGCTATTTTCGTTATCAATGTTAACAGGTATGATAACTTATATTGTCTGCTTATATCAGTCTACACCAACTACAGTTCAGTCCCAAATAAGTTGGAGTCGGTGATATGAATCCTCTTTCCTTTCATTAAGCTCAACTCATATCATCATCATTACCAAAATAAGTGCTTATATCATTCTAAAGGGTAAATATTTGATTTTTTTGGACAAATATAAATTTGTGCAGTGGAGAAGTACATCCTGTTGAAGGAACAAGGAAGCTTAGCGTTGGACAAGTTGTGTGGGCTCCAACTTCTGGAGGCTTGCAACAATACCTTGTTTTTGTTGGGTGGCCATCAGATACTAGAAAGTTGGGCATTAAGTATTGCTATAATAGGCCGTGTGCCTTGTACGTGGTTAGATCTCCATTTTCAAAACCAGAAGATCACCAATCTGGGTATGTAACTTGCTAGCTTCTAAGATAAATATGTTTTGGATCAGTTGCAACTGTTCCTGTGTGAATATAGTGCACAGTCGACTGAGCTAGGGAAAAGAATTTCCTTATTTTTCATGTATTGTCCTACATGTTTTGAAGGCATTTTAACAATTTCAGAACTAATGCAAGTGAAGAAGCATCTCCTGTTAAGCTGACACAAAGAATAAGTAGTGCATTCTTTCCTCGTTTCAGGTATGTCTGCTTATACAGATGCTAGAAAGACAGACATGTAGATGAATAAGTAATTCTGAAAGTAATGAAAGCATGTTGCCACTTAGTCTCGTATCGTTCTAATATGAAAATTATTGGGAACCGTAACTGCTTAATATAGGATCTTTCATTATCTCATATAATTTCTAAATTTAGTTTGTTCGAGACAGTTAAAACTAACTCCTACTCTTACTGAATTCTCCAGCCCAGACGGAAACGCCCTTGTCTTTCTCTCTGCAAAAAGTTCCGTAGACTCTTGGGTACATTCTGCAACTCAATCACTTCATAGAATTGATTGGTCTCCAGATTTAAAGCCAAATCCAGATGTTGACATTGTTGATGTGGTATGCTCTCTTTCTCTATTTTGCTAACTTATATCAGCACTTCGAGGCTAGTCAATAATCGTTCATTATTACTTTCATTATAAAATTAATACTCTTATTAACATTGATAATTTCCCATATACTAATTAGTTCATTGTTACTATTGTTCATTTTTCGTTCTTATGTGACAACTACAGGTTCCTGTTGTGATGTGCCCTGAAGATGGCTGTTTCCCTGGCCTTTACTGTTTTAATTTGTTAAGTAAACCTTGGCTTTCTGATGGATATACCATGATTTTATCTTCTGTCTGGGGAAGCACTGAAGTAATACTTTCAGTGAATGTATTGAGGTAACTACGGATAATGTGACTCAATTTTTGACTGACATTATGGTGTCAGGGCTTTCTTCGAATTCTCTCTAGACTAATGATTGCTGGTTAATTAATAGTGGAAAGGTGTCACGCATTAGCCCTGGAAACTCTAGCTCTTCTTGGAGCTTGCTTGCACTAGATGGCAATAACATTGTTGCTGGTAAGACTCGCATCTATTTTGCGGGAAGTGTTTATCTTTGTATTAGTCATATACTCGTTTGTTCTGATCAATCCAATTTGAATATATCTGGTATTTATGTGTTTCAAAGTCTGTAGCAGCCCCACTGATGTACCTGAAATCAAGTATGGTAGCCTTGTTGAGAAGTCATCTGCGGAGGCCTCATGGAGTTGGCTAGATATTTCAAGACCCATATGTGGATGCTCTGAAAAGGTTCATTTTCTTTTGTTTGCTCATTAACTAATTATATCATCCAGTTGTTCTGTTCAGTGTTTACTTGTCGGAACAACGTTTCTAATATTCATATCCATCTATGATGCTCCCAGGTTATTTCTCTGCTATCATCCCGCCAATTTAGTGTTATTAAAATTCCAGTCAGGGATGACTCCGAGAACCTTACAAAAGGTACTAATTCGTCATGATCCGACTAAAGACTTTCTTATAGATGTGTACATGGGTGTTTTAAGTTTTGAGGAGAGATCCTTTTATGTTAGGGAGATCAACTTCTTGCTTTAACCGTATGCACTTATGTCCAGATGAAAAGACATTGTGCTATCCATCACTTTTAACTGCCATATAGCATATATCTTGATTAACTGACATATTAGTGTCAGAGAACTACAAAGAAAGAATGCTATTACAGCAATATTGAATATTAGTCAATAGTGTTATTTAAATGTGTTAGGATGAGCGAATGAACTGTTGATGTCTCTGTCTAGTTTTCTTGGTCACTCATTGCAAATTTTTGATGAGGGTTAGTAATTCCCTTGGAGCTTGAACGGGAGGTTTATCATATGAAATTCTGCATGCTTATGAGCTTTTGTGCGATTTGTCAAGTCAATTTCCAGATTAGTGATCTATAATAATTTTCTGTAACTGTAATCACGACGAGTTTAACTCTTTTCAGGTGCCGGCAACCCATATGAGGCTATCTTCATATCCTCCAAGTCTAAGAGCCATAATCTGTGCGATCCGCTAATCGTTGTCCTTCATGGGGGTCCCCACTTCATTTCATTATCAAGCTTCTCTAAGTCCTTAGCTTTCCTTTCCTCAATTGGTTATAGCTTGTTGATTGTTAATTATAGGTGAGAAACTTTCATGCCTCTTGACTTCTGAAGGATGCTGAAATTTATTTGAGTATGATGAAATACTAGTAATGGATATGAAATAGCTTGATGAATGTTCAACCCCATAAATTGAAAAGCAAAGCTCATCAAAAATAAAAACTACAAAAGTTTCAGAATTTCCTCAAGATATTGAGGGAAATTGCTATTCAATCTAATTATCAACTTGTAATACCTATTCCTATTTGGTTCGATTTTCGAGAATGAGACCTTTTTCCTTGTGGGCAATCCAGGCCAGACAAATACTAAAGTAATTGCTACTCTCTTGTTTGTGTGGCAATCCAAGCCAGACAAAGTGCATATATAGATTTGCTACTGTTCTAGAAATATTTAATTGAGGTACTTTGTGTTAGGCTAAGCAACAGTTATCACCTTGATTAAGTTCTCTTTCTTTTTATTACCTTATCTTAGAGGCTCCTTGGGATTTGGTGAGGAAGCACTGCAATCTCTTCCAGGGAAAATTGGATCACAGGTACTTTTCTGCGGTCCTCTTCTTTTTCTTTCGCATAAAAATTTCTTTCTTATTAAGGATTTGAAACTGAAAAATGTTCTTCCTCATTTGTAATTTTTGATATATAAATGTGAGCAGGATGTTAATGATGTGCTAGCTGCTATAGATCATGTCGTTGATATGGGACTCGCAGATCCAGCTAAAATAGCCGTGCTTGGCGGCTCCCATGGTGGATTCTTGACGACGCACTTGATCGGCCAGGTCTACTAGTTCTACAAATATTGGCTTAATTATGGTTTCTACAATCTATTCATTTGCTACTGTTTATTCAGGCGCCAGACAAGTTTGCTGCAGCAGCTACAAGGAATCCTGTTTGCAGCCTTCCTTTGATGGTTGGTACAGCTGATATCCCTGATTGGTGCTATGCCGAAACGTTTGGAAAACAGGGAAAATCAATGTATACTGAAGCTCCTTCATCTGAACACCTTGCTGTCTTTCAAAGCAAATCCCCAATATCACACATCTCCAAGGTCTGCTGTAACCAACAAAATGTTGATTTGAAAAAGATTTCCATTTTACGCAACCGTGTTTCCCATTATAGAGTAAAACTTGAAATATTATGTTTTCTAGATTTCGGGGATAACTGTAATAGTTGTAGAAGAAGTAAATCATGTACCTACGGATGCTATTTTTTGGATCCTATATTTCTGAAATCATTCCTTACATCTTTGTTATTCTAATGTTGTAGGTCAAAACTCCTATACTCTTCCTGCTAGGTGCCAAGGACCTCCGTGTACCAATATGTACAGGATTGCAAGTAAGATTTAATATCATCGTCTTCGTACTTCTTTTATTAATACATGTTTACATTTCATTTTCAATATGATATTGTCAGGTTTGTATTATCATGTATAGTCGAGGTTATATTAGAAACAACCTCTCTACCTTCACTAGGTAGGGTAAGGTCTGCGCACACTACCCTCCCCAGACCCCACATGTGGGATTATACCGGGTTTGTTGTTGTACATTGCAAGGATCATTCATTTGATTTAATGTACCTGCATTGAACGGGTGTGTCATGAGTGTGGGTTTTATGCAAATTCATGAAGATACACAAAAAATTAGCGAAAACCTGAACACACCATATTAGATACTTACACAGACCCACACCAGATAGTTGACTCCATGTAACATTGATTCCCACAAGGATGATATATTTTTCATTTTTCACCATGAACCAACTCCTTGTATGATTATATCATTTAGAAGAAGGGGAGCCTTGACGTAACTTAGTAAAGTTGTTGCCATGTGACCAAGAGGTCATGGGTTCGAGCCGTGGAAACGGCATCTTAGAGAAATGCAAAGTCAGGCTGCGTATAATAGACCCTTATGGTCCGGCTCTTCCCTGGACCCACGCATAGCGGGAGTTTAGTACACCAAACTGCCTTTTATGTTGTATCATTTAGAAGAACAGCCCGTGGCTGGCTCTACTTTAAGACAAGTGATGCTATTCTTTTTGTATTTATCACTAATCTTTTTCAAAAGGACTTTTATTGAACAAGTCGGTCTCAATCAACTATGTAATAACTTCTGCTCCGAATATCAGTTTAGAAACATGAATAAGTGAATTATGGTTAGTCCATGTTATAAGATGTATAATTTCAGAAAGTAAATGCTTTTCCTTTCGTTGCACGCAGTATGCACGTGCATTGAAGGAGAAAGGAACTGAGGTCAAAGTGCTGGTATTTCCCGAGGACAATCACGCGATTGATAGGTAGGATAGTCCTGAACCAATATATATGCATCCTTGGTACTGAGTTTCATGTTTGTTTTAACTTCCGACTGGAAACTTAACCTGTTTCTGTCTTTGCAGACCACAGTCTGATTTTGAAAGCTTTCTTAATATTGGAGTGTGGTTTAAGAAGCATTGCAAATAGACATATATTATTCATATCTTGGCAGAAATTTCATACATTCCTCCACTCTCACTTGCAAGAAGAAGATGAAGTGATTTGCAGGTCAAATTTCAGATCTGCCCCTCGAAAAGAACGACGATTATACTCCTCTCGTTGACGTTCAAGCTCGCATCTGAGTTGAAGATGTGAACACTCTAATAACATGTTTTACCTAAGGAAAATTGTCATATATATTTGACCTCTGCAGTGACTGGCCATTCAGCACTCAGTCAAACTCAAAATGACAGTTGCTTTCATTGTACAGTTCAATAAATCATCAAAAGGACTTTTTCTTCATTTATGGGAGAAACATTTGTAAAAAGTTTCTTACGTTGTAGTATTTCTTATACGCAAAAACAGATTGTACAAATTTCCAACTGTACTGCACGTAGACAGGAGAGGTAAGATTTCATAAATACTACAATATTTGATGATATGATCTCCTATTTCTATTTAAAAAATATATGATTTCACAACTTTTTAACAACATAATACGAGGCATTTTTAACTTAATATGGTTTTGTTTTTAGTCTTATCAAGTGAAAAATGTAAAGTGTCATACTATTTGATTCAGCTGTATAGTTTCTTCTTTCTTGCTAGTTTTGCTCACAAAAGATTTGTTCATGTTTCTTGTTTGCCCTAAATTTCAATTGAAGCAAAATACTGACATTTAAGTTCTAGCCGCAAAAAAGATTCAAGACTCATGATAAATTAAGTTTAAAGAATTTTGATTTTCTTAGAAATAGTATTTTTTTCCCCTTCTCTCTAATAAATTAATCTAATCTGATTTACCTTGAACATTCATGATATTGGGTATCAAAGAGATTAGGATAGAGGAAGTAGTTTAATAATAAAACTTTTTTAGTCTTATGTAAATGAGAGAAGTGTTACTTTATACAAATGATTCAAGATAATATTTTGATGCATAACTTATTGAATAGAGACTAAAAGGGCGATCCTGTGCACGAAATATCCCCGTTCACACAGAGTCGGGGAAAAGTTCGTACTTCAAGGAAGTGTTATGCAGGGAATCTACTCTGATGCAAGCACCAGTCGCGATTCCACGACTTTAACCCGTTCACTTATTTTTATCTTAAAACATCAAATGCACCTTAAATAAAAAGGAGCTTTCCAAGATGTAAGGAATATTTCCAAAATTGAGTTAAAAACCTACACTAAGTTATGATTATAATGAGAATGTTGAGACACCATGAGAAAAAATGAATAAAGAAAAGTCACTAATAGATGCTCTTTGGCAAGTGGGACATAATAAACAGACAAAACAAAAAGATTGGACTTTAGTGACAAAGTGATCACTTCTGCTGCTACTCTGCTCTTCTCCTTTCCTCCATTTTAATTCCAGTTCTCCTCAAGCTATTATCAGCTAGCCCCTTTTCATTTTCCATGTAAGCTTTCTTGGTTTATCTCTGCATGTGTGAGTATGAATATCATATATACTATGTATCTGTATATGGTTTTCACTATTGCTTGAACCGAGGGTCTATTGGAAATTGTCGCTCTACCTTAAGGGTAACATCTACTTGCACATTAACCTCCTCATACCCCACTTATAGGATTCGTTATTGTTGTTGCTATTGTCAGAGGCGTATCCAGGTTTATGGATATGGATTCACGTGAACCCATACTCCTCTTTCAAATCCATATATAACAAATGTTATATTTTTTTAAAATTACTTAAATATATGTGCGTGAACCCATGCTCAAAGACTCATATGATGCAGTTATTATTGGGGCACCTTTATAAGTAAATTGGCGGTTCAAATTCCACTCTGCACGGTCTTGGTTTCGGCACGGAGTATAGATATAAATTAGTAAAATTTCAAAAGGAATATAATTTTGAACCTATAATTTTAAAAGTTTGGTGGGTTCATGGTAATAGACTAAAGTTAAACCCGTCAATATAAATTCTAGATGTACTTCTTTATAATAGTGCACTCATACTCTTGAAATCCTGGATCCGCTTCTGGCTGTTGTTGTGTGTCTATATATGCATAATTTTGTCAATATTTCTCCATCATCTTTGGATTCTCTTTCTTTGTTGGAGTAGTTTCTGTTAGCCAAGATTTATTTTTTTATGTTCAGAATGAGCTGCATAGTCCTAAAATATTACAGTTAGAATGCTGCAAAAGAAGGAAGGTTGAAGGAATTGATTCTTTTTCTTTGTTAACAGTAGGTATCAAGAGTAATGAAAGTGAGGAGTGATCAGATTGCTTTTCAATTATCAGGGCTTAATAAGTTGGTGAACGACAGAAAATATTAATCCAATAATGGCTATCCATCTCTTGTAGTTCTCTAAAGCAAATTATCACTTAATTGTAGTTCTTGTTATTTTAGTTCTGCCTAACCGAATTTAATTTTGTCAGTTTGATTGCAAATGGAAAATTCAGGAACAAGCTCTCTCAAATATATTCCTGTTGGTTTAGATGCATTTTCAGAAGAAGAATACTATTCTCAGTCTACATTACTCAAAGAGTTTACTGAAATCCCAACAATTGAGAAGGCGTGGACTTTAAAGTCTAACACAGGTATTGCTATTTTGGTTCTCTCTAGTTCTTCTAAGGAATAAAATATGTACAAAAGATGACTCGTGATGTTGTTTGTTGTTTCGCGGTTCAGGAGGCTTACAGGTTATGTTCTCAATTAGCCAACCTAATCTCCTGGAAAACAAGAAAAGGAGATATGTATCATATAGTCACATTGCCAAAGAAAGAGATGATTCTGTACAATTTCATTGGGCTGCTTTCCCTATTGAGATGGGGACATCATCTTTGATGGTTCCCTCTCCATCAGGTTCAAAGCTTCTTGTTGTTCGAACTGCTGAAAATGACTCTTCTACTCGCTTTGAGATATGGAGTTCATCTCAGATGGAAAGGGAGTTTCATGTTCCTTCATCTATGCATGGATCTGTATATTCAGATGGATGGTAACTTATTTACTATCCAAAAAGTACTGTATCCTGTTGTAATAGTATTAGCAGTCATTAGTTGTTATTTCTATCGGTTACCTGTCTCAGGTTCGAGGGGATTTCCTGGAATTCTGACGAAACTTTGATTGCTTATGTTGCTGAGGAACCTGTTACTGCAACACTGACATTTACATGTCTTGGCGACAAGAAAGGGAATTGTACAGATAAAGATTGTAATAGCTGGAAAGGTCAAGGGGATTGGGAAGAGGGTTGGGGCGAAGCATATGCGAGGAAAAGAATACCTAAGCTTTTCGTAATCAACATTAACAGGTTAATATAGCTGATATCTGTTTAAGTAGTTTTGGAAAACTTTATCATTTAAACTTGATGAGGGAACCCTTTAATGAAACTTTCTGCAGTGGAGAGGTACGCGCTGTAGATGGCATCGAGAAGTCAGTTAGTGTTGGGCAAGTTATTTGGGCTCCATCGGTGAAGGACTCACTACAATATCTAGTGTTCGTCGGATGGCCACCGGGGACGAGAAAGTTTGGTATCAAATACTGCACTAATAGGCCTTGTTCTTTGTATGCTGTTAGAGCTCCTTGTTTTAGATCAAAATCATATCAATCTGGGTAGGTTGCTTGCTCTGAAGAAGCCTTTCTTATTTCAAAGATTTTGACCGCATGCACATTATTACATTAATTTCTATTGCCACCTGAACCGAGTAAGTATTTATTGATATATTGTCTTTGATGTATTTGCTATTTGGTTCTTTTCTCTTCAGGACGGACACAAACCTATCGGCAATTGTGCTGACAGAAAGCATAAGTAGTGCATTCTTCCCTCGTTTTAGGTATGTCTACTTGTTGGAATTATTGACTCTCAACAAATTCTACCAACAAAGAAGAAAGCAATGGAAGAGGAACAATAAAAACAGAAATAACAGATAAGTGAGAAATAAAATGAAAACAATTCAGAAGTTCACTTTGAGAGGGTCATGCCTTTTATTTCCCTGGCTTGCTTTTTCTTTAATAGATAAAACGATGATACGGTTGCATAGCCTAGTGGCAAATATCAATTGTAAACTCTAATTAAATAACTTTTTCGAACTATAACATAAATCTAACAACCCCATTCTTATTTTTTCTCAATTTTCAGCCCAGATGGAAAGTATCTGGTGTTTCTATCTTCAAAAAGTGCTGTAGATTCAGGAGCACATAATGCAACAGATTCACTTCATCGAATTGATTGGTCCATTGATGCAGAGCCACGTCCGCATAACAAAATTATTGATGTGGTAGTATTGTTCTGCTTCTCTCACAAACTTATACGAGTGGTTGAACCTTGTCACTTACAGCTCTTGTCGAATTGAACACACTGACTGCATAATTATTTCACCTTTTCAGTTTTCTGAGTTCTTAAA
This sequence comes from Nicotiana noctiflora, assembly GCA_032618575.1. Taxonomy (NCBI): domain Eukaryota; kingdom Viridiplantae; phylum Streptophyta; class Magnoliopsida; order Solanales; family Solanaceae; genus Nicotiana; species Nicotiana noctiflora. The sequence goes on from JASVEL010007516.1 coordinate 11,859, forward strand.
TTTGTTGTTTCACTTAATCAAGCTTATCAGACAAACCACTTCTTCTTTTTGGTGTTCAATGACATCTATAGGTTCCAGTTGTGATGTGTGCTGAAGATGGAAGCTTCCCTGGGTTATACTGTTCTAATATTCTTAGTAACCCGTGGCTTTCTGATGGTCGCACTATGATTTTATCATCTGCCTGGGGCAGCACCCTAGTTGTACTGGCCGTGGATGTCTTGAGGTAAAGACGGAAGCCAATCTATCTCCATTGTGCTCAAATGTTGTGTATCTTCCTCTGTGTTCGACCACATGCTCGTTTACTTTCAGCGGAGATGTATCGCGTATCAGCCCTAGCACATCAGAGTTTTCGTGGGACGTCCTTACTCTGGATTGTGACAATATAATTGCAGGTAAGAGAATTTCAACTGGGGAATCTTAGTAGCTCAATTGGTTGTCTACCTGAACTTTCACCTTATTGGTGAAAGTTCGATTCCGGACCTTGTAATCCACTCCCTCATTACCCCTTCTCCCCTACCCCCTATGTAAATAAAATAAGAACGTCGACTTTTTAACTGACAACAACAACTTTGCCTCAATGCCTAGCAAGTTGTGGTTCGGCTATATGACTCTTTACTAGACATGTTGCTCTATTTAAGCTGACATTTTAACATGTCAAAGAAAGAGTCGGGGTTGACACCTGAACTCTTCTGTTTGATATGCTTGAAATGGTTTTACCTAATCAAAAACCAAGAGATTCTTCTGATGTTTATTATATCTTTGAAGTATGTAGCAGTCCAGTTGATGTTCCTGAAATCAAGTATGGTTATCTTTTCGGGAATGCTTTCGATAACACTAAATGGAATTGGCTAGATATCTCAAGCCCCATAACCAAATGCTCCGAAAAGGTGAATATAATGTCCACATTGTTTAAACCATTTTAGGCTAGGCTACAACGAATAAAGACTAGGCCAGTCCTAATTATTTTTCTTGCCATTCTTCAAAGGTGAGGTCTTTGCTGTCATCCAAGGAGTTCGTAATTATGCAAATACCTGTTAGAGATTTCTCTGAGAACCTTACAAAAGGTATGTGATATTATGCATGTCAAGAATGTTAGGTGGGTGTAATCTCTCTTTTTAACCAACAGATGTAATATTTATTTTCAGCACACATTCTGTGTTTCTCTGCTTCTAATTTAGTGCATGTGTCTAATTCATGGTAGGTGCAAGCAAACCGTATGAAGCTATTTTTGCGTCGTCCAAATCAAAGAAGCATGATGCATGTGACCCGCTAATCTTAATCCTTCATGGGGGTCCGCACTGTGTTTCATTGTCAAGCTTCTCAAAATCTTCAGCTTTCCTTTGCTCGCTAGGATTTAGCCTGCTTCTTGTAAGTTACAGGTAAGTTAAATAGTACCATAATTACTTTTTGGCATCTGTAATTCTGGCACAGGAATTGTCATCTTTGAGTAGTTAACAATTGAGATTTACTTTCATATTATAATCACCTAGTCCGAATCTCACACCAAGATAATCTGTAAACTTGTAAAGAGAGATTCCATTCTTGATTATATTACAAAACCAATTTCTTATTGAGGTCTTTTCAGAGGTTCCTTGGGATTTGGTGAGGAAGCATTGCAATCTCTGCCAGGGAGAGCAGGTTCACAGGTGCTTTTCGTCCAAACTTCTTTACGACAACCCATTGCTGTTCTCTCCAATCATATTTTTATCCGTAATGATAATCATTCTTTTTAAGTTCCTTTCAATTGTTTCACATCCACAGGATGTTAATGATATACTTGCTGCCGTAGACCATGTCATTGGTACAGGACTTGCAGATCCATCCAAAATTGCTGCTGTTGGTATTTCTCATGGTGGATTTTTGACTACACACTTGATAGGCCAGGTTGGGTACATCCGCATGTACTAAATGTTTGTGCGTGGCCATTAGACCAAACTTTCTGATGCTTCGTCTATAAGGTGATATGAAAAGTTAAAACTATTATATTCTTACTCATGCATTCATATGCAGGCACCGGACAAGTTTGCTGCTGCAGCTGCTAGGAATCCAGTGTGTAACCTGGCTCTAATGGTTGGTACAACTGATATACCTGATTGGTGCTATTTTGAGGCATTTGGAAGTGAAGCGAAATCAAATTTCACAGCAGCGCCTTCAGCTGAGCATCTTGCTCAATTCTACGACAAGTCCCCCATTTCACATGTATCTAAGGTCTGCTTCATCAGCTATGTTGCTGTTATCGTCGAATAAGGCTACTAGCACTAGGTTTTATTGCACAGTAGTGTAGAACTTGGCAACTGAAAAATGCAAAGATTATAGTCATCATTTTACGCCTGGTTCTTTCTACTTCTCATTGACATCCAAACAAAAAGAAACTGGAAATGGGAGAGGAAAAAAGTTACAGTTAATTTCTTTTAGACATATAATTTGCTGGAGCATACTGGAATTAACATGGCACTAGATTCTCTTATCGATGCTTCTATACTCACGTGGAGGTAATCTTTCAGGTCAAAGCTCCCACGCTCATGGTATTAGGTGCTCAGGACCTTCGCGTGCCCATTACCGATGGATTACAAGTATGTACATTTCTTTTTTTTTTTGGACATAAAATCGTAATAACAATGGTCGCTTCCTTGGCTCCTTTTTGTCGCTTGAGTTCTCCAATTTTATCCGAGTCTAACAAGAAAGCATACATTCTCCTATTCATTGGGACTTTCAACAAAAAAATTATTCAGCTTATTTGACCATCTTGTGACAATGAATTTAAGTTTTCATACAAATATGAACACACTTCCTACAGCTCTATCGCGCTCTCTTTCATTCGAGTGGAATCTTGCCTGCAAGTTCGGTGTTTGATAAACATTGAATCACAGTAAACGTGTTTTGTTCTTCTGTGTCTGATGCAGTATGCGCGAGCATTAAAAAATAACGTAGCAGAAGTTAAGGTGATGATGTTTCCTGATGATATACACGAGCTCAATAGGTAATTGTGTGCCTTCCCTCTAAATTTCAGTACTATAGTCAGACCTCTCTATAGAAACATCCCTATATAACAATACTTTACTATAAATCCAAGTTCTTCTGCAACCAATTTATATGTTATGCATATATGTTCTTTATAACAACATTTCGCAATAACATCAAAAAATATTCGAAACAAATGAGGTTGCTATAGAGAGGTTTGACTGTACTAGTTTTCTTTCCTCAACTGAGGTGATCAATAACAGTTCTCCACTTACCCTCCACTGTAATTAAATTTCACGTTGTGTATATGTAGTGAGATCTAATGCTATGTGTTTACTTTTTGTGGCAGACCAAGAACAGATTTTGAAAGTTTTCTTAACATTGGAATGTGGTTTAAGAAGTACTGCTCATAGAGTGCCACATAAATCAGTGTTTCTGCAACAAGAATAAAGGACAGGACAGTGCACAGGGCATTCCGCATTCACGCAGGAGAGGAAGTGCCGCATCCTAAGGGTTATAACGTAGACAGCCTACCCAAATGCAACCATTAATTGCTACTTATACGGCTCGAACTCGTGATCTATAGGTCACACGAAGATAATTTTACCGTTGCTCCCCACTCCCTTTCCTTTCTGCAACAAAAATATTTAGAGATTCACGGCCTGCTCTTCCAAGAAAATGAAGGTCATAATTGACTCAAATTCATCATGATCATACTACTATTCTAAATTGCTTGTAAGTCTCTATATCACACTTGAAAATGTCTCTTATTAATCAAATGCATAGTGCACCTTTTCAGGGATTAGTGCTCCTTTTTTGCACAAACCATGAAGTATTTAAAATTCCTTTTTTTCCCTTTTTGCTTATGGCCATTAAATTTTTCTCGAAATTCTATTATGATCCTACATTTGAGCTAAGTAATTAGGCTGAATAAGTATTGAGGTTGTACATAATCGATAGGGGTGCTGAAGAAAGTAGCGGAAGGCTTAGCTTTGGAAATGAATGGTCCAGATTCACTGTAAATTAATGATGTTCAAGGGTGGAAATTGTGCCAACTCAGCTGCAATTCTGTTAAATAAGCTAACAGAATGCAGAGAGAAGCATATACCCGGTAATCCAAATTTCTCTAACAGTAGAATTTCCTTTCAATTCTATAGATCCTAGACATGCAATGAGGGTCTTAGTTAAATTCATTTCAGTTGAGTAGTTCATTTGTAATCATACTTTAATTAATGTAAATTACTGAAATTGTCCCAAAAAGCTCATTCTCTTTTATTGTTTGGTTGAGATATTCAAATTATAGTAAGTTCCTGACATTTGGTATCAGAGCATTCATACCAGAGACATGTGAATCGTTAATGGTCGAAGGCACGAGGATGCAGGCCATGGATGCAAAAATCACTCACCACGATGAGGTAATAGCTGAACTCACTCCTGGACAGCAATCCTTGCAACAAACACAGCTGGGAATCCAGGGCACTCTGGAGCAGATTCTGGATCGTTTGAGTATGTTGAAAGGCCACCAACGAGAGCACTAGATCTAGGTGATGGCTTACTTCCACTACCAGCTCATGAAGCGAGGCTCAACAGACAAGCTGGGTTCCCTATTCCACCCATCCTGAGTCTACCAAATAGGGGAATCATTAAGCACAGAAACCTCACTATTTGGTAGATTCTGGAAGCACTCACAGATTCATTGATGTGCAAGTTGTTAAGGACACTGGCTATGCACCACAGTATGGTAGCTCAATGAAGGTCACAGTGGTTGATGGCAATTATTTCATGTGTCACACTATTTGCACTGCTTTCAGCTGGAAAATGCAGGGAAAACCCTTCAAGGTAGATTTGAGAATTATCAAGCTAGGGGGTTGTCGATGCCCTATTTTACTCGCAAAATCGGATTTATGACATTTGGACAAACAATTCTTTTCCTTTTAGGAATTTAGTTTGTGATAGTAGGCAATATAGTTATATTTACACCTCAATTGCTCATGCTTTGTTGTTGTTTTATAAAGTAAATTGCTAACAAAATACTTTAAGTAGTGCTATTTGATTTTGCAGGGAATATTATATGTGAGGAAGCAACATGAAATGTTTAGAGACGATAATGTGAAGATAACACCCACTCAAGAAACAGCCGAACACAAAGGAGCAGAAGAAAATGGCCACGGCATAATTCCACAGGGACCGTAGTGGACTGCGGTGCAATGCGGGGAGATAAAACATAAAAATAGAATGGGCAGTGTTCATCGCGGTCGACCGCAATCCACATCGCAGCCACGGTGAACTGTTCACGAACCTGGAAATTTGGGGGCCAAAGTATAATTTCGGGGAAACTTTGGTAAAACCCTTATAAGCTGTAGAAACTCGCCCATGATAGTTTTAAATCTTGTTTTAGACTACTTTTGGAGGCAAAAATAAGTGTGAGAAGATCAACCAACATTAGAGTTTTTCTATCTCCTTTTAATTTTTGCAAAATTTACATTATGAATAATCTAGTAGTTTTCTCTTATTTTGTTACGCGTAGCTAAACACTTATCTAGGGTTGATGGAACCAATTATTGATTGAAGTTTGACTCAAGTTGTTATAATCGAGCCGGATTTATGATATGATTGTTCAACTATATTTTGTATGGTGATTAATTGAATGGGCCCTTGATTAATCGTGTCTAATTACCTTTTATTGCCATGAGAAAGAATATTAGGTTAGACAGTTGTTGAACAATACCACTTTTAGGTAATTGAAGAGATTAATTACTTGAACTTAAAAGTGGGTTTAGAGATAACGAAGCTTTGGTGGGATAATTTAGAGTTGTACACATATTGTCAGCTAGAGTTGTTCGAGAGAATGCTCTAGTAAATTATTGAAGTTGATCGAGAGAAAATCACGATAACCCATAACTCTTAATCCTCATAAAGTATTACGCCGAGATTATACCGAAAGAGTCAAGACCTGAACTAGCAATTGGGAAAATTACTGCCCTAGACCTTTTTACCGTTGAATTATCTTTGTTTTAGCTTATTGTTGTTTTTAATAGTAGTTGAAGTAGTTAAACGAAAACCCTATCCTTATTGATCAAAAATCTTGCATCTAGAGATTGATTGAATTGATAATAACAGTGCCGAAGAGTGTAATAAATAGGTTAATTCCCTGAGGATTCGATTATGGACTTAAAACCGAATTATATTTGCAGCGATCGCTTTGCCCGTTAGAAGGCATAGTTGGGCGTTATCAAATTTTGGCGACGTTGCCGGGGAAATAATGGTGTTATTCATTACAACTTAGAAGTAATGTTGAAAATTATTAGTTCAAATCAATTTTCAAGGGTGTTAAACAATTTTCATTTAATTTCTAACTTATGAACTCTTGTGGACTTCAGGAGTATGCCTAGAAATTCTTCGAGGACTGGAGAACTGCTAGAAGGACTCTCAGACCCTGAGAAAACATTCACGATATTGAACCATGCCAACAAGAGAACATAACAATCCCAACAACCAAACCAACTCGAATTTGACATGGATAACGCACAAAACATCATTGGAAACATTGAGTATACGTACGCGTAACCCGTTTCAAAGATAATTTTGTAATGAAAAGCGGTGATAGAAGTAAATGCGCATAGGTTCAAAACTCAGTAATTAAATAATTGTGTAAGACAAAGTATGATCAAAGCGACCATGCTAGAACCACGAAAATTGGGAGTGCCTAACACCTTCTCTCGAATTAACAGAGTTCCTTACCAGGATTTCTGGTTCGCAAACTGTATACACAGTCAAACCTTTTCCTCGATTCGGGATTTAAACTGGTGACTTGGGAAACCATAAATCTCCCAAGTGGCGACTTTGAATCTTTTAATAATATTTTCGTTTCGGTTGTCCTTTAATTGGAAAAACTCCCTTTATTATACCCCTTTCGAAATTGTAGTGTAAAAAGGAGGTGTGACAGCTCTGGCGACTCCACTGGGGATCGAACCCAGAATCTCTGATTCAGGTTCAAGAATTCGATCTTGTTTTATGATTTTTCTTGGCTTTATTTATTGTTGATATTATTGTATTTTTGTTAACCTTTGTGCTAAAATGTTATCTATTTACCGCTTTAATATTGTTGAATTGTATATAATTACCTTCTTATGCAACCCCATCCGAGTCTTCTGAAAATGGTGCATACATTCGCGTAGCCCGCTTTTTTTTTTTTAGAAATTATACCAAATAGAGCAAGGTTGGGCAAGCGACAAGGCCTGGCAGAGTTTAGTGCTCCAGGTACATCGGTAATGCTGGAATTATGATAAAGAGTTGTGTCCTACCGTATATCGGTATATTGGGTACAGGAAGTGATATTGAATTTGAATTACATGTCAAGGTTGTAGTTCAGAGTTGTCAAGGATGTCACATGCTCGGATGAGTAGGAAAGGGGTTTTGATGTTTAAAGTATGATAGGATTGTCTTCAACGTCGCCTGAGATAGGTGTTTTGGAAGAAGGGGCTGGCATCCTGGTTAATAATTCTTGATCATTTTTCAGCGTTAGTGCGGCCGGTGTTTGGAGGTAAGACTCGGTTATTTCCTATGGTTGGTTGTGGGAGTGTTTCCCACATGAACATTGAATAAATGTGGCACGTAGTCACTTGATTGATTAAAGATTTAAACCAAATATGAAGATTTGTGATGATATCAATAAATTGAGAATATATGCCTAGAGGACACTCAGTTACTGAGTTGTGGACTGTGGATGAGTACTCCGATTATGACGGCTGTTCTTATGTGTTATGAGCAGGAAGGAGGGTTATTATGGACCGTGGAAAGGTTATTAGCCTAGTCAGTGCAATCAGAATCAGCTTGAGGTCGGTGGATGGATTTTAATGTGAACATGGACTCTATATCAGGCCAAACGTGTTCATTTTGGTAATGCGCTCCTTATGGTGGAGTAGACAGCGTGTTACTTCATTGTCAGATATCTCATATAATGATACATTGAACCATGTGAATTGTTAGAAGGCTTGATAAATTGTTTATGTGTTGAGGAACCACGTGCAAATGGTGTTATATGAGCCGAATGGCTCTTGAGATATAGATTGTATGTTGCACCTCAATTGTGCTTGAGTTTTATAGCTCATAGTGCTATATCTCCCCTCAGGGATGGTATTATCCACTTAGCGTGTTTGTGACCGAAATTTGATATATTATCGTAATGAGCAAATTTAGCTTGATGTGCAATCTCCTTATGTGGGATCTATGTATGAATCGGGTGGCACGTTGCCATGGGTATGTTGTTTGGATCGGGGTGCGCACCACAACAGTGTGATGTGGAGTATAGTTTTCTATATGTTATTTTTGTATGTGTCGCTTCCTGTTTTCTAAGGAAAATCCGTAGTGCGGGAGTTAGGTAATCCCTTCCAGAGTTCGTTTTCCTTTTGTATCGCGTTCGAATTGGTAGCCAATTGGCACATGGTAGCATCATAAGAGACTTTTGATAATGTTTGGGGTGGCTTATTACCTGAGTGGTTGTATCATATGAGACGAGATCCTTTGATCTAGGATCAGTGCAATCCGACTATACGAAGTATATTATGGAGATAAGACCATTATTTGGTTCAGACTGAGGTGATGGTTTTTGTCAGGGGTATAGACCTAATGATTTGTTGACTCGGCAATTGATTATGGATTTTTGCACATCTCTTCCATCGTGGCAGTATTGTAAAGGTTAGAGTAAGACATGTGTATGTCATGTGGTGCAATGGGAGCATCAGATTGGTAGAATTTTGATTAAGTTGATCAGAAAAAGGTTATTATGGTCCAGTGAGTCAAGTGATGTTAGGTGGGAACTCAGCAAGGTTGTGCAGTGATCACGCCCAACTATGTCTTATATAAAGGACAATGCGGTCGCTGTAAATATAATCCGGTTTACAAGTCCGGAGTCGAATCCCACAGAAAACTAAGGTTTAGCTACAACTGTTCACTATCACCAAGAACACAAGCTCGAATAATTCCTAACTTATAGATATTTAGATTCTTGTGTTTAACTAATTAACTAACAAATTAAACTACTAAATTAGAAACTAAATATACTAAGGGTTAGGGACAAGATTAAGGAGGTCAAGAGTTATGATTTTCCCAATTGTCGGAATCCTTCCCGCGATGTCTTCTATAATTTTGCCTAAGTATTCTCTACCAATTATGAGCACTCTTATTACCGTAAATCTCTTCCGAGTAATTACGACAATTTACTAGAGGCACTCTCTTGAGCTTCACTGGGTGGCTTTTAATACAACTCACTTCAGATTTCACCCAAGGCTTCGTTATCCCTAATCCCGTCTTTAAACCCTCGGTTATTGATCCCTCATATACTTTGGGAGTGGTGTTGTTCAACAATTACTTAAATATGCACTCTCTCCCGAGTTATGCATACTAAATAGGCATATCTAATTGAGAGCTCTTCAATTAACTCCAATAAGAACGTAGTTGAACAAATAGAGAAAAGCTATGGCTCAATTATATAAAAGCATAACAAGAATTTATCCTACAAAAGGTTCTATAAAACTTTAAATAACAAATTAGCTATTCATAATAGTATGTAAAACTACAATACTAAAAGTCATAACCAACAATGAAAAATAGGAATAGGACTCTTTTTGACGCCTGGAGCGGCGCGACCACGGTCAAAACGCTGTAGAACCGCGGCAAAACATGGTCTCTGATTTTCTGCCGCGGTTCTACCACGGTGAAATCGCGGTATTTCATACTGTTCCGTTTAGAATTTGGAAAAACTCAACACATGAAAGTTGTAGCCCTTTGAGCTAGATTTCCAACTATATATTATGGAGCCAAAACGGAATTCTAAGCAAAAGGTTATGTCCAAATTACTAGACAATGTGTAATATGCCTCATCGAGTCTTCGTTTGTTCTCAACTATCAAATTTGACCCCCGAACACGATCCTGACTTAATTCCTTGAGCTTTTACTCAGACTTCAAAGCTTCAAATTACTTAAATTCATTCCATAACATCTATATAACTCGGAATCACACCTACAAGGCATAAAACACACAATTAGTGCAAACCACTAGCGATAAAAGCTCAAACTCAATTAAAGTGCAGTAAAATCGACTGTAATAAGTGACTAAAATACGTAATTATAGCCTATCATCAACACCCACACTTAAATCATTGCTCGTCCTCGAGCAATCAAACAATACTTCTTTTTTATTGTGACGACCCGGTCCGTCATCACGTGAGTTACCAACCCGTTTATCCTGTTATATGCTTGTTTATGTTTCAATATATGTGTTTGGTGAGTTTGAGTCAATTCGGATCGAGTTTGGTTGGAAATGAGACAAATAGTCTCATGGAATAAGGAATAGTTGGGAAAAGTCAACCGAATATTGACTTGTAAGTTAGAGAGCTCGGAATCAAATTCTGATGATTCAGTTAGCTTTGGGAGGTCATTTGAGGCTTAGGAGAGTGATCGAAATTGAATTTGGAGGTCCGGTGTAGTATGACTTGAGTTGGCTAAGGTTGAATTTTGGCGAAATCCGAACGGTAGGTGAGATTTAGATCTGGGGCTTGGAATGAAATTTCGTAGTAGCCCCGTTAGGTGATTTTGGATATGCATGCAAAAGTTCATGTCGTTCGGAGGTGGTTAGGTCGGGTTTTAGATCGAATGTTGGTTTCGGAAATTTTTATAAAAATTAGGCTTGAATCCGTGAGAAAATAGTGGTTTTGATGTTTATGATGGTGTCATTATTACATTCCGACACTTGGCATAACCTAATGGTTTTGCCTCTCCCAAAAATAAAAACTACGCCGTCTGTGGGGATCGAACCCACGACCACGTGGTTAAAAGCCACGCGCTCTACCACTGAGCTAAGACGGCTTGCTGTTAGTGCAAAGTTACCTATTTTTATTTCAAATATAACATAATTCTCTGTCTCAATTTTTTTCTTGTTTAGCCATTCTGTTCATCTTCTTTCGTTCACTTTCTTAACACCAATTCGTTATGAAGTTCCTAATGTGCATCATATCTTATTACTGAAATTTTACATGTAATCAACTGACAGGTTGAAGAAATGTTTGTGAAGTTACAGTATGTTGATACCAGCAATTGCTTCCACATACTAAACTCAACTAAATCCACTCCAAGTATAGGAATTTCAATCCCAATCACCAAGAAATACAAGGAGCAGAACCAATTGCATGACCCAAATGGAAAATTTGAGAAAAGAAAGAATCTTGGGGTCAAATTCAGGCCTGGAGTTGGCTATGACAGTGATGTAAAAGAGAAGCTGGACTATCAAATTGCTAAAAACGCGCGTACTCATGTTTGGAAAAATGGTGTTTTGAAGACCCAAAATGGTTTCTTGAAGAAACCAGCTGATAAAACCGAGACTGAGGGGAAAATTGGTGGTGAAAAAGTGCAAACCGAATGTTCGACGAAATGGGCCAATGAAACCCATGTTGTGAAGATCCGAAATGGTTTCTCGAAGAAACCAGTTGAAACAAGTGAGAGTGAGGAGAAAATTGGAGGTGAATTGAGCACTGAGAAGGTGGTGGAAAAAGCGCAGACAGAATGTTCGACGACTTGGGTCAATGTAACCCATGGTGTGAAAAATGGCGGTTTAAAGACCCAAAATGGTATTTTGAGGAAACCAGTTGAAAGAAGTGAGAATAAGAACAAAATTGGTGGTTGGTTAAGCTCGGGGAATGTGGTGGAGAAAGTGCGGACTAAGTGTTCGACAAAATGGGCCAGATATGGTGGCTGCATTCCTGCTATGCTGGAAGCTTTGGAGACGGTTAGTGATTTGGATGAGGCATTTAAGCCATGGGAAAAGAGTTTGACTAAAAAAGAAAGGACTATTATATTGAAGGAACAGGTAGAGTGGCAACGAGCAATGGAGATTTTTGAGTGGTTTAAGAGAAGAGGATGCCATGAATTGAATGTTATACATTATAATATTATGCTTAGGATTCTGGGGAAAGCACGGAGGTGGGACGAGATCGAGAGGTTGTGTGGTGAAATGAGGGTAAAGAGAGTTGAGCCAATAAATTCAACTTATGGAACTCTGATCGATGTCTACAGCAAGGGTGGGCATAGGGAGCAGGCAATGAAGTGGTTGAAGTTGATGAATGAACGAGGTATGGTACCGGATGAGGTGACAATGGGAATTGTCGTTCAGATGTATAAAATGGCGGGGGAGTTTAAGATGGCAGAAGAATTTTTAAAAAAGTGGTCTTTATGCAAATGTCTGGTGGAGGAACGCGTAAATGGTGCGACAAGAAGTGGTAGTAGGGTCAATGGTTCTTCTGGTTCAAGTGTTTGTTTGAGCTCACATACCTATAACAATTTGATTGACACTTATGGGAAGGCAGGGCAAGTGAAAGAAGCATATGACACTTTTCACGAGATGTTGAGGGAAGGGATCCTGCCAACAACAATTACTTTCAATACGATGATACACATGTGTGGTAATAATGGCCGAATGGAAGAAGTTGCTTCCTTGATGAGGAAGATGGAGGAGCTTCAGTGCCATCCCGATACAAGAACATATAATATTCTCATTTCCCTTCATGCCAAGCATGACAACATAGGAATGGCTGCCACCTACTTTAACCTTATGAAGGAGGCCTCTCTAGAGCCCGATGCCGTGACCTATCGCACTCTTTTGTATGCATTTTCAATAAGGAATATGGTAATTGAAGCAGAGAAGCTCATTTTGGAAATGGATAAAAAAGATCTAGAGATTGACGAATTCACTCAGTCAGCTTTGACTAGGATGTATCTAGAAGCTGGTATGGTAGAGAAGTCTTGGTCCTGGTTCCAGAGGTTTCATCTTGCTGGAAAAATGGCCTCTGAATGCTACTCTGCCAACATTGATGCTTTTGGCGAACGTGGCCATATTTTGGAAGCTGAGAGAGTTTTTAATTGCTGTAAGGAGGGAAAAAGACTTACTGTCCTTGAGTTCAATGTAATGATCAAAGCATATGGAATTAGCAAGAAGTACGATGAGGCATGTTATTTGTTTGATAGCATGGAGAAACATGGCTTAACTCCTGATAGATGCAGCTTTAGTTCACTCATTCAAATGCTTGCTGCTGCAGATCTGCCACTGAGAGCAGCATCTTACGTGAGGAAAATGCAGGAGGTGGGATTAGTTGATGATTGTATCCCTTATTGTGCTGTGATATCTAGTTTTGCTAAAGTAGGTCAGCTGGAAATGGCTGTAAGATTATTTGACGAAATGATTGCTTTTGATGTCAAGCCTGATGTTGTTGTTTATGGTGTACTGATAAATGCCTTTGCCGACATAGGAAGTGTTAAAGAAGCTACAAAATACTTGGTTGAAATGAGAAACTCTGGTTTAGAGACAAATGTTGTTATATATACTTCCTTGATTAAGCTATACACCAAAGTCGGGTATTTGAGAGAAGCTGAAGAAACATACAAAACGCTTCAGTCGTTTCAGGCAGGGGCTGATGTATATTCTTCAAATTGCATGATTGACTTGTACAGCGAGCGCTCGATGGTTGGACAAGCAGAAGAGATTTTTGAGAACCTAAAGAGAAAGGGAAATGCAAATGAGTTTTCTTACGCGATGATGCTGTGTATGTACAAGAGAACCGGAATGTTTAAGGAAGCCATTCAAATTGCTCGTAAAATGAGAGAACTCGGACTTCTGACTGACTTGTTAAGTTGCAACAATGTGCTTGGATTGTATGCAACTGATGGGAGGTTTAGAGAAGCTTTGGCGACTTACAACGATATGCTTTCTTCTTCCATCCAACCTGATGATTCAACATTTAAGTCACTTGGAATTGTTCTACTTAAATGTGGTGTTCCAAAGGAGGCTGTTGGGAAGCTGGAATGGATGAGGAAAAAGGATCCTCAGAGTGGCATGCAAAAGTGGAGTTCAACGTTATCTTCTGTTATCGGTGTGCTTGATACTGACAGTCCTGATAGAGAAGAAGCGTAGCTCTTCCTATTGATACTAGTATACCATGTAACTTCAACTTTCAATGCTTATTGAATACTTGCATTGAAAAGATGGATTGTTACTTCTCTCTTGTCCATTTTGAAGCTGGAATTAGAAACAGATTACAGCTGTACTGAAATTGAAATTGTGAATTTGTGACCTGACGTTGAGTTTCTGTCTAGTTCTCATCTTGTCTAACTTTTGGCATTTTAAATCATCTTGTTCTAGATTGCCATTGCCTTTGATGTTTATAGTTGTGAAAGACTGGAAGTAAGCATAATTTATTTATTGATTTCATGGCAGAATACCTAGAAGTAAGGACCATTCCTGGTATTCAAGAGCATTCGATCAACTATCAGTTGACTGAGCCTCAACCCCATGTCCCCTTAGACTACATTAGAAATGCTTCTTCCTGTGACTTAAAGGAGCAATTGTGGTAATTTCTTGAGGTTGATCCCAATTTTACCTACTATAACTAAATCTGTTCCCAGGAACATTTTTAAAATGTTAAATTAATTATAAACACCAATAAAAGGGGTGCAGCTGATTACTCTGCAAAAGCAGTATCAGTCAACTAATGATAATAACTTAACTGGTCTTTACTCAATGAGCCATACGGCTTTATAGAATGGGATTCTAGTTGTTGAGGTCATTGTGTATCTTCATTTAGTTCTAAATTTAACAGTTGTATGAAGCTTTTGCAATTAAATTTTTACAGGTTGCTTCTCTTGGAGGACTATCACTTGAAGCCCATTTATTAAGCAGGTACCATTTGTAATGTTTTCTCCACTTCCATATTTCTGCTTCACAAACATTGTTTGATCGGATGCTATGAGGCTGAGATAGTTTAGGCATGTGAAGAGGCGAGACATAGCTGTCCTTGTTAAGCCGTGTGAGAGGTTGATCATGGCGGGTTTGAGGAAGGTAGGGTAGGCCTAAAAAGTTCTGGGATGAGGTGATTAGGCAGGACATGTCACCTAGTAGGTTGATAGATAGTTGCAAGTCTCTCCTAGGCTTGTCAGTAAAACTAGTCCTATTGTTGTATTTGCTTATTCCTGGTTCGTTATTAATACATATTGTGTTATTCGCTTTCATTACCCTATTACCTTGTTGTTTCGGTTCATTGTTCCTTGAGCTCTACCGGAAACAAACTCTCTATCTTCATAAGGTAGGGGTAACGTATGCGTACATACTACTCTCTCCCGACTCTACTTGTGGGATTACACTGGATTTGTTGTTGTTGTCTGATGGTATGCTACATGAAGCAAGAAGCACTTTGCCAGAGAGAGGTAGCTTAACTGTGAATACAAGTAGTAAAGACAAACATTTGTTACTTGATGGGTCACTGATGTGTCAAAGACTGTCGCTTGTCAAACTTATTAGTTATTACTACAAAATGCAAGTGGTTCGATTCTTGATGATAATTTGAACCTGCTTTGAGAATAGGGAGCTGGGTTTGAGTAATGTGAACTATATGAATTAATGGAAGCTTACAGGAATCTAGTTGAGAATTGTTAGTTGCTGAAGTCTGTTAGGTAATTAAAACTCAGTTTCTGCAGCAGTTTGAGCCTAAACTTTGACTGGTTTGGGGTGCTATTGCGAAAGAAACAAAAGATTGTGCAAAATGACAACCAGTGCTAATCAACGACTAATTCTTTTTCATAAACTTATTTTTATCATAACACTATCGTTGCCTCCACTAAGCAATAGTCAATAGGTTAAGCATTTGTTTTTTGACATATTGACATGGCATAATTAAATTGGGATAGGACTATCATCAATAGAGAAGCATCTGAGAATATCCAAATCCCCTTTTCAGGTCATTACATTTTTTTTTCATTAACAGGAAAACTACATTATAGTATGTGCTAGTGGAGATAATTTTAGATGCTATCATGTAAGTGGTTTAAGCCTGTCTAGCATGTGTAGATATTTTCTTCGCCAGATCTATACGTTTATTTATTAAGTGCATCTTTCTGGTAGTGCTCTTTACTGCAGCAGTATAATGTCTTTGAAATAGCACCTTGTTGATTAAGCTGTGCTAGTATTTGTTGTGTGGCGAAATGGACATCTATGCTTTTCTGCCCTGTACAAGATTTTATCCCCAATTGGCCCCTTTTTGCAACTTGTTTATTTATGTTTACAGCAAATTATATTGGGGTGAAGCGTTGGTTGATGTATGTCACATATTTGGTTCTTGGTCTTTCATTGCATCTACCTTATTGGTGGGGGCCCCAAAAGAGATTTTTTTACTGTTGCTTAAGCAACTTGTGATGGCAGCCATTAGTTTTCTGTCCAAGGGCGTATCAACGGTGTGAATTACGAGTTCACGTGAACTAGAAATCCTCTAATCATGTCCCGTCCCTATATGCATAATGTTTAAATATGTGAAAAACCGGCTTTTCACCTTTTCAAAACCAGCTTTTTACCTTTTCAAATAGGATAAAGTAAGCGTACACATTAACCTTTTTCAGACAAGCTCGTTTGTGGGACTTAGCCTTATTTTTGCCACTGTTATGTTACTGTCTTAAATTGAAAGAAACTGCAGAAAGGAAAACACTGAGAAACTCATGAAGACGTTGAAAATTTTGATTTTATGAACCGTTTAATAGAACATGCTTAGCTTCCACTGAAGCTTTGTCATTTTCAGTGTCTTCTAAAAGAATTGACTTCCACAGCCACCCACCCTTTCAAACCTATTTTCTCAAGACATACAAACCAAATTTGATTATCAATCTTGGGAAAATCATAGAATTTATTTCATGATCCATGGGTCTAGCATTAGATTCAAATTAAATTGAAATATTAAAACACTTATATGCAACTAAACAAAAAAAAAAAAAAAAATGTTTTCCATTTCAATTTACAGAGTCCAAAAAAGACTAACAAGAACTACACTTTAGCTCCCTAACTACTGCCTAATGCCTAATGCCTATACACCCTGGAAGATCAAGTATCAAAGACACCTACCACTACATAACGCCGCCTCCATCCGCCGCCGTCTGCTACAGCAAAGGGAAGTCAAACTTCGCCGCTGGCCACTGCCACGTTCCACCACCACCACCACCAATCCTCTTCAATATCCTCCATCATTGTACCATGAAACAACAATATCTTTCAACCCAATTTTCAATTCCTCCCATTGACAATCCTCAAATTCTGTTCCACCATTCACAACCTTAAACTCCACCAACCATAACTCCTTTGACACTTCCAACATTTCCACCAACAAAACCACTCTCCCTTTCACCAACCCAATTCCCCCATTCTTCCTTCTTTCCACTCTATACCCTCCATCTATCCCAATCTTAATCACTTTCTCCTCAACCTCAATCACCCCCTCATTCGTAGTAAACCTCATTTCCTTCTTATTCAATCCCATTTCAAATAACCCCGACAAATCCAACCCCGAATTCATCGATATTATATCAAACGCATTCATTCTCCCCATACGTTTACTACTTTCCTTCTCCAAAATCCCCTCACCAAATTGCTTAATCTCTTCTTGTTTCATTGATGAAGATCTTTTAAACCATGGAGTATTCATCAACTCCTCAATACTATATCTCGTATCCGGGTTCGGGTCAAGTAACCGGTTTATTACTTTCCGAGCTGGCTTTGAAACCCAATCGGGGAACTTAAATTCACGGCGATGTATAGCTTTATACATGTTAGGTAAATTTGAATCATCAAAAGGTAAACTACCGGCGAGAAATACGAAGAGAATAACACCACATGACCAGGCATCTGCTTTAGCTCCGTCGTATCCTTTTCTGTAAACTACTTCAGGTGCAGTATACGCCGGAGTTCCGCAAGCGGTGTGAAGGAGACCGTTACTTACTTGCTCCGGCAAGGCGGAGAGTCCGAAGTCAGAGATTTTAAGGTGACCGTCTTTGTCTAGGAGGAGATTTTGAGGTTTAATATCGCGGTGAGCGACGCCGTTTTGATGGCAGAACTGTAAGGCGGAGACTAGCTGGTGGAAGTAAAACCGGGCGGTTGATTCAGAAAACCTGCCGCCACGGCGGTTCAGTTTCGTAAAAAGCTCTCCGCCGTGGGCGAGTTCCATTACGAGGTAGATTTTGGTTTTTGTAGCCATGACTTCGTGGAGTTTAAGGATGTTTGGGTGGTGATTAAGTCTGCGCATGGCGGAGACTTCTCGGATTATACGAGGTTCCATAGAAGCATCAAAAGTAGTTGTTGAACCGGTTTTGTTTATAACTTTAATGGCGACTTCTGTATTATTGTCGTCTAAACAACGGCCGAGGTAGACTTTAGCAAAGCTGCCACGGCCTAAAAGACGACCGAGTTGGTATTTATTGAGAATTATTGTACCGGATCCGCTACCGTCGGAGCTGGTGGTTCTTTTGATTTTGACGGGGGGAGGTGGTGGTTGGGGGTGCTTTACATCCATGCTTACGCTGGCGGATGGTGGGTGGAGGCAGAGCGAAGGGAGGAGGAAGATTAGTAACTGGCAGGGCAAGAAAGAAAGAGGAGATGAATGTTGATTTTATAGGGAGATTAATGTGGAGTGGGGTATATGGCTGGATCTAATCTGTCATTGTTCTGGTTTTGGACTCTTTTGATTTTTGGTATTTTACTAAATTCTTTCAATTTTGCACTCCTATTTTTGGAGTGTATGTACAAGTATGACTAGAGAAAATGATCATTGTTAAGAATAGAATTCTATTTAGAGTAAATGTCTAGAATTCTATTTGGAGTGAATGTTTATCTTGTGGAGAGTTTTACTTTGTGACTAAGTCATATTTCTCCTATAAATGAGGGGTCTTACCCCATTGTAAATCATCCCAAAATTCAATAAGAATTCTCTCTCCCTACTTTTCTCTACAATATTGTTCTTGTTCTTTTATTATTTCATAACACGTTATCAGCACGAGACTCTACCGTTTCAAGAAGCTCTTTGAAAAGATTAAGGTATAAGGCGTCAATCTAATACATAACTGGACCATGTGAATTTTCGTAGGTGATCACGTGAATTTTATTTCTTTATTTTCACTTTATTTCATAGTCATGGTTTTGGAAGTTTCGGATTATTGAAATTCTGTGAGATAAATAACAACAGTGATCAAGCCGATTGTAGTTCAGAAAAATATGCTACACTTTTAATATTTGTGTTTAAGCAAATTATCTTTAAGCCTAGTTTATTTCTCTGAAAATACTAATGTTTATTCGTATATTTCTTTTGTATGTCAAAATATATAAGAGCAAATATGGATATCTCACAAAGCAAACTTGGATTAAATTTCAATTGTGAAAATATTTGTTTAGTTGATTCATGTACAATACATACAATATTAAAAGATAAGAAATATTTCTCTCATTTAAGTATGTGTAAGGCAGATGTTACTACAATTTCTGGTAGTAGTAAATTAATTGAAGGCTTTGGAAGAGCTACTATAATTCTGCCTATGGGAACAATACTTATCATAGAGAATGCAATGTTCTCCTCCAAGTCCAAGAGAAACTTGTTGAGTTTTAAAGATATCCGCATAAATGGATATCATATTGAGACAATAGATGAGAATAATCTTGAATATCTCATCATTACCAAAAATGCCTCTGGCCATAAAAGGGCTATTAAGAAGTTCCCATCTTTGTCTTGTGGCCTGTATTGGACAAGAATTAGTGCAATTGAGGCACATTCTATTGTAAACCAAAAGGTTACCGATTCCAATACTTTTGTACTTTGGCATGATCGATTGGGACACCCTGGATCAATTATGATGAGACGAATCATAGAAAACTCAAATGGGCATCCATTAAAGAATTTAAAGATTCTTTTAAATGATGAATTTTCTTGCACTTCTTGTTATCAAGGTAAGTTAATTATTAGACCATCACCAACAAAGGTTGGAATTGAGTCCCCTGCGTTTTTGGAACGTATACAAGGGGGCATTTGTGGACCTATTCACCCACCTAATGGGTCGTTCCGATATTTTATGGTCTTGATAGACGCATCCTCTAGATGGTCTCATGTGTGCCTATTGTCATCTCGCAACCTCGCGTTTGCAAAATTAATGGCACAAATAATTCGATTACGGGCACAATTTCATGATAATCCAATTAAGTCTATTAGACTTGATAATGCCGCTGAGTTTTCATCCCAAGCATTTAATGATTATTGCTTATCAATTGGGATAAAAGTGGAACATCCCGTAGCTCATGTTCACACTCAAAATGGTCTTGCAGAGTCTTTAATTAAACGTCTGCAATTGATAGCAAGACCGTTACTCATGAAAACGAGGCTGCCCACTTCTGTTTGGGTTCACGCCATTTTGCATGCAGCAATGCTAGTTCGTCTCAAACCAACAAATTATCATAAATATTCCCCGTTGCAATTAGTTTTGGGTCATGAACCTAATATATCCCATTTAAGAATTTTCGGATGCGCAGTATATGTGCCTGTAGCACCGCCATATCGCACCAAAATGGGTCCGCAAAGAAGGCTAGGAATATATGTTGGGTTTGAATAGCCCTCCATTATTCGCTACCTCGAGCCATTAACGGGAGATTTATTTATTGCACGATTTGCAGACTGTCGATTCGATGAGACACTTTTCCCAAAATTAGGGGGAGAAGTTGGTGAAACCAAACGGGAAATTTTGTGGAAAAATCCATCATTATCTCATCTTGATCCACGTGCCTCTATTTGTGAAAAGAGGTACAAAAGATTATTCATTTTCAGAGAATAGCAAATCAAATGCCCGATGCATTTACGGATATGAAAAGAATAACAAAATCACATATCCCTGCGGAGAATGTTCCAATCCGTATTGATGTCCCTATTGGACAATCTTCTAGTGTCATAGCTAATGAGTCAAAAGCACGCATGAAACGTGGCAGACCATTGGGTTCCAAAGATCGAAATCCTAGAAAAAGGAAAATAAATGATCAAAATGACACTATGAAAGAATCTCATGAAGAAATCCACGACTTAATAAATTCTGAGATTCATGAGGAATCCACTGAGCCCGAGACTCAAGAAAATAAGGAACTATCAATAAATCCAATCGATATTGAGACAAATTTGAATTGATTGGATATAGTGGTGGATTATGTCTTTGCATATAATGTTGCATCCAGCATTATGCAAGAAAATGAGGATCTTGAACCTCAATCTGTTGGAGAATGTCGACAAAGACTTGATTGGCCAAAATGGCAAGAAGCAATCCAATCATAGTTGAATTCACTTGCAAAACGTGAAGTTTTTGGGCCTATAGTCCAAACACCTAATGGTGTTAAGCCTGTTGGCTATAAATGGGTCTTTGTACGCAAGAGAAATGAGAAAAATGAGGTGCAAAGATATAAGGCACGCCTTGTTGCACAAGGATTTTCACAAAGGCCTGGTGTTGATTATGAAGAGACATATTCACCCGTTATGGATGCTATAACATTCCGTTATCTCATTAGTTTTGATGTCCATGAAAAACTTGACATGCATTTAATGGATGTGGTTACCGCCTACCTTTACGGCTCACTTGATAATGAGATATACATTAAAATTCCCGAGGGCTTCAAAATGCCTAACAATTCAAAATCCCAGGAAATATTTTCAATCAAATTGCAAAGATCTTTGTATGGTATAAATCAATCAGGAGGAATGTGGTATAATCGTCTTAGTGAGTATTTATTAAAGGAAGGCTATATAAATGATGCCATTTGCCCATGTGTTTTCATAAAGAAAACAACATCGAAATTTGTTGTACTTGTCGTATATGTTGATGACATAAACCTTATTGGAACTCCTATAGAACTCGAAACGGCAATTGATTATTTAAAGAAGGAGTTCGAGATGAAAGATCTTGGAAAGACAAAATTATGTCTTGGTTTGCAAATTGAACATTTGGCAAACGGAATTTTTGTTCATCAATCTACCTACATAGAAAAGGTACTGAAACGGTTTTACATGGATGGAGCACATCCATTAAGTTCTCCGATGGTTGTTCGATCACTTGATGTGAACAAAGATCCATTCCGACCTCAAGAAGAAGAGAATGAAGAGCTACTTGGTCCCGAAGTACCATATCTTAGTGCAATTGGTGCACTAATGTATCTTGCCAATACTACAAGGCCCGACATAACTTTTTCAGTTAATGTCTTAGCAAGATATAGCTCTGCTCCCACAAGGAGACATTGGAATGGGATCAAACACATATTGCGGTATCTAAAAGGGACTACCGATATGGGCTTATTTTATGGCAACAATTGCAGTCCCGATCTTGTTGGTTATGCTGATGCTGGGTATTTATCCGACCCACACAAGGCTCAATCTCAAACAGGTTATGTGTTTACCTGTGGAGGCACTGCCATATCTTGGCGATCGACTAAGCAATCAATTGTGGCTACTTCATCTAATCATGCTGAGATAATTGCTATTCATGAAGCAAGTCGAGAGTGCGTGCGGTTGAGGTCTATAATACATCTTATTCGAGATAAATGTGGTGTGAAATGTGACAAGTTACCCACTATTTTGTATGAAGACAATGCAACATGCATAGCTCAACTGAAGGGAGGATTCATAAAAGGAGATAAGACAAAGCACATTTCACCAAAGTTATTTTTCACACATGATCTTCAAAAGAATGGTGATATTAATGTGCAACAGATTCGCTCAAGTGATAATATGGCTGATTTGTTCACAAAATCTCTACCGACGTCAACCTTCAAGAAGCTAGTGTACAAGATCGGGATGCGAAGGCTTAAGGATGTGAATTGATGCTCTCATCAAGGGGAGTTAATGCGCGTTGCACTCTTTTTCCCTTACAAGGTTTTGTCCCACTGGGTTTTCCTTGCGAGGTTTTTAACGAGGCAACCAAAAGGCGTATTATTAGATATGTGTACTCTTTTCCTTTTCTAAATTTTTTTTCCCATTGGGTTTTATTTTAGTTAAGGTTTTAATGAGGCACATTACTTATTGAGTAGACATTCAAGGGGGAGTGTTAAGAATAGAATTCTATTTGGAGTGAATGTCTAGAATTCTATTTGGAGTGAATGTCTATCTTGTGGAGAGTTTTACTTTGTGACTAAGTCATATTTCTCCTATAAATAGAGGGGTCTTACCCCATTGTAAATCATCCCAAAATTCAATAAGAATTCTCTCTCCCTACTTTTCTCTACAATATTGTTCTTGTTCTTTTATTATTTCATAACAATCATATAATAATTGAAGAAAAGAGTACAAGTTTTATCACGTAACCAATTTACTTTTTCATTTTAATTTAAAATAATTATTCAATTATATAATCAAAAAAAAATTAATTTATTTTATAAAATAACTCATATATACATATTCCTATAAAGTTTTTCTTACTCATCACATTAATTATTTAATTAGGGGTAATTGAGTCATTGTAGGTTTTTTATATAAAATTTAGTAATTTCTTAATAGGCGTGTTAAAAACAAATTAGTTAGTTATTGTGAACCGGAGGCAGTATAATATATTTTGCAAATGTACAATACTTTGTATTTGAAATACTTGTACTTCATATTTATTATGATAAGAAAATATATTATTATTCTGTTTCAATTTATGTTACACACTTTTTTTTTTAGTTTGTTCCAGATTGTATTTGAAATTAATCTAATTTTAATTATTTTATTTTTACTCATTTTTTTTTTAATGAGAAGCTTTTATAGTCGTATGAATGTTATAATCCCATAAGTTTTTACCGTTTAAGTTTCTAAGATTACAAGTTTCAAAAGTCTAATTTTTTTCCCAAGTTGTATGCGGGGTCAAACTACATTACTTTAATTGAAATGGATGGTGAAAGTGAAATTATATATTAAATAAATATAATAAAGTGAAAAATTATGTGAAAATACATATCATTCATCTATTAATTTAAGGTGTTTTTAGTATAAAGAAAAATATTTTCCAAGAAAATATTTTCTAACAAGTAGTAATCTTATTCATTTTCTGGTGTTTGCTACACAAATCAAAGAAAATATTTTTTCAAGAGTATTCATAAATAATTTTGATACAATAAACATGAAGCCATAAACTTTCGAATCGATATCCTTCCGAACACACAAATTTCACAAATTCTGTACCGCAAAACTTTCGAAATCGCAAAATTTTAAATCCATAAACTTTATAATTTCTAAACCCGTAAACTTCGAAACACATAAACCTCTAAACTCATAACTTTGAAACTTGTAAGCCGAAAGATAAAAAAAGTAAAATCGAAAATATAAAAAATATTATTTTTTCCAGGGGTGGGGGAGGGGGCAGAAAAAATAGAATTTTAAAAATTCCAACAAAAAAATAAATAATTTTTTTTTTGCGGGTTGGGGTGTGGGGGTGGGGGTGGGTGGGTGTTGACGGAAACAAAACCTTTTTGAAGAGAGGGCATGGGGTGCGGTTAGGTGGGTGGGTGTGGGGTGGGTTGGTAAGGGTAAAGAATAGGGTGAGGAAGCTTGAGAAGGAGTTTTGGAAAATATTTCCCTTTCCTTGATACGGAAAAATATTTGTTGATGAGAAAAAATATTTTTCAAAACATTTAAACCAACTAAATATGAGAAAATTGAAAAATATTTTTGAAAAACACTTTCCTTCGTACCAAACACACCCTTAGTGTTATGTACAAATTGGATGTGAAAGAATTGTTAGTATAACTAGTTACTCACTTCATTTCAATTTAAGCCTCATTTGTTTGCACTTAATGGAAGTATGCATCTTAATCATTCATATCTCAGACATTAAGTGCGTTTATTTTTAAAGTCTGAATCTTAATTATTCATATCTTAATTATTAAGTATTTTTTTTATTTCACAATCACTTAATGGGTCTGTATCCAGACCCCACTTTGTGGGAACATACTGGGTAGTTGTTGTTGTTAATGGGTCTGTATGATTAAGATCTATAAAAGAGACTTAATTTCATTAAGATGCTATCATATACATTCATTATTAATTGCTGTCACCGCCTACTATTATCAATTACCACCACCACCACTATCACGCCGCCATCATCCTCAATCATAGCCGCCATCATTATCAACCATCACCACCCACTATCCTCACCGCTCCGACCACCATCATTCTCACCCACAATCAACGCTTATCCACCTCAACTAACACAACTGACCACCCTACCACCATCAACAACCACAGTCGGTACTGCCCGTTTTATAAACCTACCGCCACCCATCCACCACCTTCCTCAGTCCCAACTATTACCATCGCCTGCCATTATTAACTATCACCACTCACCACCACCATCCTCAATCATAATCGTCACCGCTACCAATCACTACTAGCTACTAGCATGAACCACTATCATCAACCAAAACTACCACGAGTCATCGCCTCTAGTCGATATTCACCCGTTAGCCATCACCACCAACAACTATCATATTTTTAAAAACTATATATTTGATTGATAGAATATTAGATTAGTTAATATTTCATTTGAATTTTATGTTTATTAATTTTAAAATAAAAATAAATTTTATAGATTCATATGTTAAAAATCAAACAGGTCTTAATTATTTCTATTCAGATCTTAATACACATCTTAATATATTCAGATATGTATTCAGATTCAGGTATATTAATCTTAATACATATCTTGATATCCAGATGTGTATTCAGATTCAGGTATCTTAATCTTAATACATATCTTGATATCTAGATGTGTATTCAGATTCAGACGTCTTAATCTTAAAAAAAAATAAATGAGGCCTTAATGTGACACTATTTTTTTATAAGAATTATGATGGGCTTTTTTTACTTTTGAACTTGCGACAAACATTATTTACATTCAATAGAAAAAATATATATAAAGTTTGTATAATTTTTATATATAACAAATGTACAAAATATATATTTTTTTTTAATTATTTTAAAAACGACTATATAGTGTATTTTCCGAATTATTCGTTTGAAAGAGGAGGACCGTATTAAAGTTGGCTCAGGTATAAAGAGATTAAGATAATCTGTCTTCATTAACCTGCCAAACTTCTTCTTAAGCTAAAATTAAGAGAATAAGCGATGAATCATGCTTTGTACGAAGACGGCAATAGTCACGTAATTAGAAGAAAGATTAGTTATATAGTATGATTAGTTCTGGTGGAATATCTAATCTGTCTTTATTTTGGTTTTGGACTTGCTTCTTTTGTTTTTACCAAATTTTTCAAGATTCTACAACCATAATTAGGAGTGTACAAGTATAATTAAATCTATATATTTCCCAAAATAGTAAGTAACAAAAATATTTTTCGTTTGAACTACCAGGGAGATATTTGTTTTTTTAAACTTCGTAAATAATAAACTTACATTTTTATATTTGTGTGAGTTATAACTCGACCTTATAAAGACCAGCCTATAGACAATATGTCGATCGCTCCCCTTGGCCCCAAATACGGACAGCAAGCATCGAGGGCGCCCCCATCTAGCATAGACGCCATAAGCGGTAATGCCGCCCTCGACCATATGCTGTCGTCCATAGCCGCCTAAGGCTCTTTTGGCGGAGACGATGCCCCATGGGTACGCCCACAACAGTTTCACGACACGGACTCGATCCCCAATGAAAGTCAACTATCCCAGATAAGACTTATAAATACCGAAGCAATGATGAGAAAAAGGGGGTTCCACTCTCTCCCTATGGGGGCTCTAAGAAATACAGAGTACAATGCAGAGTGAGAATCACCATCAATAATACAGGGTAACAGTAGATCCATGAAAATATGATTGTAAGGATCTGAACCTCTTCATGGAGAGACAGATTAACTCATCATCATGAATAAAGATCACTAAACCTCCCATGTTATCTCTACATATGTCTCAATTATCTCTTTCCTTTGTTAAATATCGTATCTATTACGACCTGCTATGATTGACCTTTTAACTTTTACAATTGTTTTGGGTCCATAAATGTCCATAAATATTATTGAGTAAACAATATTTATAAAAGGTGAATTTACATATCGTATATTTAAGTAGCTAGGATTAGTATTCCTTTTCTTTCTTACGTCATAGAACATTTGTTTTTTTTTTTCATTCTAACATCTTCCTTAATAATATTAGATGATTAAAGCTCAAGGCAATATGATGATAAAAGTTCTTAATTAGAAGAAAAAAAGAATAATCAATAGCTAATACATTGTCTTATAAGAAATCTGTGACTAATATTATTGGAGCTAATGATCATTCATACCTAATTTTTTAAATATTTTGCACAACATATTGCTCTGTCACTTGACTATAGAAAGGGTCAACAGTAAAATTATGATTAATACAACGTTCACTTGTATGATTTTTCTCAAAAAAGAATCTTTTATTGGGATTACACGGATCGTTACTAAATGAATAATTAATGAACAAAGATGCACCATATAATTGACGATGCCAAAACCTTTCAATGCTTGATTAATTATGTAGCATATTTTCAAAGATTCTAGTCAAAGTTACTTGAAATAAGATTTTGAGTGATAATATTCTGTTGCAATTTTTGCTGCGCCACAAAAAGTAATTGCCTATACGTTGCCTTTTTAATTTCTTGAGTTTAGTCTTCACAAAAACTGATTTGTTTTATTGTTAACTTTTATAGCGGCTACATCCATCATAAAAAGTAAACAAATGCACCAGACCACAGTATAGATTTTAGGTAAGTCGCTTCGCAAAACAGCAATATATAGGCATTAAATATTGGTGGCGGCTGTAGAGATCGCCATATAACGTCGTCACTAAAAAGCTTGTTGCTCGTAGTGATATTGGAGCTAGCAACATGTCTTTTCTTAGAGCCTGTTTGGATGGGCTTAAAAGCTGGTCAAACCAGCTTTTAAGCCCCTTTTTAGGTGTGGAGGTGTTTGGCAACAAAAAAATTAGCTTAAAAAAAGTTAAAATCTGCTTAAAAAAAGCTAGAATCAATAAGTTGGAAAATCCAACTTTTTCGAAATTGGCTTAAAAGCCATATTGGTTTGACCAAGTATATTACATTTTTATCCCTTATAATTTTTCTTAATCACGAAATTACCCTTCGGTAAAAAACCCTACAACATGTTATCTTTCTCTTTTCTCCATTCTTGTTGCAGCAGCCTTCTCCTTTCTTTCCTCCAACGTTTTCTTCTTTGTCTTCTTCTTATCTCTTTACTAACTTTTTCTCTTCCTTTCATTTCTTTCTTTATGCACCCATTAATTTTTTTTTAGCCTTTTTCTCCATTTTTGCCACAGTTTTTCTTTTACCTTTTTTTGGGTTTTTATTTTTCAACTCAAGAAAGGGCTAATGAATTAAAAGATATGAACACAAAAATATAATATTATAGTAATAATCTTATTTATAATATTACCAAATTTAAGGATATTTTGGTCATTTTAACAAGAAAAAATGTTTACCAGTACTTTTTTACCAAACACTTCATCCGCTTTTTTCCAGTTTAAGCACTTTTATCCAAACACATAACTACTTATTTATAAAACAAGTTCCAGCACTTATAAAGTGCTTTTAAGCACTTAACTTAAAAGCTAATTTTTTTAAGCCAATCCAAACGGGCCCTTAGTCAAAATCATTTTATCAGTAATAAAGGTGTAAATTATTAAAAGGAAAAGTATTGACCCATTTTTTAATTAATAATAATAGGACACATGCTGAAATTTTCAATCATATCTCTTCGCAACTTTTCTTTTCAAAAATGATATGCTTTTTTATAGTTTGTATAAATCATTCTCATTTGGACGGTACGTAATTTTTCAAGATTTTTTAAACCTGTCACTTCTTCTTTTCATTGATTTAAATAAGTACACATCTTTTGGTTTAAATAATTAATTAATTTCTCATTGTCCCACCCCAGATAAGAAGATTGTGCAAATTGCAAACGAACACCTTTGTAAAGTGACGAGCAGAACCACCTTTGCATGGCATATATTACAAGATATTTTTCCCTTATTCTTACCAATTATTGGTCGTCTGGTTCAAAACTAGGTTATCTTAGGATTATAATCCTGGATTATATCAACGATAGATAATTCACTTTCTATACGAGATAGATAGTTCTATGGTTTTAGTATAAACTTTATCTGATTTTAGCTAATACCCACAACCGGAATAAGCAATTTAATTTATATTGAAATAATCCCTTAATTCCTTAACCAAGGATTTTCATTTTAGCTATCTGCCAGTCACCTCACTTTCACCAATTGCAATATTCTATGATGTTGCACCAATCTTTTATTAATACACTGCTCCAATCTAAAAAATAACATATCTACATTTGTCATACGAATATATCTAAATCTACATAATACAGTTAATTTGGTTAGGAATGCTAGGATCACATAAAGTCTGAAATTTAAGCACTCCATAATCAACATTATGGGATGAAAAAAAATGTCCATTCTGCACAAAATATAAATAATTTCACATTAATCCATTGCTTAAAAAACATAAATACATTTGCAATTTATATACAAAATAACTACAAAAAATCTAAAAAATAGCTATAATTTTAAATAGATCAATGTAGCTACAATTAATCTACAAAATAAAGACAAATAATCTAACACTATCTCTTTTGCTTCTCTTTTCGCTTGTTTAATTCGCCTCGAAGATTCTCCAGTATCGAATCATGTTTTTGTTTAGTTCTAGCTTTATATCTGATTTGACGCGGAGAAAGATTATGCTTCTTATCTACAATTGCATGTGCATATTTTCCATGCTTTTTGGGTGAATGTGGTGATAATACACCTAAATTGAAAGAAGGTATATCAGCTTCTCCAACTTTTTTAGGGTTGTGCTTTGAAGGTTTATTTTTATTCATTGAGAAAATTTGAAGCTGAAAAAAAATATGTGTATGAACTTTGAAGAATTGACTTCAGTTATGACTGGGTTGTAGAAGAAAAAACTTAAAATTGAACATTAGTGGTGGAGGTTACATATGCTTCTCTGGCTTTAGCCAAGAAAAATACGGAAAAGAAACGTCGGTGTGGGGTGATACATGGGTGAGGGTGTGAGTTTGAGAGAGAGAAACATGTGAGGGGAGGGGAGGGATTTGAAGGAATATACGGTACCATTAATTTCGGAGTGATATACAATACAATTAATGTATTAAAATACTATATGGTATATAATTGATAATTAGGTATATTAAATATAATTATATCAAACCTTAAATATTGAGAATAATATAGTTTAGTATATGATATAGGAATATAAAAATTCCTTAATTAAATATCTCCGATTAAAGCCTTGAAAGTGAGAAAATAATTGTTTAATAAACACTTCCCTTTAAATAGTTGAAGTTGAATTGGTCGGGTTAATGAATTCAAAATCAAACGGTATTAACAAAAACTTAAAAAAAAAAGAAGAGAAAACTACCCTCTATAGCCCCTCAAAAATTTAATAGCCTATGTTTTGTCCTACTTACAAAGAATGGCCTTTCGGCCCAAAAATATTACATATAATAGCCGAAAGGAATAAGTATGACAACATAGGTGCTTGTAGCTCAGTGCATAGGCACCTACTTCCTAAGCTAAAGGTCGTAGGTTCGACCCCTTCCTGGCGCATTACATAAATATTTATTTTGCAATGTATAAATATTGTATCGTAAGTTCGATATTGTATCCTTGGTGTATATTGAGCCTACCTCTTGTGTTCTTGTGTATCTAAGTGTATATATTTTGTATCATGAAAGTATAATATGTCTGAACAATGTATCAAAATTATATATAATGTGTATTTTTTAATATGTGAACATAATTATATAAATTACATACAATTTTTATGTGTAATGTGTGCACACTGTGTATTTGAAGTGTATCATGTATTTTTGTATAACGACAGACTTTTTTGTATATAGTTTGTATAGTTACATCTATTTTATATATTTTCTGTGTATTGACAGTTTATTTTGTATATTTTTTGTATAGTGACAAGTCTATTTGTATATTTTTTGTATAGTGACAATCTATTTGTATATTTTTTGTATAGTAACAGATTATTTTGTATATACATTGCATAAAATTTATATATAAAGTGTATTGTGCATCTTGCAATGTATCCATAATATATCATTAGTATATCGCGAGTGCTTTTATATATCCAAAAGGTATAGACTGTTTTACAATGTATAACTTTTATATATATAATGTGTATTGTGTATTTTCTACGTAATGATATATATATATATATATATATATATATAAAATAGATTTTCTAGAATTTAATATTGTGTTAAAAATTACAATGACAATAGTTATTGACAATTTATATCTATTATATAGTACTTCCATTAACTAGATGTCTTGGGCTCGAGCCTTGGGTACAGGGGCGGACGCAGGGGGGCGCAAGGGTGTTCACCCGAACACCCTTCGCCGAAAAATTACACTGTTTATATAAGGAAAAATCTATTTTTTATCTCTATATATTAAGTTTTGAACACCCTTGACACAAAGCTAATGCTTGGCTCAGTGGTCAAGGGTGTTCAAAATTAGTAAAGGATCACGGGTTCGATTCCCATGACTTGCATTTCAAAATTTTTGAACACCCTTGCTATAAATCCTCCGTCCGCCACTGCTTGGGTATGGAAAAATTCTTTATATGGAGTGCTTCCCCCGAAAGGGGCCCTACGCGCGCGAATCCGAATATAGTCGGGTTCTAATACGAGTACCAAATACCGAGTGAGAAACCAAAAAACTATACAGTACTTATTTGAATGTACATTTACGTTATTAATTAATTTCTAGCTAAAATAATAACTTTGGGTAAAATAGTATATATGAGTCTTGTGCAAATTACTGAATTTCAAGTTGCTATGCAAATTTCTGATAATTAGGCAAAGAAATTCTAGGTATTGTGCAAGATTAAATTTTGAGAAATGGGTACCAGATTTATTTGCATGACAATGATAATGATTATCTCAAAGATTTGATGGTGGGTCCATGTCTAGATGTATCATATCCATTATTTCTCGCTGACGCCGCAATGATTTGCCTAATCAGTTGGCTTTTAATTTCAAACAGGTACTCCTTTACGAACCTCCGCATTATATGATTATTGTAATTAATTAAGTTTTTGCTAGTGGATGTTAAAAGTTTGGCCCGAGCGGCCAACAATGATAATTGCTAAAAAAAAACGTGAATCTAGTAATAAGGCGGGGGTTGTGGACTTGCTCACTCGATGAGTTCTCTGGCTTTCGCAAAAATAGAGCGTTCAAACTCTAGTAAAAATTGTACCGGTTATTTTATTTGGTCGATCTTATTTAACTTATATCTACTTTTTTTAAAGTTATAATTTGTACTTTTTTTTAAATAACTTCAGCTCCCTTTCTCCTCCTTCTTCTCCTCCTCAAAATTTTTATTTAAAAGATCGAAGTTCACCGGTTACAAAGTAAAACTTGAGCTCTAGAGCTGAAGTTCGCCAGATATAAAATAAAATCTTCAGTTCTAGAGCTAAAGTTCGTCAGTTACAAAAATAAAAATTTCAGCAATTACAAATTAAAACTTCACCAAATAGAGAACAAAACTTAGATACTATGCTTAAGTTCAACAATTATAAACAAAAACTTCTGCACACTTGATTCAGTCGCGTCTACTAGAATGCTGAAGTATTGTGTGAATGTTTTTGCTACTCCAGCCATGTATGCTGAAGTTACGCGAAAAAGTGGGTATGCTTGTAATTTTTTTTTTTAAAGTGAGCATATATTAAAACGTGACCCAAAAAGCAAGTATAGATGCTCTATGGTCCTCTTTCCTTTCCCCTCCTGCCGGTCCTGTCCGACCCGATGTAATTAAAAAAAGTTGGGATAAAGGCAAAAAAAGTACCTCTACTTTGGTTATTTATCCAAATTTGTACCCCGTTATACTATCGGGCTAAAAAAGTACCTATCGTTAATAAAGTAGGCAAAAAAGTACCCAGTTTTAACGGTCATCCTACGTGGCAACCGGATCCAGCCTAAAATTTTGCCAACTAAGATAAAATTTGCCATGTAGACAAATTAAATCCGCCCCAGCAATTTGACCCGCCCCAGTAATGTTTAATCCGCCCCAAATTTTAGTTAAACGCAACATTATTCATCTAAATCGTCTGATTTTTGTTGGGTTTAGTTTGATTTTTGTTTTGTTTGACTAGGATTTTGACTGATTTGTATGTATATGTATTTTTGAATTTGGAGGTGTGTCCGATAAACAAACCAAAATCGAGTATGAACACCAAATGTGGTGTTCATACTCGATTTAACCCGCCCCAAATGTGGTTAAATCGAGTATGAACACCACATGCAAACAAAAAAAATAAAGTCGGACACACCTTCAAATTCAAAAATACATATACATACAAATCAGTCAAAATCCTAGTCAAACAAAACAAAAATCAAACTAAACCCAACAAAAATCAGACGATTTAGATGAATAATGTTGCGTTTAACTTAAATTTGGGGCGGATTAAACATTACTGGGGCTGGTCAAATTGCTGGGGCGGGTTTAATTTGTCTACATGGCAAATTTTATCTTAGTTGGCAAAATTTTAGACTGGATCCGGTTGCCATGTAGGATGGCCGTTAAAACTGGGTACTTTTTTGCCTACTTTATTAACGGTAGGTACTTTTTTAGCCCGATAGTATAACGGGATACAAATTTGAATAAATAATCAAAGTAGAGGTACTTTTTTGGCCTTTATCCCAAAAAAGTTTCGTCAGGTAAGCGAAACGGTCCCCATATGGCTTTTCTAATTATGTATTTTCTGTCAAGTTATATATGCACATTTTTTTTAAAATTTTATTTCAGGACTATTGACATTTGGCTTTGCTGCAGCCAGCAACTTGTAGCATACCCAACTTGTAGCCAACCATTCGCTCTCTTTCACGGTCCATTTATAAGAGCCCTACTGCCAGACCAAAGCATATACTAGAATCTAATTTCCTTTATTTTTCTTTACTTTTTTTTTCTTTTTCTCTTTAAATTTAATAACCTGATGGAATATCTTAATTTTTGTTTGCAATCTGATGTCTGGAACTTACTTTCAGCGCCAAGTAATTTGATTCGCACCCGAAAACTTCACTTAGGGGTAAAGCGCTCTTACAAAGGCAATTTCATTTGAACATACCTCTAGTTAAGGATGAAAAAGCAGTTATTATTCCATCACCCGATGTCTGATAGAATATTTAATTTCAACTACCATAAGAAATTTTTGTACCGAGCTTGTAAAACTGTGATTAAAACTCTGCACATTAATGCAAGACAGAAGTTATAATGCATCACTTGATCGTCCAAAATGATTTCTTTTTGCTTTATTTATTTATGTTTTTCTTTTTGGTTAAGATTTTTTCTGCGCGATATATGCAAGTAAATAGAGGAAAGAGAAAAAATCATTGTTCGAGATGAATAATTCTATTTTTAGGGTAGCAGGAATGATCAAGCAAACATGATTAAAAAATTTCAAGAATTAATAAGCCATTAAAGTCTTAAATTAAAGTGCAAAGCCAACGTACTGACTCATCATGTTGAATAATTATAATGTAGGCTATATCTTTTCTGTTCAAATTTTGTGGCTGGATATTATTCGTTGAGTTTTCTATGAAGTTACTAATGATGTTAACGCCTCAGAAATAGAAGTAGAAAAAGGCATTGTTTTCGTGACAATAATGTTATACCAACTAATTCAACTGTAAACAGCATTAAATAGGATTTGATAAAGGAACTATTTTATCAAGTCAAATCAATATTTTAATTTTGAGTCCAGTCAACAGTGTCAAATAAAATGTGTCTGAAAGATGAAAATTTTATTTTTGGCTAGTTAAAATAATTAGAGCAAGTTTCCTGTATAATAGAAAAAAAAAGTTGGTTCTTGGAGCCAGCACCAGAATTATTTATTTTACTCTAAAGGCAGAAGTTTTTTTAATAGTATATCATAATATGCTTAATAAATAGTGATGGCTGGTCCATCAACCTAGGGGTGTGCATTAGATTTATCGATTCGATTTTGACTCTTATCGATAATTACTTATCGATTATCGATTTGTACATATGCTTATCGTTATCGTTTCAATAAGTTTTTGATTTTTTCGATCTCGGTTTATCGATTTTTGGGGCTTATCGATTCGGTTATCGATTACACCAATAAGAAAATTTGCGGGATTCCACGAAAAGTATAATGCTATAAACACGCCTAACTAATATGGACAAAAAGAAGCTAAAATAAGATTAACATCGTTTATAACATAAAAATTGTGTCAACAAGCATATGCAACGAAACTAAATTAAGGGATCAAATGTACGTAACCAACACTCCAACGGTATAAAAAAATACATCATCACGACTGTATTGGAAAAATATTTGAACTTCATTTCCTTCAGCTTTAAATATGATCATTCCTTAAATGTGATAGATAAAATAATTAGGGGTGTGTATTCGATTTATCGATTCGATTTTGACCCTTATCGATAATTACTTATCGATTATCGATTTGTACAACTGCTTATCGTTATCGTTTCAATAAGGTTTCGATTTTTTCGATTTCATTTATCGATCAACCGATAATAAATAATCGATTCGATTTATCGGTAAACCGATTCGAATGCACACCCCTACATCAACCTTAGTAGTGGTTCCTAGAGGACAAGTACTAAACAAGAAAAGAATTTGCATATTTCTTCTTGAAAAATAAAAAAAGGAAGAAAAAGAATGCAATTTATGAAAGTGGAGGGACCATTAAATATTAAAGCCAATAAACAGACAGAATTAGATTTTCATGTCACTGTATAAGTCATTTATTTCTAAGATGTAGTGCTAGGTTTGATTGGTGAATATAACAATCTAATTGGTGACAAAGACATAATCACTCCAGCAATAGTTTCTTAAATAATACTCCTATGCTCTAAATAGTGAAAATAATAAGGGCTACCACTTTTCAGATTGGTAATTAAAAAATAGCTATTATTTATAAAGTCATTGAAAAATAATTATTATTTTGCTGTAACACGGAAAGTTTCAACATAATATACTAGAGATTGGTGCACCTATATGTTGAAACTCAAGCACACAAAAATTAGTTCCAACAGAATATGCTGGAGATTGGAGCCTTTGTATCAATTTCCAGCATATTATGCTGGAAATCTAGTATATTACACTGGAACTCTAGTATATTATGTTGTAAGTTCGCAAGAAAAATTTGAACTCTAGTATATTATGCTGGATTTTTTTGAATTTTAAACAGTATCTTCATTCAAATTTGTCATTACATGAAAAATGACTAAATTTCGATTACTTTTCAAACTGAGAGTAATTTTCAATTACCACTTGTAAATCTGGCTATTTTTAAACTTCACCAATCTAAATACCTAAAAACCTTATGAACTTTTAAACTTGCATGCCATAAATTAATTAATACAACAAATAAGGACATAACAAAGTTTGAAATTAAGGGGGTGAGTCAAGTATCAACAAAAATCATTTGTAATTTCGTTTCTTACCAGGATGGTTAAATGAGCGAATTAGGTCAAAATTGGATAGGTAAAACACAATTAACTTAGCTAAACGATGAGTCATAATATAACGTGTTTGATGTTTGATAAATTGAACCCATAATGACGTATTTCTTTGTTGTATCATTCAAACCTGTTAAAAAATTGGACTTCATTGTTAACTTAGGCTAATTTGACATGCCTATATGTGAATAATCATAACTAAGTTGTTGAAAAGTCCTAAGTTTAGAATGAAGTTTTTTTTTCAAGAACTAACCATAGAAATATAAATAGTTGTTGGTCAATTATTCAGTTGCAAATTCAAGAAAAAGTAAAAACAAAAAAAAGGCACAAAGAACCAAGAGACTTTGGGACAAACACCAATTCAATATCCCAATGACCTCTCTAATATATCGAAAATTTTAATGTATTATCAGTAAAAAGACAATTGGAAAATACGTAGATTGCGTTCAACCTAATACTTGTTGGACTTGTTAGTTTACTTTGTAGAATATGAAAGGGGTAGCTAAACTAAAACCTTTTTTATGCTTACAAGCATGAATATACTTTTTTTTTGTTAGAAAAACTTTCAAAAACCACTAGTCCTTGTCACTGTTCCAAGAGTAAAAGAGAATTAGCATAATCCACGTCCATCACTCATTAATTATATATTTATAATAGATATTTTAGATTCAATAAGAGATTGACAATACTTAATAAAAGATGTGCACCATTACTTTAAAATAGTAACAGCATCTTCCAAGCTCACCAATGTTAGGGACTCTTGACAAACATATTATTTTAAGCGATAGATTTAGTGTGACTATCCAAAGGGGTCATTACTTATTTCTTCATCCACTTTCTGCTTTTGAGGTTTTGAAAATCTTATTTTTATCTGCTTCGATTTGCGTGCACAGTCCAAGCGCGTAGCCAAAAATTTTTTATGTTGAAATATGTGAATTCTATAAAAAAAATTAAAGAATTTTGTTTTTATATGATTAAAATTGACTCTGGTCAACATTTTGGGTAAACGGACCCGGACCCGAGATTGGACGGTCCCGAAAGGTCCGTAAAAAAATATGGGACTCGGGCATGAGCCCGGAGTCGAATTCCAAGCCCGAGGAAAGAATTTTTCTGAAACTATAAAGAAAAAATTAGAATGAAAATTGATTAAAAGACTATGGTATCGGGCTTGTATTTTGGTTCCGACGCTCGGTACAGGTCTTAAATATATGTTAAACGCTTTCTGTAAAGTTTGGACGAAATCGGACGTCATTTGACGTGTTTCAGACCTAAATATCTAAACTTTGAAGTTTATGAAGTTATAATGAAAAATGATGAATTTAAGGTTTGATTCAATGATTTTGATGTTATTTTGGCGATTTGATCGCATGGATAAATCCATAGGATATTTTTGAGATTGTGTACATATTTTGTTTGGAGCCCCGAGGGATCGGGTGAGTTTTGGATAGGTGTCGAGTTGCATTTTGAACTTTGGAAAAATAGTTGCATGTCAGGTCTCGTATATTCGCATTTTCGAAGGATTTCTCGCAAATGCGAGACTCGCAAATGCGAACTCCTCGTCGCAAATGCGAAGTCTGGGGATTTGGCTTGGGATTGCAAATATGACGCCCTTGCTCGCAAATGCGAGAGGGTCAAGATCGCAAATGCGATCAATTATTCGCAAATGCGAACTAAAATCTCGCAATTCTCAGCCCTATTTTGTTCGCGAATGTGAACCTATGTTCGTAGTTTCCATATTCGAGGCCCAGCAAATTTTATACTTAGTTGAATTTTCATCACTTTTCACCATTCTTTCAAAACCCAAACACCATCGGCGATTTTTCAAGGGCAAACTTCATCCTGAATATGTAAGTTGATTTTTACTCAATTTCTTCAATATTTAACATCATTAAACATGTTTTCCACTTGAAATGAAGGATTTTTATGGGTGAAATTGGGTCTTTTGGGTAGAACCTAGATTTTTTATAAATTGGGGAGTTGGACCTCGATTTGAGGTCCGATTTTAAAATCAATTACATATTTGAATTCGTGGGTGTTGGCCAAGTTTAGTTGAAGTTTTGAAGATGACAAATAAACATCAGGGGAAGGACCTGGTCCATCATGACAGACACAGTTATTCATAACCATCGCATATGGAAGACACGTGAGGAAGATATGTACCGAGGCGTATGCAACAAATATCTTCTGAATGTGATCGAAAAGGTTGCATTGAGTTCAATGGAGAACAATCTTCTTAAGATAAGAGAACACGATCCTAAGCTAGGATAAGGATGAGAGTTTGTAGTAGTTAAGGACTGAAATCGACAAAGGATAAGCACTGGAGTCTTGATCAAACTCTAACTGCTGATCTATTAAATAACTAAGTTGTTCTCTTTTACAAAAAATGCATATAAGCAGAAGTAAAGCATATTTGAGAGCAAAAAGAATCAAGTCTATTTTGCAAGCAATATATGCGAGATACAAGTGTGCACATCTAAAGCTACATGAACTAAGATAGAAAAACCAGTTTCATCATTGTGGTTATTCAAAGTTTAATTCAATTATAGTAAGGTTTTCATATTGTACCTTTAGCTTTCATAGAAGCAATTGTATTAGGTGCATCGAGTATTCAAGTTAGAGTTAACTTGAAAGTGTCGCAACAGCTGAGGTTGTGTGCCACACTGGGATTAGAGTTAATCCTTAGGTTTACAAAGTTTCTTTGTAAATGCAGTTTTTGGGTCAGTGATTTTAGTGGAGTTTGGGAAAATCCTACCGAGTAGTAGGTCGTGGTTTTTTCACCTTTTGAGCCAGGTGTTTTCCACGTAAAAATCTTTGTGTACTTTAGTTTTAGCATTTATTATTCCGCAAACTGCTGTAGTTAGAACACTTAGAAGAACCAGGTTCTTCCAAAGCAAAAATTAGGTACCACACAAATCACCCCCTCTTGTGTGGTATTTACGTTTAAAACATCAATTGGTATCAGAGCAGGTTATCCTTGAAGAGGTTAACACCTTAGGAAAGATCAACATGAGTGCACCACCTGGGAACTGGGAAAGGCAATCCACTGTTAGGCCTCTTCTCTTTAATGTCCTCTACTACTCCTAGTGGAAAAATAGAATGAGGGACCATATCATGGGTGAAGACTATGAGCTTTGGGATATCATCACTGATTGTCCTTTAGCCACAACCAAGAAGAATGCCGAAGGATTGGATATTCCAAAGATAAGAGTAGATTGTACTGCTGAAGATATAAGGAAATGAGAAAAAAATGCAAAAGCCAAGAAATGGTTGGTATGTACACTAGGTCCCGATTAGTGCAACGGGATTCAAGGCTGTGCTACTGCCAAGGAGATCTGGGATACTTTATAAGTGGCTCATGAAGGAACACCTCAGGTAAAGAGGTCAAGAGGAATTCTACTGTATTCTCAATATGAAAATTTTACCATGAAAGAAGGAGAAACCATCCAAGAAATGTATACTATGTTCACCACACTGACAAATGAACTTGGGTCTCTTGGAAGGATTATCCTGGAAGAAGACAAGGTGGACAAAATTTTAACTAGGGTTCTGCCAATCTCCTGGGAAAGCAAAATCACTGCTATTCAGGAATCAAAGAACATTACTACTCTAAAGTTAGATGAACTAATTGGAAATCTCACTGCCTATGAACCGAGAAGACAAACAATGAAAATCGATGCTCCAAAGAAAGAAAGACGTTTGGCTCTCAGAATTTCAGAAGGATCAGATCTTGAAGATGATGAGATGGCTATGATAACCAGGGATTTCAAGAAATTCATTATGATAGGAAAAGGTACTTCAAAAGGAACAAC
Source organism: Nicotiana noctiflora (assembly GCA_032618575.1). NCBI lineage: Eukaryota > Viridiplantae > Streptophyta > Magnoliopsida > Solanales > Solanaceae > Nicotiana > Nicotiana noctiflora. The sequence continues at coordinate 52,024 of JASVEL010007516.1, forward strand.
ATTCAGCAAATCCAGGGCTCTAGAGAAACAAACCAATGAAGGTTGTTACAAGTGTGGGAAAACTAATCACCACATCAGAAATTGTCCACAATGGGAGATTGAATGTGTGAGCACATGATTTTTGCACTAAGCCTTTAAATTCCAAAATTAAAATAAATATGTTTTTGAGTGCAATTACTTGCTTTGCTTGAAATTAGTTATATTTTTGTGTGTTTGAGTAAATAAGAAATTAGAAAAATCAAAAAAAAAAATAGTAGTAATTAGTTTGTTAGTTTAGTTAATTAGAAAAAAATTAGCTTAAATAGGAGAAAATAAAGAAAAAATAGCAGAAAAATTGCAAAAAATACTAGGAAATTAGAGTAGGTAGTAAATTAGGATTTATAATTTTTCATAAAAGAAAAGAAAAAAAAATAATATAAAAGAAAGTGCATAAAAATCATTAAAACCAGAAAATACAAAAAAAATAGATATATATATACAGGTATAATGAATTGGGCTAACTGAGAAGCCCAATATGCCAAGCCCAGTCACTTGGCCCGCCTGGCCTTTAATTGTGTTGATCGTGACCGTCCATTTTGATATATCCAACGGTCAAGAATATTAGGTGAATTATTGGTATAATTAAATAATTGGGAGTCAATCTGAGCCGTCTGTGTGATTTGATCTAACGGTTGTTGACTTTAGTCTCATAAGCGTCTGAACGACGCCATTTTAGTAACACGCGTGTGAACCGTCGATCTTGATCAAACGAACGGTTGAGATTATCTCGGATTCAATGGCTATATAATACCTTTGTCCGAAAATTCTCGCCCATTTCACGAACCCTAATAAACGGCCGCCCCTGTATCTCTCGTCTTCTTCATGTCTTCAACCCCAGAAAACCCTAGGCGGCCATGGCGGCCACCACCCTTCACGGTGGTCGCCGGCCTCTCAACATCCCTTCCCTCTTCATCTCCTTCTTCTCTTCTTCTTTACTCCAGAGAAAAACCATAAAATCACCCTTCTTCATAAATCCCGGTCACCGGAGTTACACCGGTGACCACCAAATTATGCAGATCCACCTGAAACTAATGCCAAACTCTTCCTCTCCACTAGATCTACCCAACCATACCACTGGCTGTCCTCGAATCTAACCGGAACGCTTCGAATATCCAAAATAAGGTCACCGGAAACCTAACTCCGGTGACCCCAAAATCAAAACCACCCAAAGGCCTCATCTTTCACACCCCTGAACATCCCTTACAACTCAAAACCACAAAAAGGCTTTCCCTTTGAGCCTAAAAGAAAAATCAGAGAAAAATCGAAGAAAAAAAGAGATCTGGAAACGAATAAAGAAGATGAAAACAAGAAGAGAGAATAAAGAAGAAAAGAATTCGTGAGAGATTGGAAAAAGAAAAGAGTTAGGAAGCTCGGGGGACCGGCCCCGCAAGCTAAGTCCCTCACCCTTTAGTTTTCTTTAGTTTAATAGGATTGTTTGTGATTTCTTACATGTTTTGGTCCTGACTTCTATGATTTTTGTTCGCATGATAAGTATCAATTAGTCTTGTTGATATTCTGTTCTTTTTCTTTATTTCATTTTAGTTTTAATATGCCTTGTATATCTTTGCCTTGCATGTTCTGATTGATTTGCGTTTCATATGTTAGTTGTAAGGCTATTCTTGGTTCTCTTTTGGTGATTCTGTTCTTATCTCGAGTTTGAGCTTCACATGCTAGTCTAGGATCCTGTATATCCTCATCTATTAACCTTTTTCTTCTTTAAATTCTAGAATAGTTCCTTTGAACATGTTAGTCATAGGGTTTATGTTGGTTTTATGATTTTCATTTCTGTTTCACATCTCTTGTCATCTCGGTCCTGTGCTTCTCATGCTAGTCTAGGACCCTTCTGCTTATCTTCTCATGCTAGTCTAGGACCCTTCTGCTTATCTTCTCATGCTGTGAGTCTTTGTCTATTTCTCTGTGACCACACTGATTTCCCAACTGGTTCATCTCCTATGTGTCCCTGTGTTCTTTTGGGCTTGTTAGTGATAGGACTCTATTTGTTATATGCCTTGTTTGATCACATGGCTTTTTGCTCTAAGATTGAGAAGTTCATCCTTTTGTGTCATTTTAACTGTTGAGTGCTGATTCATGGCAAAAGCATGACCTTTGATCTTTGTCTTATGTTTGAAATCAGTCTTAAATTATTATGACCACTCTTGTTGCCTTTGACTGTAATAATTCATAGAACTGGGTTTCTTTCTAGCTTTCAGGGGCTAGTTTTTTCTACTGTTATCAAGCATGTCTAGTTCATGTACTGGTTAAAGTGTTTAATTCTCAATTAGGATTTATTCTTTTAAGATTTTCATGATCTTGGTATTTCCCCTTCCCTACATTAGCCTGGTTCTAAGGTTGACCATTGATTCTCATGACTGATCAAGCTATGTTTAAGTTTAATTGTTTGTGAGAATTGAACTTAGTACCTATATGTTCATGAATCTTGAGTATGCTTTGGGTCTTTCAATGAATCATCTAGCATGAATTGGTTGCAATTGGGTCTGCTTGATGTCATTTAACACTTTGGTATATGCAATTGAGTCATGAAAGTTGATTAATTAAGATTCATCATTATCAAACCTGCCTTCTGAGTTTTAATTGATTGATAAACATTGCTTGGTTTCATATGACTATGTGTGCATTTGAATGTCAAAATGACTGAATTTGCATCAGGTTTATTGTTAGTATGAATACTGTTAAATGCCTTTCATACTTTAGGAGGATTGGTTATAGCTGTAGTTCTAGGTTCCATAAGTGGTTAGTTTTCAAATAGGATAAAACACTGAAAATGAACAAAAAATAGGTTGTTAGTTTAATAATTGGCCTAAGAATGGTCAACCTTGCAAAGGGTTGACCAATTCTGTGAGCCCTAACACACAGTCCACCTTAAAACAGTGGCTGGTTGTGCAAAGGGTTATGTCTGCAAATGCAGACTGGCCCAGGCTCTATATTGAGCCCCGAACAGCAAAGTGGCCAAACCTTTAAAGGTTTTGGGCCCAGCTGTTCAGTATATGGCTTTAATAGCCCAAGCTAAGTCTCAACTTGAGACTGGCTAACTTTTAAATAGGTTAATCATAACAATAAAACAAGCTATGCCTGCAATTAGCTTTAATTAAGAATAAATTGGTCTTAATTGACTGGAATTAGTTTAAAAGTGGCTAAAATTGAAATAGTTCTTAGAAATAAAACTGGCCAGCCCTTAAATATTAATACCAGGGCTGGCTATTAGTTAAATAGTTCAAAACAAGCTGAAAATCTGCCCTAGGCAAGCTAGTAAATCAGCAGTGCCCTTAGGGGCATAATTGGGTATTAAAAAGGTAAAATAGTAACTAGTAAGAACTTAGGAGGGTAATAGGGACATTCATGCTCCTGATTTCTGCAATTTTGCAGAGATTTAGGGGTATAATGGTCTCCTAAAAATGGGAAATCTGTAAAAATCTCAAACCCCTAAGGTCATACTAGTAAAAGCCCATAAAAGAGAATCTTTAGAACCTTCCAGCACATGCTGGAAGGGTTTTTAGTAACTGAAATATGGACCAAAGTGTAGAATGAATAATTTTAGGAGGGGGAAGTGGGATTAATCCCATACTTCCTCCCCAAGTATTCAGCCCTAAAGGTTAGCTATAAATATCTCTTAAAAGGGGCTGAAAAGGGGGTTCCACAACATTGAGCAATCTGAAATTTATACTTAGGCTAATTATTGAGAAGAAGTACTAGGAAAAACATAGCAATTCAGCAGTAATCATTGCTGGAAATTCTGGGTGTGAGAGCTTGTGATTTTAATCTGTTTTTCTGGGTTTTGCTCGATCATCTACTGGGTTGTTCTCATATTGCTGTTGCTGTGCTTTTGTGTTGCTGTGTTGCTGTGCCTCTTTTATCACTGTTGCATTGCCTTGTGTGAACCATTGCTGATTACTTACTTGCATCCCTTAGAACTCATTGGATCTTTTGCTGAACCAGGTACATATTCTGCTCAAATGTAATGTTGGAGTGTAGATAAAATGAAGTTCAAGGATCGAATCTGAATACTGATGTCCTCTTTACTTCTGTTTTAGTTCAATTGTTAGTATAGTAGTGTGTAGATTTGTAACTTTATAATAGTATAGCAGCTGAAGAACAAAGACCAAACAGAAACTATGTAATAACTAGTAGTAGTAGTAGTATAGCTGTAGTATGAATTAGTACCTCACTCAGTTAATTAGGTAATAACATTAAAACATAAGATAACTAATAATGGTTTCGGAATTGGTAATCACTCACCAACAATAGATCCATAAATCGTACTCATACATTAGGAGTCATTCAAGTGTAGAGGAACTTTAAAATTGGAAACATTAGATCAAACATTGAGCCATTCACGATGAGGTTAAGTACACTGTGTTGAGTTAAAGTTGTGGTAAAATCAGCAGTATAAGCGTGTTGAATTACTTAGATGCTCGAGATTATTGCAACTAAATAACTAGGTTGTTTAAATTCTGCTCATGTGGTTCATTAATTATTAAAGGCCTAAGTCTGGATGTGAGTGGTCAAAAGATAATAATGATTAGGGAATAATATAATTCATCTGCAACTGGGTAATGCAATAAGAGCAAATTAGCATAACTCTAGTGATAAGCATTGTGCAAATTTCCTTAGTGTAATAATCTGGTAACAGGGCTAGTAATTGGATCAACAGAAGTTTGGATAAAAGTAGTCTGTTAATTTAGTTATCCTAGTTAGCTGTAACTATAGAATCTCCTGTACAATAGCTCTACTCTTTCAATAAATAAAAGCATTTCTAAGTTCAATCCTATTGATTCATGTCTTCTGGTTTTTTTTTGCACTTATTGTTATTTCATATTATATCGGCTTTGGCTCAAATATGCAAGCTATCTTTGAACTACAATGTGAAGTTAAGAAAGCCAGCAAGAAGAAGTCGAAAGGACTGGGTTTCGAGTACTCGAACAGTCCATATACATAAATGGAAAGAAGATCAGGCCCAATCAAACAAGAAATCATATGGGTCGGGATTACTATAGTGTAGCAATGCGATTAAGGAAAGAACAAATCTAGAAAAATATAGTTAAATACAATTATCGAATCCTTTAATGAAAATTGGGACGAGCCTCGCCCGAATAACACCGGGGCCCCCATTTAGTAGTGATATAATACAAAATAGACCCGGGAAAGCTAATAGCTAATTCCATAGCTTCTCCCAAAAGATTTAAAAGCCGATAGACGTTACTTTAAGGCACGATTTTAATATACCTTCCTATGAACGAGTGTGCACTTGGTGCGACTCAAATCCAAATCTCGGCAAAGCCGAAATACACCAAAAGTCATAGGCGTACTAGTTGCGGTATGACTCGAGGCGTGTTTCCGCAATGTCGCAAATTCCTAAAAAATGACATTTAACGTAAAGGCACAATATATTGTTTAAAACTTATAATTGAGTCAAACGAAAGTCAAGAACGCCGGTGGAGCGACCGTGCTAAAACCACGGAATCCGGGAGTGCCTAACACCTTCTCCCGGGTTAACAGAGTTCCTTATCCGGACCTCTGCTTCGCATACATTTCAAAGAGTCAAAATTCCTCGGATTCGGGATTAACCGGTGACTTGGGACACCATTGTCATTCCCAAGTGGCGACTCTGATTAATCTCTAAATATATCCCGAACCGATTGTCCTTAAATTGGAAAAACTCCTTCCCTTACGTTATTTTATCCGTCTCGGGTAATTGAGCGTCGGGGTATACCCTACAAGTGTATTTTATACATCTTACGCATGTTGGGGTAGTAAAAAGGGAGGTGTGACAGCTCTGGCGACTCTGCTGGGGATCCAACCCTGAATTTCGATTTCAGGGTTTAAGAACTCGAGCTCCTTAGAACTGCCGTTCGCGTTTTTGTTTGACTTCATTATGTGATTTGAACAACATGCTATGTGCTTTATCGCTTTGATATTATGTGAATTGTATATAAAATTGTGCCGAAAACCCTTCTCTCTTCTCCCTCGGGATGTGCTTACTGGTTGAGACTCCCCTTTCTGTTAAAGTCACCTTAAATTAAGAAAAAGAGGCCGGATAAGTTACAAAGCCAATTGACTCCGCGGGTCACCGGTACGTAGCCCCCTCCTCGATTCGAGTTGTCCGCTCGGGTACACGGTCTAGCAATCCATGAAACCGTAAGATTTTGAACATAGGTCTAGGACGATTATTTGCATCATATTTGACTTAGGGGACTCAACACAGGGGTTGGGTCCGTCTAGGACAGGTGACCCGGTATTGAAAAGACCGAGCATGCTGTGTGTTGCATTTTATTGTCCTTGATCGTTATGCGGACCGGCTGAAATCCCGAGATTAGAAAAATTGTTGAAAAAGAAAAAGAGAGAGAGGAAAATAATGATTTGTAGAAAATAGGTACACGGAAGAATTTGAAAATTTGAGAAAAATAGGTGGAACATTTTTTGAAATAATTGGTCAAATAATCTGACCGAACTACGCAGGTTTGATTCTCGCCATTAGGTGGGATACGTAGGCAACCCTTAAACGGGTCCAACCACACTTTTAAAAAAGACCAAAAAGATTTTCTTTTCAAATAATCGAGGTGATTGCTATTTTTGGAAATGGCCGAATGTTCCGAAAGGACGACGGAAGGCTGTTTTTGCAAAAATGGCCACTTCGAAAATCATTTCTCTTTTCTTTCATTCAAAATTGAAAACTTGCATTGAAAAAGATTTTTCCTTTTCTAAATAAAATCACCTTAATAAATGTGCAGGACGAGCACGATGATGAATGAACAAATTTCCCTAAATAAAATCCCTTTGGAGCTGAGATTATGGTGGCAGGACATGGGATCCGATGGTCAAGACTGGGTCAAAAGGTACTTGAAAGGCCTTACGGGGTTACTCGAAATAGTTCCTCGAGGTGACGTGGTTAGAGCGTTGGTCACGTTTTGGGATTCGGCACACAACGTATTTCATTTCCCAGATTTTGAACTTACCCCAACTTTGGAGGAGATTGCCTTTTACATCGGGAAGACCGAGGTTCCGCTGAAAGGAAAATACCCGGTATCTCCGAGGACGGTGACAGTACATCGCTTCCTCGACTCTTTGAAAATTGCCCGGAATGTTCATAATGAAGATCTGGCCAACGGGTTTTGTTCTTTAAGCTTCATCTACAATAGGTTTGGACACGTTGGGGGTTTCAATGATCCTACCAACAAGCTATGTTGCAAGTCCAACCGGGCGAAATGGGAAGAACACCGGAGGTTCGCATTTTTGGTGGCATTTCTTGGAGTTGTTGTATTCCCGAGGAAAGATGGACATATCAATATAAAAGTCGCCGGGGTAGCTACCACACTGATAGTACAAGAAAACTGTACTCTGGCCCCGATGATTGTTGCGGATATCTATCGTGCTCTGACCGCGTGCAAAGCGGGGGCTACTTTCTTCGAAGGGTGTAACTTGATCTTGCAAATCTGGCTAATTGAGCATCTGTGCCACCACCCTTCATTCTCGAGCTATGGTTCGGCCAATCGGACATATTTGGAAGAGTTCAATACGAGGACAAAAGAAGTAAAGTTGCCAGAGGGAGTCCAAGGTTGGATTATGTATCTTCGATCACTAACCGACGGTCAAATTGATTGGACGTATGACTGGTTACCTCTTGACGAGGTGATATACATGCCAACGGAGGGATCGCCATTTTTGATCATGGGTTTGAAGAGTATACAACCTTATGCTCCATACAGAGCCTTGCGACAGTTAGGGCGGTGTCAAATTATTCCGAGGGATGGGGACCTCAGTGTGCAGGCCGTGGAGATTGGTCCAGACGGGCAATTCCCGGAAGCAAGAATCCGGCAAATCTGGAACGAGTGCCAAAATTTGAAGATTGATACTTGTGTGCCGAATAGAGCAAAGGGGGAGATATCACCTGGGTACTCCACATGGTACCGACGAGGGGTTGAACACGAACGTCTTTCAAAGAGACCTCACTTGCAAGACCCGATAGAGCAATCCGAGGAAAATCTGAAATGGGCGGCCAAGGAAAAAGAATATAAGGCCAAAATCAGTTTGTTGGAAGATAAGCTGAGAAATCTTCATTTCGAAAGTGGCCTACAAGCAGCATCCGATGAAGGGGAAAAGAAACAGCTGAAAAAAGAAAATGATATGTTGAAGGCTCAAATAGCTCAGATGAAAATTGCATCCGAGACCCCAGCTCGTTCAGCCCGAGATGAAAAGTTAATTGAGATTCTCCGGCGGAAAGTGAACGACTATAGCTTTGATTTGGACGTAGCTGAAAAAGAGTTAGTCAAGGCTCGGAAGCAAATGGGCAAAGACGCCGAGGAAAGAGCCAAGTTAGTCCAGCAGCTACAAAGCAAGCACGATGTTGAAATAGCTCAGCTTAGAAAGAAAATAACCTCAGCCACAGCCAAGAGTAACAAGATTATCAAAGATCTTGAAGAAGAAAGAGAGCATTGCTACACGAATATGGCTAGATTAGAATTGAAGCTACAACAAGTGCAAAAGGACAACCAACACACCTTGGATGCTCGCGCTCAGCAAATAAGTCGGCTATTGCAAGAAAAAGGGGTCATCAGAGAAAAGATTGTTCGTATCGCCCAATACATCACCCGAAAGACTCAGCTTTGTGAAGACATGTCTCGGAGGACTTTTGTTTCTGCAGTGAAGTTTTTTGTACAACAAGTCATGGCCGACCTGGATAGGCTTCAAAGGGGTTTAGCATATAGGCCCGCGGCAAGGCCGAACGATGCCTCGCGGGCACTAGGTGCATTAATGTACTCTTAGGTCATGCATCGTCTTTTATTTTATTTTTCTTTTTCTTAAACATCACTTTGTAATCAAGGTTTTGAATTATCAATGAGAAAACAAAGTGTTGTTACCAATTCTTTTGCTTCATGTCATTTCCTTTATATCCGCTAGGCAAATAAATAGGAGCGTGATTATGAAAACGGCAAGGAAAAAGAGAGAAAAAAAAAAAGGAGAAAAAAAAAAGCAAGAAAAGAGAAAAAGCAAAAAAGAAAAGAAAAGAAAAGAAGAAAAGAAAGAAAGAAAACAAAAGAGCGGAAAAAGAAAAAGATGATTGAAGTGAGCAGCGGCCGGGATGATGCATAACGACTCGAGCAAATGTGTTTGTTTTTAAAGTCGTTACATCTTATTCACGCGCTAACAACTAACAAGTGTTGATGTTTGTGAGTCCAGATTTTTCTAGGCAACTGGCATACTGGCTACCCACCCATACAACACCAGATATAAAAAGATGACAAAGGCTGTATCCCAGGAGATCGAGGCAACCATTGTAGACCCTGCTCACGAAGAAGAGATCGTGGATGTGGCAGGGATGAAAGAAGAAATGTACAAGTTAAGAAAACAGATGGCTGAAATGTACCAGGCTTGGTCGAGAGGTCAACCACTACCAGCCTACCCTGCTAACCCTGCATATGTCCCTCCAGCCAATCCTAACCCCGAGCCACCAACAATGAACTCGTCCTCCACCTACCCCGATTACCCTCACTACTATGCTTCCACCTCCCAAATGCCACCACCTCCAACCAAGCAAGCACCACCTCCTATACCACAAGTCGCTCCTGTATATGTGGCACCTCCGCCCGCTGTTATCCACAAATCTTCTAGCGAACCAATATTCCATATCCAGGATCCTCACTACTACCCCCCGGAGCCTACTTTCAGACAACACGAGTCCCACGCTCCGATGATAGAAGCAAGTGCCGGGCAGGAAGAGATGGCTCGGAAAGTGAAGAGTCTTGAGAATGCTTTCCGCAATATGCAAGGGCTGGGAGGGCAAGTAAGTGTAGCCTACAAAGACCTGTGTTTGTTCCCTGAGGTGCAGCTTCCCGCAGGATTTAAGTTGCCCAAGTTCGACATGTACAACGGACACGGGGATCCGGTAGCTCATCTAAGAGGATATTGTAGCAAGATGAGAGGCGCGGGAGGTAGAGATGAATTGTCGATGGCGTATTTCAGCCAAAGTTTGAGTGGATCAGCGCTGGAATGGTATACCCGACAAGACCATACAAGATGGTTCGTTTGGGATGATTTAGCACAAGCTTTCGCTAGTCATTTTCAGTACAATCTGGAGATCATACCCGACAGGTTATCCCTTACCAAGCCGGAGAAAAAGCCAGGAGAGAGCTTTAGAGAATACGGTTTTAGATGGAGGGAACAGGCCGCTAGAGTGGATCCACCGATGAAAGAGGGAGAGATGGTGGATTGTTTTCTGCAAGCTTTGGATCCAACATACTACGGCCATCTAGTGTCGGCAATTGGAAAAAGTTTCAACGAAGTTGTGAAAATGGGAAGTTTTGTAGAAGAGGGTTTGAAGACAAAAATAATTATGAGTTTTTCGGCTATCAAAGCCACCAATCAAGCTATACAGAGTGGAAGCGGAGGAGTGATGGGAAAGAAAAAGAAAGAAGAAGTGGCAACCGTTGAAAGCAGGCCCTGGAGTCGCAACCCACATTATAACCCACCCAGACCTTACCGCCAACACCCACCAAGCCCGTCAACCCCATATAATCCACCACCACCATCCTACCCGCCAAATCCCTACAATGCACCAAGCCCATATAACCCACCACCACCACCATACCCACCGACCGTACCACATTACCATCACCCTCAAACCCAAGTTTATCCACCACCACCACCCCACGTGTGGAGAGCTCAAGCTCCACACAATGTGTACCATACCCAAAACACATACCCAACCCCTAAACCTTACCGAAACCAGAATAGACCCAGGCCGGACGCTGATTGGAGAAACAAAGCAAGAAAGACATTCACTCCTCTCGGAGAGTCATATACCAGTCTTTTCCACAGGTTGAAAGAATTGGGGATGTTGAGACCAATCGCACCGAAAAATCCGAACCCACCCCCGAAAAATCTTGATTCTTCTGTCAGATGTGAATATTGTTCAGGAACATTGGGCCACGATACTGAGAAGTGTTGGCAATTAAAGAATGCCATTCAAGATCTTATCGATGAGAGGAGAATTGAAGTGCAGGCTCCCGAGGCCCCAAACATTACCCAGAATCCATTGCCGAATCACCACGAAACGAATATGATAGAACCTGGTGCAGGGTGATGGCAATCAAAAACCATCTCAGGCCGTCATGATGATAAAGTCGAGTGACAAGTTAGAGAAAGAAATTGTGAAAGAGGAAGCAATTGTCGAGAAACCAAAGCCAGTAGTGATGGGAGGTTTAAAGGTGGTAGTTCCAGGTGCAAAGACAATCGTAACTGTGAAAGGAGCAAGTGCAGAGCCAGCAATCATAAAACCAGTAGTGCAAATGCCAGTGGTGAATACAAAGACTGTGCCTTGGAACTATAACAAGGTAACAGTAGTTTACAAGGGAAAAGAGATTTCCGGTGAAATTAATGAAACGCATGGACTTACCCGATCCGGAAGGTGTTTTGCTCCAGAGGAACTGAGAAAGATGAAAACGGTAAAAGAAAGTCAACTGAAGAAGCCAGTGTTCGGAGGAGGAAGCAGAAGAATTTCTTAAGAAAATAAAGTCGCAAGAGTACTCAGTGGTCGAGCAGTTAAGAAAGACCCCGGCCCAGATTTCTTTGTTATCTTTGTTGATACATTCAGAGGAGCACCGGAAGGCTCTTATGAAGATTCTAAATGAGGCTCATGTTCCGGAGAAGATTTCAGTGTGTCACTTGGAGAAGATTACCAGCAAAATTTTCGAGTCCAATAGAATCACCTTCTCTGATAGGGAGTTGCCGGTGGAAGGAACTGAACACAATAAAGCATTATACCTCACAGTGAAGAGTGAAGAGTCAGTCGTGACCAGGGTATTGATTGACAATGGATCGAGCGCGAACATCTGCCCGCTGTCAACTCTAGGGAAGCTGAACATTAGCCCGGATAGAATCCGGAGAAACAATATCAATGTGAGAGGGTTTGACGGCGGAGGTAAGAACACGTTGGGGGATATTATTTTGGAAGTGACCATCGGTCCCGTTGATTTTACAATGGAGTTCCAGGTGCTCGATATTGCCGTATCATATAACCTGCTGTTAGGTCGACCCTGGATTCATGCGGCCAAAGCGGTACCATCTTCTCTACACCAGATGGTCAAGTTTGAATGGGAGCAAGCAAGAGATTGTTGTACACGGAGAGGAAAATGCTTGTAATGTGGTAGCACCTTTTGATGGTACTGATGGGGATAGGGGTCCTTGGGTCTACCAAGTGACGGATGCTATAGAAGTGAACAAAGTTGCCGAAGGAGAAAAGTTACCAACCCCGATGATGGCACCAACTGCTATAATGGTGGCCAGAGAAATGCTGAAAAATGGATTCACACCGGGGAGGGGATTAGGCAAAACACTGCAGGGAGTCACTCAACCAGTTCAGCTTCCGGAGAATAAAGGTACATTCGGCTTAGGGTTCAAACCCACCTTTGCCGATATCCAAAGAGCCTCTAAAGCCAAGAGAAACCGGACCTTTCCCAAACCCATACCAAAATTATCCGACATCTTTATCAGGCCTGGTACAAAATATCAACCATCTGCTGCAGCAAAGTGCATTGAGACCCAACTTGATGAAGAAATGCTTGGTTTTAAGAAATTGTTCTGGGAGGTGAATACGATTGAAGCAGGGGAAGGCACGAGCAACATGGACGTGCAATTTGTGGGGCCCAGAGTCACATTGAACAATTGGGAAGCTACTCCTTTCCTTATCCGGAAGGAGTCTTGGTAGTTAGCTCAAAATTTCATCATTGTTTCCCCGAAAGTTGTTATTTTATAATTTCCCCATTCCCCTCATGAAAAAAAAAATCACCATGTATCCCGAACATTGTTCGCTTCTTTTATTAATGAAATGCAGTTTTTCCCTTTTCTTCACTTTTGCCTTATTTTTCTTTATTTTTCCTTTTGTACAGTTTTGCATGTGTTGATTCCAATGCCATGTCATGCGTGAAGGATTCTAGACCCGGTTCTGACAATCACGTTACTATACAAGAAATCGAGGAAGATAGTGAAATAGAATGTGAGGATGAGGAAGCCCTGGAGGAAATAAGTAAGGACATGAAACAATACGAGGAAAAACCCAAACCGAATCTGAGTGATACGGAATCTGTAAACTTGGGGAGCGAAGATGATGTCCGAGAAACAAAGATTAGTGTGCATTTGGAGGCACCCCTCAGGGATGAATTGATAAGGTTGTTACATGAATTTAAGGACATCTTTGCCTGGTCCTATGATGACATGCCCGGGCTTAGCACAGATTTAGTGGTACACAAGTTGCCTATCTACTCGGAATGCCGGCCAGTAAAACAAAAGCTGAGAAAATTCAAAACGGACATTAGCGTAAAGATAAAGGAAGAGGTGAATAAGCAGTTTGAGGCAAAGGTCATAAGAGTTACCAAATACCCCACCTGGTTGGCAAATGTTGTGCCGGTCCCGAAGAAAGACGGCAAAACCAGAGTGTGTGTAGACTATAGAGACCTCAACAAAGCCAGTCCGAAGGATGACTTCCCATTGCCAAACATCCACATATTGATCGACAATTGCGCCAAGCATGAGATCGGTTCGTTTGTGGATTGTTACGCAGGTTATCACCAGATCCTGATGGACGAAGAAGATGCCTGAGAAAACTGCCTTCATTACACCTTGGGGAACGTACTGCTACAGAGTAATGCCGTTTGGATTGAAGAATGCCGGGGAAACCTACATGAGGGCAATGACCACAAGGTTTCATGATATGATGCATCGGGAAATTGAAGTATATGTGGACGATGTCATCATAAAGTCCAGAAAACAACCCGATCATGTGAAAGATTTGAGGAAGTTTTTCCAAAGACTCCGGAGGTACAATCTAAAACTCAATCCGGCGAAGTGTGCTTTTGGAGTACCTTCAGGGAAACTACTGGGGTTTATTGTGAGCCGGCGAGGTATTGAACCGGATCCATCAAAGATCAAAGCTATTCAAAGTCTACCTCCGCCGAAGAACAAGAAGGAGGTCATGAGCTTATTAGGAAGGTTGAATTACATTAGTCGGTTCATTGCTCAATTGACATCAACATGCGAGCCAATTTTCAAGTTGCTGAAGAAGGATGCAGCAGTGAAGTGGACCGACGAGTGTCAGGAAGCCTTTGACAAGATCAAAGAATATTTGGCTAATCCTCCGGTGTTAGTTCCTCCGGAACCAGGGCGTCCTCTGATTTTGTATTTGACGGTGCTAGATAACTCTTTCGGTTGTGTACTGGGTCAACATGATGAGACAGGCAAGAAGGAACAAGCCATCTACTACCTCAACAAAAAGTTTACATCTTACGAGGTGAAGTATACCCAACTGGAGAGAACTTGTTGTGCATTGATTTGGGTGGCTCAGAAGCTAAAGCATTATTTGTCAGCATACACCACGTACTTGATATCACGGCTGGATCCTCTCAAGTATATATTTCAGAAGCCTATGCCTACGGGAAGATTGGCCAAATGGCAGATTCTGCTCACAGAATTCGACATTGTCTATGTAACTCGTACGGCAATGAAGGCACAAGCTATTGCGGACCACTTAGCCGAGAATCCGGTGGATGATGAATACGAGCCATTGAAAACATACTTTCCGGATGAAGAGGCAATGCTTGTCGAGGAGACGGAGCAAGAGGAAAGATCGGGTTGGAAAATGTACTTCGACGGAGCCGTCAACAGCAAGGGCGTTGGTATCGGAGCGGTACTCATTTCAAGTACGGGTCAACACTATCCCGTCACGGCTCAGCTTCAATTTTTCTGTACCAATAACATGGCCAAATATGAGGCGTGCATCTTGGGATTAAGGATGGCAATTGACACGGGTATTCAAGAGATTTTGGTCATGGGTGACTCGGATCTCTTGGTACACCAAATTCAAGGGGAATGGGAGACACGAGATTTGAAATTGATACCATATCGGTATTGTTTGCACGAGTTGTCTCAAAGATTCCAGACTATAGAATTCAAGCACATCCCAAGAATGCACAATGAGATTGCGGATGCTTTGGCCACGTTGTCCTCTATGTTGCATCATCCGGACAAGACATATATAGATCCGCTCCAGATCCAAGTCCGAGATCAGAATGCTTATTGCTTCGTTGTGGAAGAAGAGTCGGATGGAGAGCCGTGGTATCATGATATTAGAGAATACTTGAAAGCTGGCAAATACCCGGAGCAAGCCACAGGAGACCAAAAGAGAGCCATCAAGCGTCTAGCCAATGGATTTTTCTTCAGTGGAGGAGTGGTATACAAAAGGACACCAGATCTGGGCTTATTGAGATGTGTGGACGCACAACAAGCAGATGAAATTATGATTGAAGTACATGCTGGAGTATGCGGGCCTCACATGAGCGGATATGTTTTAGCAAAGAAGATCTTGAGAGCTGGGTACTACTGGCTCACGATGGAGCGTGATTGTATCAGGTATGTAAAGAAATGCCATCAATGCCAGGTACATGGGGATCTGATCCACTCTCCGCCTTATGAGTTGCACACAATGTCAGCACCCTGGCCCTTTGTTGCTTGGGGCATGGATGTCATCGGCCCAATAGATCCGGCCGCTTCTAATGGGCACGGGTTTGTCCTGGTTGCAATTGATTATTTTACCAAGTGGGTCGAAGCTAAGACATTCAAGGCGGTGACGAAGAAAGCGGTGGTGGATTTTGTGCACGAGAATATCATATGCCGATTTGGAATCCCCAAGGTGATTATCACACATAATGGAGCCAATTTAAACAGTCATCTCATGGCGGAAGTTTGTGAAAGGTTTAAGATCACGCACCGCAATTCCACACCTTACAGGCCAAAGGCGAATGGTGCAGTAGAGGCGGCAAACAAGAATATCAAGAAGATTCTCCGAAAAATGGTGGAGGGATCCAGGCAATGGCATGAAAAGTTACCCTTTGCTCTCATGGGTTACCGCACGACGGTACGTACTTCTATTGGAACCACACCTTATACCCTGGTATACGGAACGGAGGCTGTTATACCCGCAGAAATAGAAATACCGTCATTGCAAATCATAGCCGAATCTAAGATAGATGACGATGAATGGGTAAAGGCCCGGTTAGAACAGTTGAATTTGATTGATGAGAAGAGATTGGCCGCAGTCTGCCATGGACAGTTGTATCAGCGGAGAATGGCCAGAGCATATAATAAGAAGGTACGACCTCGAAAGTTTGAAGTCGGACAACTGGTATTGAGGCGTATCTTACCACATTGGGCGGAGGCAAAAGGCAAGTTTGCGCCGAATTGGCAGGGACCGTTCGTGGTATCACGGGTGTTGTCCAATGGAGCATTATACTTAACAGATGTTGAAGGAAAGTGCGTAGAGACTGCTATCAATTCATATGCGGTCAAAAGATACTATGTATGATTCCTTTTCAATTGTATGTTTTGTATTTTGTTGTGATTTTGGAATTGAAATGACGAAGGCATTTTATTCTCTATCCAAACACTTTATCCATTGATAACCCTTTTGAGCCTTAATGAATGAATTCTTTCATATCCCTCTCTCGGAATCGCTCTAGTGCAATAAGATCGAAATTGCCAGAATGAAAAATGAAATGATAGAAAAATGAAAAAATGAAAAAAAAATGAAAATGAAAAAAAATGAATGATGATGAAATGAAAAAAAAAATGAAAAAAAAAGGAAAAGACAGAAATCGGGAAAAAGTCAAAAAAGAAATCCATCTAACTTATGAAGTTGGATGAACTACGTCTGACTTGATCCCGAAAGGGTACGTAGGCAGCCTCTCCGAGGTTCAGTCACAATAAAGGAAAAATCCAAAAATTCCCCACATATTGAAACTGGGGCAGAAGTTATGTTTAATAATTCCGAGAGTTGTAAATATGTTTAACCCTCGTTGAAACTTTGAGCCTTTATATCTTTCTTTCTTAACCCGTCCAAAAGCCACGTTACAGTCCAAAGAAAGACCTTCTGATCAATTCTGAAATGATAACGAATACAACGAAGGAGGAGCGAAGTATCGGACAATACCCGTGGAACAGAAAACAAAATACAAAAAGGAAAAATGGAAAAGAAAACAAAATACAAAAGGAAAAAATGAAAAAAGAAAATATAAAAAAAAATGAGAGAGTCTCATCGGTGAAAACCTTAGCCGGCACTGTGAGACGATTGTGAGGTCGAGAGAATAAATGAGAGAGTCTTATTGGTGAAAACCTTTCGAGGCACCGTAAGGCGATCGTGAGGACTATCAAAAAAGAAAAGGCAACAAAAAACAGTATCGGTTTGGGTTGGAAACGATTCGGAGTCAGAATAATGATTGGAACGAACTGGGTCAGGGTTTAAATACATGGCATGGTCAGCGGAATCACCTAGCAAATACCCAAATAAGTTCTATCATCTCTCCAAAACACCCTTACCCACTTTCATTTGTTTTCTGCATTTCATTATTTACCTTTTGAGAGCTAACTACCAACTCCTGATAACGAAAGCTGAAACAACACTGGATCATAAAGAATGGAAGATTGGGGAAAGGAATAAAGAAGCTTGGCAAACATGGCCAACGAAAAAGAAAACAAAACAAAAATGGAAAAAATGAGAAAATACAAAAAGAGTCTGCAAGGGACAAGAAGTCGAAAGCCATGCAACATGGAAAAGCAAAAACAAAGGAAGCAATAAGAAGTGGGGACGGCAGATGCCAGTTGCCAGCAGTTTATATCTAATAAATTTTGTTTCATGCGGGAACAAATTGTCACTAATCACTTTAAAGTGAATGTGGCCAATGTGGAAAATTTAAAAATACCAAAAAGAGAAAGTCTGCCGAATAAGTGGAGAAATTCACAGGCAAGAGATAAGTTGGTAAAAAGAAAATACCAAAAAGAGGAAGGTAACATCTTTTAGAATCCACTCCCCGGTCCTCAGGCTGAGGGAATTTGCATTGCATGTTTCAATTCTGTTAGGCGCCCACCTTCAAATACGGGAATATTTTCTGCATTCGCATTGCACGTTAGGCGCCCACCTTCAAATACGGGAATATTTTCTGCATTCGCATTGCACGTTTAAATTCTATTGGGCGCCCACCTTCAAATACGGTAATATTTTCTGCATTCGCTTTGCACGTTTAAATTCTGTTAGGCGCCCACCTTCAAATACGGGAATATTTTCTGCATTCGCATTGCACGTTTAAATTCTGTTAGGCGCCCACCTTCAAATACGGGAATATTTTCTGCATTCGCATTGCACGTTTAAATTTCTGTTAGGCGCCCACCTTCAAATACGGGAATATTTTCTGCATCGCATTGCACGTTTAAATTCTGTTAGGCGCCCACCTTCAAATACGGGAATATTTTCTGCATTCGCATTGCACGTTTAAATTCTGTTAGGCGCCCACCTTCTAATACGGGAATATTTTCTGCATTCGCATTGCACGTTTAAATTCTGTTAGGTGCCCACCTTCAAATACGGGAATATTTTTCGCATCGCATTGCACGTTTAAAATTCTGTTAGGCGCCCACCTTCAAATACGGGAATATTTTCTGCATCGCATTGCACGTTTTAATTTCTGTTAGGCGCCCACCTTCTAATACGGGAATATTTTTGCATATCATGATTTATACAGTTAAAAAGCCCACACTGGGGCAGAAAAAGAAAAAAAAAAGAGGTAGTTTGTTGTTTTGTTTTGAGCAGGTTCAGCTCGAGATCAAGAAAAACAAGAAAATCAACGAAAAAGAGAGTCAACAAGAAAAACAAGAAAATCAACAAAAAGAGAGTCAGTATCAAAGAAAATCAACAAAAAAGGAAGATTCTGCATCACCGAAAAGGGAAGAAGAGCAAAAGCTAGATTAGGAACAATTGTAATTGTAGGATCTTAGCTTAGAATAGCTTCTTCATTTTACATTTTCCTCCCCCCGGTGTAATAAGGAGTAAGTCAGCAGGTCTCAACAGTGTCAATGCAACAGTGAGTCTGGTAGTTTTTAAAACTGCCAGACCTTCCCGAACTACACTGACCTGATTCATGTTTAGCCCAGGATATGTAGGCAACCTCTAAAGCAGGGTGCGGTCAAAAGGTTTTCAAAAATGCTTTCACGGAATATGCCGATGTGCAAAAATCTCTCATTATCGCTCACTTGTCTTTGCACTGAAACTCTTCGTGTTCCCGAGCAAAGAGGGGCAGCTGTGAGCACGTGATTTTTGCACCGAGCAAACAATTCCAAAATTAAAATAAATATATTTTTGAGTGCCATTACTTGCTTTGCTTGGAATTAGCTATACTTTTGAGTTTGAATAATTAAAAAATTGGAAAAAATCAAAAATTAGTAGTAGTAATTAGTTTGTTAGTTTAGTTAATTAGAAAAAAATTAGCTTAAATAGGAGAAAATAAAGAAAAAATAGCAGAAAAATTGCAAAAAATACTAGGAAATTAGAGTAGGTAGTAAATTAGGATTTATAATTTTTCATAAAAGAAAAGAAAAAAAAATAATATAAAAGAAAGTGCATAAAAATCATTAAAACCAGAAAATACAAAAAAAATAGATATATATATACAGGTATAATGAATTGGGCTAACTGAGAAGCCCAATATGCCAAGCCCAGTCACTTGGCCCGCCTGGTTTTATAATCATCTTGATCTCGGCCGTCCATTTTGATATATCCAACGGCCGAGAATATTAGGTGAATTATTGGTATAATTAAATAATTGGGAGTCAATCTGAGCCGTCTGTGTGATTTGATCTAACGGTTGTTGACTTTAGTCTCATAAGCGTCTGAACGACGCCGTTTTAGTAACACGCGTGTGAACCGTCGATCTTGATCAAACGAACGGTTGAGATTATCTCGGATTCAATGGCTATATAATACCTTTGTCCGAAAATTCTCGCCCATTTCACGAACCCTAATAAACGGCCGCCCCTGTATCTCTCGTCTTCTTCATGTCTTCAACCCCAGAAAACCCTAGGCGGCCATGGCGGCCACCACCCTTCACGGTGGTCGCCGGCCTCTCAACATCCCTTCCCTCTTCATCTCCTTCTTCTCTTCTTCTTTACTCCAGAGAAAAACCATAAAATCACCCTTCTTCATAAATCCCGGTCACCGGAGTTACACCGGTGACCACCAAAGTATGCAGATCCACCTGAAACTAATGCCAAACTCTTCCTCTCCACTAGATCTACCCAACCATACCACTGGCTGTCCTCGAATCTAACCGGAACGCTTCGAATATCCAAAATAAGGTCACCGGAAACCTAACTCCGGTGACCCCAAAATCAAAACCACCCAAAGGCCTCATCTTTCACACCCCTGAACATCCCTTACAACTCAAAACCACAAAAAGGCTTTCCCTTTGAGCCTAAAAGAAAAATCAGAGAAAAATCGAAGAAAAAAGAGATCTGGAAACGAATAAAGAAGATGAAAACAAGAAGAGAGAATAAAGAAGAAAAGAATTCGTGAGAGATTGGAAAAAGAAAAGAGTTAGGAAGCTCGGGGGACCGGCCCCGCAAGCTAAGTCCCTCACCCTTTAGTTTTCTTTAGTTTAATAGGATTGTTTGTGATTTCTTACATGTTTTGGTCCTGACTTCTATGATTTTTGTTCGCATGATAAGTATCAATTAGTCTTGTTGATATTCTGTTCTTTTTCTTTATTTCATTTTAGTTTTAATATGCCTTGTATATCTTTGCCTTGCATGTTCTGATTGATTTGCGTTTCATATGTTAGTTGTAAGGCTATTCTTGGTTCTCTTTTGGTGATTCTGTTCTTATCTCGAGTTTGAGCTTCACATGCTAGTCTAGGATCCTGTATATCCTCATCTATTAACCTTTTTCTTCTTTAAATTCTAGAATAGTTCCTTTGAACATGTTAGTCATAGGGTTTATGTTGGTTTTATGATTTTCATTTCTGTTTCACATCTCTTGTCATCTCGGTCCTGTGCTTCTCATGCTAGTCTAGGACCCTTCTGCTTATCTTCTCATGCTAGTCTAGGACCCTTCTGCTTATCTTCTCATGCTGTGAGTCTTTGTCTATTTCTCTGTGACCACACTGATTTCCCAACTGGTTCATCTCCTATGTGTCCCTGTGTTCTTTTGGGCTTGTTAGTGATAGGACTCTATCTGTTATATGCCTTGTTTGATCACATGGCTTTTTGCTCTAAGATTGAGAAGTTCATCCTTTTGTGTCATTTTAACTGTTGAGTGCTGATTCATGGCAAAAGCATGACCTTTGATCTTTGTCTTATGTTTGAAATCAGTCTTAAATTATTATGACCACTCTTGTTGCCTTTGACTGTAATAATTCATAGAACTGGGTTTCTTTCTAGCTTTCAGGGGCTAGTTTTTTCTACTGTTATCAAGCATGTCTAGTTCATGTACTGGTTAAAGTGTTTAATTCTCAATTAGGATTTATTCTTTTAAGATTTTCATGATCTTGGTATTTCCCCTTCCCTACATTAGCCTGGTTCTAAGGTTGACCATTGATTCTCATGACTGATCAAGCTATGTTTAAGTTTAACTGTTTGTGAGAATTGAACTTAATACCTATATGTTCATGAATCTTGAGTATGCTTTGGGTCTTTCAATGAATCATCTAGCATGAATTGGTTGCAATTGGGTCTGCTTGATGTCATTTAACACTTTGGTATATGAAATTGAGTCATGAAAGTTGATTAATTAAGATTCATCATTATCAAACCTGCCTTCCTGAGTTTTAATTGATTGATAAACATTGCTTGGTTTCATATGACTATGTGTGCATTTGAATGTCAAAATGACTGAATTTGCATCGGGTTTATTGTTAGTATGAATACTGTTAAATGCCTTTCATACTTTAGGAGGATTGGTTATAGCTGTAGTTCTAGGTTCCATAAGTGGTTAGTTTTCAAATAGGATAAAACACTGAAAATGAACAAAAAATAGGTTGTTAGTTTAATAATTGGCCTAAGAATGGTCAACCTTGCAAAGGGTTGACCAATTCTGTGAGCCCTAACACACAGTCCACCTTAAAACAGTGGCTGGTTGTGCAAAGGGTTATGTCTGCAAATGCAGACTGGCCCAGGCTCTATATTGAGCCCTGAACAGCAAAGTGGCCAAACCTGTAAAGGTTCTGGGCCCAACTGTTCAGTATATGGCTTTGATGGCCCAAGCTAAGTCTCAACTTGAGACTGGCTAACTTTTAAATAGGTTAATCATAACAATAAAACAGGCTATGCCTGCAATTAGCTTTAATTAGGAATAAATGGGTCTTAATTGACTGGAATTAGCTTAAAAATGGCTAAATTTGAAATAGTTCTTAAAAATAAAACTGGCCAGCCCTTAAATACTAATGCCAGGGCTGGCTATTAGTTAAATAGGTTCAAAACTAGCTAAAACCTGCCCTAGGCAAGCTAGTAAATCAGCAGTGCCCTTAGGGGCATAATTGGGTATTAAAAAGGTAAAATAGTAACTAGTAAGAACTTAGGAGGGTAATAGGGACATTCATGCTCCCGATTTCTGCAATTTTGCAGAGATTTAGGGGTATAATGGTCTCCTAAAAATGAGAAATCTGTAAAAATCTCAAACCCCTAAGGTCATACTAGTAAAAACCCATAAAAGAGAATCTTTAGAACCTTCCAGCACATGCTGGAAGGGTTTCTTGTAACTGAAATATGGACTAAAGTGTAGAATGAATAATTTTAGGAGGGGGGAAGTGGGATTAATCCCATACTTCCTCCCCAAGTATTCAGCCCTAAAGGTTAGCTATAAATATCTCTTAAATGGGGCTGAAAAGGGGGTTCCACAACATTGAGCAATCTGAAATTTATACTTAGGCTAATTATTGAGAAGAAGTACTAGGAAAAACATAGCAATTCAGCAGTAATCATTGCTGGAAATTCCGGGTGTGAGAGCTTGTGGTTTTAATCTGTTTTTCTGGGTTTTGCTCGATCATCTACTGGGTTGTTCTCATATTGCTGTTGCTGTGCTTTTGTGTTGCTGTGTTGCTGTGCCTCTTCCATCACTGTTGCATTGCCTTGTGTGAACCATTGCTGATTACTTACTTGCATCCCTTAGAACTCATTGGATCTTTTGCTGAACCAGGTACATATTCTGCTCAAATGTAATGTTGGAGTGTAGATAAAATGAAGTTCAAGGATCGAATCTGAATACTGATGTCCTCTTTACTTCTGTTTTAGTTCAATTGTTAGTATAGTAGTGTGTAGATTTGTAACTTTATAATAGTATAGCAGCTGAAGAACAAAGACCAAACAGAAACTATGTAATAACTAGTAGTAGTAGTAGTATAGCTGTAGTATGAATTAGTACCGCACTCAGTTAATTAGGTAATAACATTAAAACATAAGATAACTAATAATGGTTTCGGAATTGGTAATCACTCACCAACAATAGATCCATAAATCGTACTCATACATTAGGAGTCATTCAAGTGTAGAGGAACTTTAAAATTGGAAACATTAGATCAAACATTGAGCCATTCACGATGAGGTTAAGTACACTGTGTTGAGTTAAAGTTGTGGTAAAATCAGCAGTATAAGCGTGTTGAATTACTTAGATGCTCGAGATTATTGCAACTAAATAACTAGGTTGTTTAAATTCTGCTCATGTGGTTCATTAATTATTAAAGGCCTAAGTCTGGATGTGAGTGGTCAAAAGATAATAATGATTAGGGAATAATATAATTCATCTGCAACTGGGTAATGCAATAAGAGCAAATTAGCATAACTCTAGTGATAAGCATTGTGCAAATTTCCTTAGTGTAATAATCTGGTAACAGGGCTAGTAATTGGATCAACAGAAGTTTGGATAAAAGTAGTCTGTTAATTTAGTTATCCTAGTTAGCTGTAACTATAGAATCTCCTGTACAATAGCTCTACTCTTTCAATAAATAAAAGCATTTCTAAGTTCAATCCTATTGATTCATGTCTTCTGGTTTTTTTTTGCACTTATTGTTATTTCATATTATATCGGCTTTGGCTCAAATATGCAAGCTATCTTTGAACTACAATGTGAAGTTAAGAAAGCCAGCAAGAAGAAGTCGAAAGGACTGGGTTTCGAGTACTCGAACAGTCCATATACATAAATGGAAAGAAGATCAGGCCCAATCAAACAAGAAATCATATGGGTCGGGATTACTATAGTGTAGCAATGCGATTAAGGAAAGAACAAATCTAGAAAAACATAGTTAAATACAATTATCGAATCCTTTAATGAAAATTGGGACGAGCCTCGCCCGAATAACACCGGGGCCCCCATTTAGTAGTGATATAATACAAAATAGACCCGGGAAAGCTAATAGCTAATTCCATAGCTTCTCCCAAAAGATTTAAAAGCCGATAGACGTTACTTTAAGGCACGATTTTAATATACCTTCCTATGAACGAGTGTGCACTTGGTGCGACTCAAATCCAAATCTCGGCAAAGCCGAAATACACCAAAAGTCATAGGCGTACCGGTTGCGGTATGACTCGAGGCGTGTTTCCGCAATGTCGCAAATTCCTAAAAAATGACATTTAACGTAAAGGCACAATATGTTGTTTAAAACTTATAATTGAGTCAAACGAAAGTCAAGAACGCCGGTGGAGCGACCGTGCTAAAACCACGGAATCCGGGAGTGCCTAACACCTTCTCCCGGGTTAACAGAGTTCCTTATCCGGACCTCTGCTTCGCATACATTTCAAAGAGTCAAAATTCCTCGGATTCGGGATTAACCGGTGACTTGGGACACCATTGTCATTCCCAAGTGGCGACTCTGATTAATCTCTAAATATATCCCGAACCGATTGTCCTTAAATTGGAAAAACTCCTTCCCTTACGTTATTTTATCCGTCTCGGGTAATTGAGCGTCGGGGTATACCCTACAAGTGTATTTTATACATCTTACGCATGTTGGGGTAGTAAAAAGGGAGGTGTGACAGAATGGAAGAAAGAAAGAGCTGAAACAAGAAAAATGAAGAAGGAACATGTTCAACCAAAAAGGAATAAGGGATCAACTAAAGCCATGGTTGTTGTATGGGGAGAAACATGAGACGAGGACTCAGAAAATGAAGATGAAGATGAGAATGAAAATTAATTAAAAGACTATGGTATCGGGCTCGTATTTTGGTTCCGATGCCCGTTACAGGTCTTAAATATGTGTTAAGCACTTTCTGTAAAGTTTGGACGAAATCGGACGTCATTTGACGTGTTTCATACCTAAATATCTAAAGTTTGAAGTTTATGAAGTTATAATAAAAAAATGATGAATTTGAGGTTTGATTCAATGATTTTGATGTTATTTTGGCGATTTGATAGCACAGATAAGTCCATAGGATGTGTTTAAGGTTGTGTACATGTTTGGTTTGCAGGCCTGAGGGCTCGGGTGAGTTTTGAATAGGTGTCGAGTTTCATTTTGAACTTTGGAAAAATAATTGCAGGTCAGGTATGGTATCTTCACATTTGTGAAGGATTTATCGCGAATGCGAGACTCGCAAATGCGAACTCCCCATCGCAAATGCAAAGTCTGGGGAGTTGGCTTGGTATCGCAAATTCGATGCCCTTGCTCGCAAGAATACGTTCAAAAAAACCCACAGGAACTAAAAATATATTTTACGAAAACATGGTGAAAGAAAATACAGTAAAAGGAATCATAAGGATCGGTAGAAGAAAGCATATTAGAAGAGAATATGTAGGAATCACAGTAGGAGTACATAGGAGCCATGGAAGAGCAAATACAGTAAAAGAAACATATACGAAACATAGTAGGATAGGTAAAATTGAAGAAATCCTAAGTCGGAGAAGATGAACAGTTTTGAAAGCAAAATATTGAAAGATATTTAAGAAATCGTTTGAAAACCTTAAAATAAACATGGATCTAGTTCAGATCGTTGGTTACCTTACACCAATTTAAGGAATGGAATTTATAGTTTGTACCTCGGGATCAAAATAGTGTGGCTGATGCAATGGCTAACTTGGGGTCGTATGACGACATTGGTGCAATTGACTAACTCAGTGGTGGAAGAAGGTCACACCGAGGTGAACTTGACGAGTTTGACCTGGGAATGGAGGAAAAAGTACATAGACTACTTGAAGAAAAGAAAATTTTCATTGGACCCCAATGTGTCAAGAGCCCTATGCCCAGCTTGGTCGAGGGAAAATTGTTCAGAAGATCCTTTTTAAGGCCACTAATTAGGTGCTTGGTTTTGGGGGTGACTGACTACGGCATGAGAGAAGTACATAACGACACATGTGGGAACCACTCCGGAGTAGAATCCTCGATTCGGAAATTAATCAACTATGTTTACTACTAGAACGAGATAGAGAATGATGGGAAAGACTTCGTTGAAAATGCAACAAATGCCAAAGACATGCCCCTATAATTTATCAACCAGGAGAAATGCTTCACTCGGTCCTATCGCTATAGCCATTTATGAAATGTGGATGGACATCGTCGGTCCCCAGCTATGGGTGCCCTGCAAAGACCAATATATACTACTCATGTCCGATTATTTCTCCAATTGGGTCGAAGCTCAGGCGTTCAATAAAGTTCAGGAGAAAGAAGTCATCAAATTTATCCGGGATCACATAATATATCGATTCGGGATACTAGCCGAGATCTTTTATGACAATGGAAAGGAGTTTGTTGGCAGCAAAGTAAGAAAGTTTCTCGAAGACAACAAAATTGAAAAGATATTATCAACACTTACCACCCTACTAGTAATGGACAAGCGAAGTTAATGAACAAAACTATACTCCAAAACTTGAAAAAAAGATTGACCAATTCGAAGGGAAAGTGGAAAGAAACTTTGCCCGGGATCTTGTGGGCATACCGAACGACTTCGAATCCAAGTACCGACACGACCCCGTCTCTCTAATCTATGGCGTGGAAGCCCTAATCCTAGTCGAGGTGGGGGAACCAAGGCTAAGGTTCCAATATTCGACGGGGATATCAAATGGCGAGCTCATGACCACGAGTTTGGACTAATTGGTTGAAAGGCGAGAAGCTGCCCTGGTTGAATTGGCTGCACAAAAGTAGCTATGGGTGGTCATAATACCAGCCATGCATAAAGTTTTGTTTTTCGATTTGTTTTATTGGTTATTTGGTCGGTGTGTGGTTTTTAATTTATTAAATTTTGGCATTCGGTGCGGTTTACGATTTTGCTATTTTAGTTTTTGGTTAAACCGTAAAATCGAAGTTATGAGAGACGAGTTGAGAAAATCAGTAATATAGCTCATACTCATATGATATTAATTATTGGGTTTGATCATACCTTTGTACTTTCTACCATCTTCTTCTGAATCAGCTAATTAATATTAATTACACAAAGTGTTAACTTTCAAATTGGCAGCGCTACTATATAAGTAGCATATATTACTTCTTATAAATCAATTTGGCTATATTTTACTTGTTTCTTAATAACAACCAAAATTTTAGTATGCAATAGGGGAATGTGGCAAAATACCATTTGAATGAGGCAATCGAATCAAACCACATAGCAAAGTCTAAGGAGAATTTTCAATCCATGTCCATATTAGTGGTCTTGATTATTAAAAGTTAAAACAACAACAAATAATGACAGATGATAGAGGATCAAATAATTTATTGTTGCCTGCTGAGGCGTAGAGCATGCAAGATTTCCAATGTTACAATGTAAGAGAAAAACGAGCAATCTATAAATCAACACATAAAAATCTTGTACCATTGATAACCGAAAAAACAAAACCAGAAATAACCAAGATGAACCTTAAAAAAATCGCACCGAGGTTATTAATATTAAAAAATTAGAGGTCGATAAATCGAATTGTACTTTCATACTAACCGACCAACGCCCACCCTTAAAATCAACAAGTGAGAGGTACTACAATCGAAGAGCCAACCTTCGACATTTCCAAGTCAGGAACATGGTGTTAAGGAAAGTAACACTACACACCAACAACCCCAATGATGGAAACTAGGCCCGAACTGGGAAATTTCGTAGAGAGTGCAAAATAACCGGAAAAGGTTCGTATAAACTCGAGTTTGGAAATGGTGTATAACTGCTGAACAATTGGAATATGGCACACTTAAAGTGATACTACTACTAAGGTACGTACATCAGTACTACTACTAAGGTACAGACACATTTCTCTTTGAAATTAGTTATACTAAGGACTAACGTATGAAGGTACTAGGCCAAGGGAAAATTTGACAATTAGGTCTGAGAGCACGTATTACGCTCTTTTTTTATTGAACCGATTTTTCCCGAACTGGGTTTTACAGCAAGGTTTTTAATAAGACAACAGTAAAGCATACTACCTTAGTTCCTAATGCCACCCTGAGGTTTGATTTATTGATTATCCATATTGGACGACTAGTATCATTCGAGCCCTCACACGCTTAGTCTTAAATAAGGGGGGCCATTATGCCCTAAGAAGGTGTTTTGATATTAAAACCATAGTCTTGATGATTCAGATTTGTTGTAAGGGTCAAAAGGTTAGACGAACCGTACCTATGTAGCTCATGCTTGCCATGGACAAAAGCTTATGCGTCTTCGATTATGTACTCTACATGTAAAGTAATGAAAGAAAATTGACTCTATATTTTATCACTACACATTTTCACCGTTAATAGAGCCAATGGGCCATATCGAGTCGGGAACTATTGTCCTATAAAAATATTGGACAACTTTGGCTATCAAATCTTGGAGGCACCGAACCTATTAGGTAGGGTCATACATGAAAGTCAAAGGCCAACTTAAAATGGCTCAGAGACGTCCAAGTCCGTACTCATAAAAAAAAGGCCCTTACATATGATTTAAACCTATTCAAAGGTTACCTTAAGCAAAATATCATCGTGTACGACTAAGACACTCAAGTATCTTAAAGTTCTTCATTTTTTATCGAGATTTCAAAGCCTAAACAACTCAAAGTTATTATCGAAATCGGGCCTAATTTGGGCTTTAGGGGAACATGTACTCTAGATTGTGTCAAATTTTATGCTAAGACATTAATTATGATCTTCAAATAAAAAGTTTCAAACATATACTGAAAAATAAAAGACATAGTGTATTCGAAGGAAAAATATTATATATTACAAAAATATTTACAAAGGCACGATAAAAAGGCCTCAAAATAAACAAAAAAAAAGGAAATGTACAAAAATAAAAAATAAACTAAGGCATCTTTGCCTAATCTTCACCAGAGCTCGACTCAGCACCAGAACCCTCGGACTTATATAGCTCTTTTTCCTGGACCTCAAGCCTCTTTAATCTTGGCCGACTGATCAAACACTAGGCATGAATATCCTCGAGGGTCTTCCTTTGTGATAACCACTTTATGTACTCGGCCTTTGTTACTAAGCGGGTTTCGGCTATTTCCGCATCGGTTTTGTATTAGGCTAGCATCTCCTTAGCCTCGGGGGAAATGATCAAGGATGCCACTAACTTGGACTTGAGCACTGTTTACTCCCGGTCAAGGTCGTCTTGTTCCAAGACAGTTGAACTAGTTGTGCTGGGAGATCATCAATTAGCTGAGACCACTTGTTGGACTTATCCTTTGTCATTCATAGCTGGTCCGTGACCAATTCCAACTCCTCTTTGGCAATCTCCTTTTTCAAGGCCATAAGGTTCATCCTGCTCCTCAGTATGTTGGCCAAAGATTTGAGCTCATTCATCTCGTCGCAGGTTTGGTTAATCAGGTCTATCTTCTCTTGGAACTGTGAGGTTACAATGTCAGCTACTACGATTAACCTCTCTCTTTTATATCAAATATCGTTATATTCTCAATCAGCTCGGCATGTTCTCTTTTCACAAACAAAGCCTCTATTCGAGCTTTTTCCAGATCAGGTTGAAGAATGGGGAGATTCTTAAGGGCCTCATCTTTATGCTCGATGAGAACCTTGTACATGTCATTGCCGGACTTCCTCCTTGAGCTCGAACTCGAGCTGGCTAACTTCCATTCAAGATTGATGGAAGCCTTCATGGTAGAGCATCGACGCCTGATATATATAAATCAATAAGACCATGAAGATACGCTGAAGTTAAATGAGCTGCATGAAGGGCATAAAGAAAAGGAAACTTACCCAGTTCAATGTTTTTTTTGACTCGTTGAAGAGGTTCGGGTTGCTCACGTCATTCATTTTCGTCTGATCCTCTTTTATCACAAAAAGAAGTAGGTAGGTGGCCACACCAACCGATTTAAACATCACTTGAGTGTCTATCGGGATACAAAATACAACCATTCTTTTATAGTCGGGATTCATGCTCGGAGTAGAGAATTGCTTCACTAGCTCCAGGCTCAAGCTAGACTCGCCTGCTTCCAATGACACATCTTTTTTCGAGATCTTTAGGTGACCAAATGCGGAGTAATCCTTCAACACACCCATGTCCACACCATCAGAGAATAGTTTGAGGGCCTTATTTGCAGCCCTTGCCGTCTCATTTGTCTTCTCCTTGACGACATGAGCCTCATCAAATAAGGACTCTATATGGGATAGCGACTCCACGATGTCAATACCATACGCATTTTTCCTTGGAGCGGGGGTATCTCCTTGGGAGACTGTGGCCTCTGATTTTATTTTTGGCTCCCGAGCTAAAGAGAGGTAGGCCTTTCGGTTTCTCACCCAATTGACGCCTACTCTTTTTCATCAATGGATGGCCTATGGGAACGAAATCTAGGTAGTCATATTTAGGGTAATTCCTGAGCCGGTAGAGGGAGTCAGAGTCTAGTACACTCACCGGGGTACTCTTGTTATTACTTTTTAGGGCCAGGACCACTACCCTCTTCTTATTGGACTTGGCATCTAGGAAACCATAAGACTTTCTCTTTATTGAATTTCTCTTTATTCTCTTCTTTTCTTCTCTCCTGTTTATTCACAGTAGCCTCAAGTTGTTCCGAAGTGGAGGATTTATTGGATGAGGATGAGGCCTCGTCCTCGTCCAGTGTCAGGAGTTCAATGCTCTTAGGAAAACCTATGAAAGAAAGAGAGGGCTTTAAAGAAAAACAGTTGAATATGTAAGTGAGTCTAGTTGGGAAGAGCACTCATAATGGGAGCTAGCCTCCCACTTGCCTTTCAAAAGGATGCACCATTCACACTTAAAATACGACATCGACATGTCGATACCATCGACCCACTTTTTGAAGCGGGGAACTATGTTGGAGACTCAGAAAACCATTGCACGATGATAAAACCAAGTAATGAAGAAGGAGAACAAAAAATCCTAAAAAATGCTAAGTACTTAAAAAGGAGAAGGACATACGGGCTACATTTTACTTTTCAAGGAATGGTAGGAACTTGGAGGGAATGAGATCCTCGGTTTTTACCCGAACGAATCTTCCCTACCAGACTCGATCCCTACCTTCATTGATACTCACTTGTAAATCTTTCCTCGCCTGATGAACGAGCTTTATTAATCATATTCAAAAGATTCGAGAACTGTAGAGGCGAAGCAGATAGTCGCGAGTAAACTGGGGTGCTTCAATGTTAGTAACGAAGTGGCGGAGGAGGATCATGTTCCTCCAAAAGGATGAATGATTCTACTTGAGGCAGACCTTTTACCTTTTGCAAAATGCGAGTACTATGGGGTCTACGGGGCAAGTGTGAAGGGGTACATGTAAACACTTAGATACCCTCTCTACATGTGTCGCGATGTCCTCATCAAGACCGTGGATGACCACTTCTTTACCCTCCAATTTACAATCCTCTCGAGCTTCAGGGAGTGTGTACTCGGCCAAGGAGGATATATACCTTGATACCTCTTCGCCTCGATCTTGTTGACTGGAGGATTTTTCGACTTTGAAATTATTTTTAATAGAGCAGGCTGGGTTAGAATTGAACTGACGATTTATTGGGGCACGGATTTCGAAGTCTTTGCCATCGTATTTTGGGAAGTATGAAGATAATGATGAATTTTTGAAGACGATGATGAAGGTTTGAAGGTCAAACTTGTAGATTTAAAGGGAAGTATGAATATTTGAAGATGGAAAGATAAAGATATGAAGATATATAAAACAATGTATGGAGGTTAGAAGGGTTAAGAACAAGTGAAAAGTTCGGGGGTAAACTAAGGAATTCTAGAATTGGAAAGTAAAGAGGGGAGAATGGACCGAAGCATTTATAGAGATGGGGTAATCAATACGTGACGTTTCACATTCGAGGATGGTTAACCAGCGGCTGACATGTGTCTGAAGTCAGAATGACACGAGTGATGAGACGTTTTACTGACCAATCAACTAGGTTATAGTGTATGGAAGAAGGAACCGGGTCAACTTATCGCTTCCCATCACTTTGATAAGCTTGCTCTCCAAAAAGCTACTATCTGTGTATGGGTAAAATCGAGGAAATGTTTTCCCTGATTCCCTAATAATGCATTGAGAGGAAACATTGTTCGGCGCAACTACAAGCAAGGCCGAAGGATCCCTCGTATCGAAACTCGGGAGGGATGAACCATGTATCTAGGATCGAACACAGTAAAACGATGAATACGGACCAAGTAAAGTATCGAGGCCACGGTAAAGGGAGGAACGAGCATGTGAGGAGCCGTAATATTCGCCATCAACCGGATATTACGGTGCAAATTCCGTCCGATATCAACTACATATCATTATTTACCGAATTTATTTTTACCTTATTTAGACTTATGTTATGACTGAAATTTCCGACTATATAAATTGAAGAATTTTTTTGATTTTGAATGCATTGTTGACGCGCATATAAAGAAATAAAAATTCATTTTGGTCTTCTAGTCATTATTCAAAGTGTTCTTCAGTTATAACCTTCTTTAATCACGATCAAGCTTATATCGAGGGTCTGACCGAGGCCGAATTTTGATGTTCAACTTAAGATTAGGCTTGGTCATCACATTACAATTGGTTTAATCATTCATTTTTTTTTAACTTAATACTTGTTCTTAGCTCATTCGTATATATTGAATAAATTACGTATCTTTTAAATCGCGTACAAATTTAATTGTTTCCTATTTTAAGGGTAAACCGAGATTCGTACCATTAATTTTTAAAAGTATGAGTTCATATGTACGGTTAGATACAATTTCCTTGTTCAATAACAGATGAATAAATGCCTAACGCATAAATTAGACTTCTCCCTGTCAAGATTTTTGGACTTCAAATGCCATAATAGGAGAAATTCTTTTAAGAATTAACAGTATATAAAAAAAAAAAAAAAAAAAAAAACACCATCTCACAGGATCTTGATTTTTACTACTTAAATAGAAGCCGGAGTCACCGTGGAGGGGAAGTGTGGAAACACTATAAATCCTCCTAATTTGGGAGGGGTTTAAAAAAAAAAATAGAAGCCGGATATTCGACAAGTTGCACATTTTCCCTGTCATGTTGGCTGTAGACACGTTAATCCTAAAAATATGATAATATAAACTACATTTGTTAGTAGGATTAGTTTAAAATGATTTGCTTTTGTAGGACTAAATGAATGTATATATGAACAGTTGCCTACTCAATGAAATTGACTATATATATTTCCAGGGACAGAGTTACAGCTGTGGTACGGATTCAACATCTTTGTTTTTATGTCAAAATTTACTTAATATATACAAACTAACTTAGTCATCAAAGGTTAGTAAGTGATATAAATATATTATATTATGGATGTTCATACTCCGTTATAAATAAGCTTCCCAAATAAATTTATTCATATGGGAATTCGCCGTAAATATATTTATCTATTTCGTACTCTATTGGAAATAAGCCTCCTGAAGAAGCTTATAGCTTCGGTACACGGTTGTGAATAAATATTACTTCTGGTAGAAGATTATCCATACCGGATATAATAAGCTTATCTTTTTCGATACTCCGTTATGGATAAACACTACTTCCGGTAGAAGATTATCCATACGAGGTATAATGACCTTATCCTTTGAGTACTCCATCATGGATAAATATTACTCTTAGTATAGGATTATCCATATCAGGTATAGTAGCAGCTTACACACTAGCTTGTAGTAGCTTACAAATCAGCTTGTAGTAGCAACTTACAGCAGCTTATAGTAGCTTACGCAACAGGTTTTAGTATCAGCTTACACGGCAGCTTGCAGTAGCAGCTTACACAAAAGCTTCCTTTCTTCTATAAATAGAAAGTTTTTAGCTCATTATGGATTTGGAAGCCGGATAATATATTAGTCTCTCTTTATACTTGTTTTTACTTTGCAATCTTTATTTTATGACACGTTATGAGCATGAGACTCTCCTATCGAGCAAATACTTTGAAAGTATCTGAGGTACGAACTTTCTTTTTTTATATAATGTCAAATCTTTCTAAACTTTAATTTGTACCCCAAGATATATCGGAAGAAAGCTACATGTCTTGGGTGTTTGATGCTGAAATTCATCTTGATGCGATGGGTCTAGCAGACACCATCAAAGATAAAAATGAGGCATCAAATCAAGACCGTGCCAAAGCAATGATATTCCTACGCCATCATCTTGATGAGTGTTTGAAAATAGAATATTTTATTATTAAAGATTCAATCATACTGTGAAATAATTTGAAAGATAGATATGACCACCTGAAGATGGTCGTTCTTCCACAGGGACGATATGATTAGACTCATCTAAGGGTACAAGATTTTAAATCTATCATTGAGTATAATTCTGCTATGTTTAGAATTATTTCCCAATTGAAAATATGTGGTGATAATATTACTGATCATGATATGTTGGAGAAAACTTTCATCACTTTTCATACCTCAAATATGCTCATGTAGCAGCAATATCAAGAGATGGGATTTAAAAATTATTGTGAACTTATCTCTCATCTTCTTATAGCCGAGCGACATAATGGACTATTAATAAAAAACCATGAAAGCCGACCTACTGGTTCCTGTCTATTCCTTGAAGTGAACAAGATGAACTTCCACCAAGCTAAACGTGGAAGAGGGCGTGGCCCCAATCGTGGTCATGGCCGTGGTCGGGGAAGAAATCCCAATAATAGTAATAATGATACACCAAAGAACCCTCCTCACCACCACCAGTGGAAAAGGAAGGAACAAAAGCATGAAGCGATGCAAGCACCAAATGCCAGAAAATACATGCTATAGATGTGGAGGAAAAAGACACTGGTCACGTACTTGTCGTATGCCAAAGCTCCTGGCTGAGCTTTATTAAGAGTCCCTAGAGAAGACTGAGAAAAATGCTGAAGCAAATTTTATTTCTGAAGATAATGTAGACTTCATGCATTTAGATGTAGCCGATTACCTTGCACTCCCAGATGGAGAAACAAGTCCTGTGATCGGTGGTGAACTTGTAGAAATGTAAATATTTTAATTTTGTTGTATAGTATGGTTATGTA
The DNA here is from genome assembly GCA_032618575.1 of Nicotiana noctiflora. NCBI lineage: Eukaryota > Viridiplantae > Streptophyta > Magnoliopsida > Solanales > Solanaceae > Nicotiana > Nicotiana noctiflora. The sequence continues at coordinate 87,276 of JASVEL010007516.1, forward strand.
ATTATTGTACATAAAGAATAATTATAATTTGATAATGATGTTTACTATAATATATCTTATTTATGTCATTTTGAAGAATATGTGTAACATTATTAGATCAACTTAAACTCTAGTAGAGTTTGCAAGAAATATACAACCACCAGAAGTGGTTATATTTCACATATCTAATTGTAATTATATTTTGTTAACCACCTGAAGTGGTATATGCCTATGATCACCATAAGTGATAATTTAGGCTTTCTATGGTTACAATTGAAGTTAAGGTACATAAATATTCTCTATATTAAATGCACGCTTCGATTTGCTCCCGAAGTAGTAAATATTTTAAAAGAGATTGAGGCATCACAATTTGATGTGATTAATGCACATTCAGATAATTTTGTTTGATTTTCCTGAAGGATGAGAACTTGATAATAATAATTCATTCTCTGAAGTAAATGTTAATATTAATAAATCTAGTAAATATGAACGCACTCTTGAGTAAATATATTACAATTCACCTCTAGAAGAGGTAATATAATTGAAAAAATATATACTCAATATTTTGTATTTTAAATTTGCTCTTGAAAAAGTAATACAATTGAAATTGCCTCCTCAAGTAGAAAAATATTATGAAGAGGAGTTTTCTTGTGCTTAAGCAATTATTTATTTGATTGTGATTTTCTCTTATGATAGTAGAAGCGTCTGAACAATATTTGATAATACAAAATGTATCAACAACTCCTGAAAAGCTAATTGTTTGCCTAGAAAATACATGATGCCAGTAGTGTCCGATAAATATTAGATTGTGGATAATAAATGAAGGCTCTCGAAGAGCTTATTTACAAATATGTCATTCATATTATATGATTATGGTGAAAACATATATTGTAGTAAATCCGAAGTTTACTAAAATAAATGGCTATCATATTGAGACTGTAAATGATTGGAAGATTGAAAATTTTTATGTTTTCACAATCATAGGGGGTAAAATATTATGTATATGAGAATTTACCTGTCTTATTCTTCGATTTGTACTGCATCATCTATCATGGTAAACCAGAAGTTTACTAATACAAAAGTAGTTGCAGTAAATCAGAAGTTTACTAATGCAAAAGCTTATGTCATAGTAAACTAGAAGTTTACTAAGAGATGGAACATGTCATGATAAACTTGAAGTTTTCATTTGCCATATTTAAATGAGGTATTTGAGAATTTGGATAAGCATATACTGAAGAACTAGAAGATTTTTCGAGAATTCTCCTGTGTTGCTTGTTCTCGTAATAAATTGATTATACCAGCTAAAGTTGGGATTAAGATCCCTGATTCTGAAATATATAAAAGGTGAATACGAGCCAGTCACCTATACTGAATGTGAACCACTTATAGATGTATATATAAGATGGTAACATGTATGTTTGTTGTCAACCAATAGTTTGCATTTGAAATTGTTTTTCTCACTTAAGAGCATAATTTTCAGATTATAAAATCAAGACAATTTATCTTGATATTGCTGGTTTATATACAAGCTAGTTTAGCAGTGAATACCTCATATTAATGGCTAAACTATTTTTTATGAGAATAAAGCTTCATGTGTTGGTCTAAGATTGTCCGAATTGCATATAGCAGCACTTGTATGCATCAGACCAACAATATATGATAAATCCTCCCCTCACAATTGGTCTATGATCAGAAATCAAATATCTTACTATCTTTTGATGTGTTGTGTATGATTAATTTCTCTACCACAATGCACAAAGATATGTTTCCCAAAGAAGATTGGGGATATATGTTAGTTTTTCAAACATTTGGGGAATGAAATAAACAACTAAAAAATCCGCTATATGGATTGAATTATCATTAATATGATCCTCACTTAGAAGATAATTCAAGTCAAATGTCAGAAGCATTTGCTTATCCAAAATTAAATATTATATTTTAGCTATAAATGCTCCTATTAAAATTTAAAGTCCCTGAAGGATAGAGCTTTACTGTACGCATGAAGCATGGTAGACCAATCTGTTCCAAAGGTAAAAAAAGTTGAAAAAGGATTAGGAGCTAATGATCAAAATAATCATAATGAGGAGGAAATGAGCTTTAGAAGAACCGACTAAATAACATTTCATGAAACTCCAGAAGAAGTTGAGGTGCCTGAAAATAAAGAAAGTCATGAGATCTCAACAAGTTATGCCGCCAAGGAACCGATACAAAATGATCGTCCACAATATATTTGATACTATATAGTGCACAATACTATAAATAGGTGTGTACATAGGCCGGATTGGTTCAAATTTTTTAATTACCAAACCAAACCAATTGTATCAGATTTTTAAATCTATAAACCAAACCAAACCAACGAAATCGGATTTTTCAATCTCAGGTTTTTCAGGTTTTTTCGGGTTTTTTTTTCCGATAAGTCTTCATAGCACAAATATATAACTTATGCTCCACATACTTTTCTAATCCTACAAGGGTATAACTATATAATGTATTTTTCAAGAAAATAATACAATAATATGAGATGAGTCATAATATTGTACTAAAATATTCAATAGCAAAAATACTAAAATCCATAAATAAAATATTACTAAATAATAAGCCATAATAAATATTAACATAATCTAAAAGTACTATATAAGTCATGCTTAAATAAGTACAACTATAAGTATATTAGTTACACAACTAAGCACTAAAGAAAGGATAAACTAAGTTATGCATTTTCAATATAAATAATGCAAAACTAAAAAATAGATATCCACAATATTGTCATTTCTAGTATTGAATTGAATTTTCTTAGTAGCATTAGTATTGATGTGAAGTTTATCTGAATTACTACCATTATGAACTATAAGATTTATTGGACCATTCAAGAATATTAATTCCAAACTTGAAACAATATGTTTAAAGATAAAACTGTGAAAAAGTTTAAGAATTGTATTAAAAATAAATATTTATATGCATAAAATATTTGTAAAAATTGAATAAATTTAATACCGGGTTGGTTTGGTTTCAGTTTGAATTTTTTTAGTTAAAACCAAACCAAACCAATTATGGTCGGGTTATTTTTTCCAATACCAAACCAAGTCAAACCAACCCATGATCAGGGTTTTTTTCTGGTTTGACTCGGATTATCGGTTTGGTGCGGTTTATCGGTTTTCTTTATACACCCCTAACTATAAAATATTGTGAGGATCGGACCAGTAGTTCAGACACCTGAAGATGTCATGCCATTTAAATGTGAGTCATAACCTATATGATTCATTTGATTAAATCTCTATAAAGATCCCTGAAGAATTTAAAATTCATGAAGCATATAGCTCAAAGTCTCGAGAAATGTACTCGATCAGATTATAAAAATCTTTGTACGGTCCAAATCAATCTGGATGCATGTGATATAATTGCCACAGTAAATATTTGCTGAAAGAAGCTACATAAATGATGTTATTAGTCCATATATTTTTTATAAAGAAAATGTCATCAGAATTTGTTACACTTGCTTTTTACGTTGATGACATAAATATTGTTGGAACTCCAGAAGAGCTCCAACGGCAACTGAATTTCTTAAGAAATAATTTGAGATGAAAGATTTTGGAAAAATAAAAATTTATCTTGGTCTGCAAATTGAATATTTAGCAGACAAGACCTTTATCCATCAATTTGCCTATACATAAAGAATTTTTAAATGCTTTTACATGGACAAAGCGCACCCATTAAGTACACCAATGGTTGTTCGATCACTTGAAGTGAATAAGGATTCGTTTCGACCTCCAGAAGAGGATGAATAACTCCTTGGTCCTGGAATACTCTATCTCAGTACAATTGCTATGCACTTATGTATCTTGCTACTGCTAACAAAGGTGGTGCAGATCGTATTGGTTATGCAGATACAACATTAGAATGCAGAGACTCAAATATTTGAAATAAAGTTTTCATCAGGGGAGTAAAATACGATGCACTCTTTTTTCCTTACGAAGATTTTTTTTCATAGTGTTTTCCTTATAAGGTTTTTAATGAGGCACTTAGCAATGCGTATTACTAAATACGTGTACTCTTTTTCCTTCACTAGAATTTTTACCTACGAGTTTTTCTTAGTAAGGTTTTAGTGAGGCACACTATCTTTCAATGAACAAGGAGGAGTGTTATAAATATATTATATTATGGATGTTCATACTCCGTTATAAATAAGTTTCCTGAACAAGTTTATCCATAGGGGGCTCCACCGTAGATATATTTATCTTTTTAGTACTCTATTGGAAATAAGTCTCCTCAAGAAGCTTATCACTTTGGTACCCGGTTGTGGATAAATATTACTTCTGGTAGACGATTATTCATACCCGGTATAATAAGTTTATTCTTTCGATACTCCGTTATGGATAAATACTACCTCCAATAGAAGATTATTCATACTGGGTATAATGAGCTTATCATTTCAGTACTCCATTATGGATAAACATTACTCTTAGTATATGATTATTCACATCTGATATAGTAGCAGCTTACACACCAGGTTGTAGTAGCTTACACAATAACTTGTAGTAGCAGCTTACACAGTAGCTTATAGTAGCTCACATAGCAGGTTGTAATATCAACTTACGCAACATCTTGCAGTAGTAGTTTGCACAACAGCTTCCTTTCTTATACAAATAAAAATGTTTTCAGTTTATTATGGATATCAATTTGGAATCCAAATAATATATCAGTCTCTCTATATTATTTTTATTTTGCAATTTTTATTTTATAACAGCAAGTATTTTTTTAGAATTCAGAACTTATAAATTTGAATTTTCAGCTGGTTAAGATATGCCAAAGATATTCCAAAACTTGCTAATTTACATGCGTAACATCGATGGTTCTAGTCATTATCTTATCTCTCAGTCATTTTATCATTGAAAAAGGTGAACATTCTTTAAAAAGAAAAAAAGAAAGTAGTGACCCATTATTTTAGTAATAAAACTATAAAAGGACACATTCGAAACTTTTTGTTTCATATCTGATATGCTTCTAGCAAGAACGAATACTACTACTTTTTTTATTAAAAGAAATTGTCAAACAGTAAGAACTATAATTGTATAAGACCTCCACTCCCACTAGCTATATCTGGTCTATAAAATAATTATGGAAGTTCAACGGTACATATTTTTTTCATGAATTTTTTAATAATCAATCACTTTCACGTTTAATTATGATTTAAAAGTGTTGTTTTCTATATTGTCATTTGTCACACACCATAGAAGCATTGATGGAAAGTTGGTGACAGATAAAAATATGCAATTGCAAAGCAACACCTTTGCAAACTAACGATCAGCGATAATTATGAACCACCTTTGCAACTTAATTAGGATTTAAAGTTTATAGGTTCTGAATTTATCATCGAATTTATAGGTCGTATATTTAATTAATATTTATAAATGTTTAATAAATTTTTTAATATAAATACAGATTCTAATTAAGAAAAAATACGAGATTCATCCGAATTCGTATGTCATACTCCACTCCGTCTATGCATGCATAGGCAAAGCTATATATGTGCGTGAAACACCATGCGTCGAAAAATTATATATGTATAAGATAAAATATATTTAATGTTTTAACTTTATTAAATAAAACGGTGTAAATGAAAAATTGAGGGAAAAGATCTAGAGAAAAACGCAAAGTTTGAAGTAATCTTTTACTAAGACACTTTGTCCCTAGCAGGAATTCAGAGCCTTGGCCTCTCTTTTTTACCACCAAATCTGAAAACTTCCCATATCTCTTATGCGTTTTGCATTGATTTCCAAAGAAAAATGTAAGTATTGTGATTTTCTCCGCCACTTAAGTTCGCCAAAGTTATGTAATTTGAAGTGTCACTATCACATAATAGTTATTCCGTTCTATTTTGGGGAGGAATTAATCTGAAACCTTGGACTATGAGAGAACTAAATTCCTTAAGGACACACAAAAACTTATGAATTCGAAAATTCTGCTTTTTATTTTCTTAAACTAACGTCTTCTAAGTTTTTTGATTTTAAATACATAAGACGAACAAAATATTAGTACTTATTATTAATAAAAAAAAGTCTTTGAATACCTTTGTATAGCCCTTAGATAAAGGGTAATTTAATTTGAACACATTTTTGAATTTTTGGGCTTTACCACTGCCTGCATGATATGTACTACTCCTTCCGTTCTATTTAACGGAACATTTTTTTTATTAATTCATTTAAAAAAAGAATAACATCTTTTAATCTAAATTATAACTTGTAAATTTCGTTTTCTCTTAAACTCTATCCAATTAAAATATGCCAAACAAATTGAAATATAGCGAGCAGAAGGTATTTTTCTGAAGCACTTAATATTAACGATTAGGGTTTTCATGTTATAGTTTCCATCAGTTTCTCAACTTGCTTTTTCAATTAGTAAGATGTCTTAATTAGGAGGAGCTGTTGCTTTTGGGGATTAGGAGATCACGTCTGTTTCCTTTGGTGATAAACTTTTTATTCGAAAGATGCTTATCATGTTATTTGTTCAAATCACTATCGTAATATTCTTGTGATTGTGAAAAAAAGACAAACAGTAGTAGTGTTTGGCATATTAAAGTATTATAAGTGTTATCATTGATCTAGTAAAGTCTATCTCTTGGATTTTCTTTAAAATTGAAAGGAAGGTTGTTTGTTTGTTAATCAGTGATGATTAAGATAGGATGCCTACATGTTACAGCCCTTTGGGTGCGTTTCCTTTTCTAATATTATATGAACACAAAATATTTTATACTTTGAACTGGCCCTAATGTATTTGTTTAAGCTTAAGATAAATTTCTCAATATCCACATAAAAATTAAACACCATTCTAATCATTTTCTTTAAGGTAAAGGATTCATGAACTCCGATAGGATGATGTGTCGCAAAGCGATCTCAATGAAACAGGGACCTATATCAACGATAAAGTCTACTGATATTCTTTAAAGGATAGCCAAAACAAAAAGAAAATAAAGAAAGACATGTAACAAATCAGAAAACTCATATTTCTGTCTGAAGGCCATTATAGGGATTATTAGGGAATTCTAACTTTGTCTACTTTTTGGACTCCTTGGCCCTTTTTGCACTAACAACCAGTTCAAGAATAAGATAAGGATAATCATCTTTTAGTTTGGTTTAATTTAGTGGAAATATTTAAAATTTTGAAATGTTAGTCTTCGGTTTCCGTTGAGGAGCTTGATATGTGCTTACCCTAAAAACAAAAACAATTGAATTTATAAGCGATTTAAAGATATGTGGGTTGATTCAACACAATGTTTGATAAATGAATTAAAGAAAAAATGAATAACGAAACCAGATGTAATGATAAGGCCGGGCTCAGACTTGGGCCGAACAACAGGTTTATCATCGACCGGACCCTCGATTCAAAGTAAAACGTATATGAAGAACTAGGATTAAAATAAGAAATTTTCAATCGCTAGAAAGCTGAGAAATAAGTTTGTATTGCCATCATACACGCGTTACAACGTGTCTATTTAATGAAAAATATCCCCTTTATATAGTAAGAGAGTTTCATCCCTAGTACAATTCCAAAAAATAAAGAAGATAAAAATCATCATTTTTCGCCAATTATTCATATGCTACCAACATCGAGCGGGATCTGCGTCGTGATATCCGGTGGGGTGCGGATATCACGGTCCTCCATTAATCATGGGCAACCATTAACTTGCTTTCCGAGGTCTCTGAGCTCGTTCTAGGACCAGGGAATGTTGTCTTATTAGGCCCGATGGCTAGCACTCTATTTGAGCCTCGGTACAAGAAGTTCCTGGCTCCGATCCCGATCCTACGTGGTCATTTCTTAGCTTAGCTTGACCCCTTGGGAGGTTTGGGGTATGCATTAGCCCCAATTTTGCATGTATACTATAGTCCCCTCGTTTTCCAGAGAGTAGGTTTGCCGAAATGATAGGAAATGATAGATGAACCCGTATTCCTACCATCTATGTAACAACCGAGATAACGGATAAGCTGAAACGTCCTATCAATCATGTTGTTCTGATTTTGGACATGTGTCGATCATTGGATGGTCGCATTCGAATGTGAAACGTCGCGTATTGAGTACAATCTCTCCCATAAAAGCTTCGACCTTTTCTATATTTTTCAGTTTCCTATCTTAGCTTTTACCTTTGAATTTTCAAGTGATTCTCAACATTTTCAAATCTTCATACCACCATCTTTGAGCTTCAAATCTTCATAATTGTTCCTAGGTTTCTACCCTGATCTCCATCCAACATTCAAACCTTTATACTATTTTCTTCAACCTTTATACTCTTTTCTTTAACCTTCATACTTATTTCTTCAAACATTCATACATTACCGTCAAATCTTCATACTTTCCAGATCACGATGGCTAAGATTTCTGAATCGGTTCCTTAGAAGGCTGCCTCTACATCTTCCCACCTAGCCATAGATGCCGAGGTGGTGTTTTCCGCAGTGGCCACTCCCGAGGTGGCTGCTCCCGAGCAACTGCCCCCAAGGCGGTCCCAGAGCCTCCCATGAAAAGCTTTATACCCGGGTGTTGTTCAATAGGGGATGACTTCGAGGTAGATAAGGCCTTTGCCAAACAAGACCGAGGTGAAGGATTTTAGTGGTACATATCCTCCATTATCGAAGATACCCTTCCATAGCCTGGGAGGACTGTAAATGGGAAGGCAAAAACATGGTTGTCCCCGGGCCCAAGGACGATATTACTATCCATGTGGAAGGGTATTTAATTTTTTACATTTACCATTTAACACTGGGCCCGGTAGACCCAATAGTCCTGGCCTTTTTCAAGAGGTATGAGGTATGTCTCGAGCAAATTCGCCGGTCTCTTTGGAGGATCGTGATCCTCCTACATTATTATTTGAACAACACAAATATCCTAGGCTCACCCTCGACCATTACTCCGTCTAAACAATCCTTGAATTTTTTGAGGGGGACTAATAAAGCTTGATCACTGAGCCAAAAGGCTCCCTTTTCAAGAATCGATGAGGATCGAGACAGAGGTTGGCCGGGGCATATTATTTAGATAAAGACTGAAGATCTGATCCCTCCTGATTTCCTATCGTTCCCCGAGAAGTGGAATGCATCTCTAAGCGTAGTTTTTCCCTAACTGTCAAATTTCCTTTATTTCTTTTCTCACTACTAATTTTTGTGGTCGTGCAGATGTTGTCGTGTTCCTAATATTGTCCCACGGGTCAAGGAATAGATCGAAGGAATCTGCAAGCAAATGTCATACTTCGAGCACACATGGCGCAAATTTTTGAAGGGCAGATGAGAGGCTCGGTCTCATGGTAAGGCTCTTCCCTGAATAGCTATGAGTACAACCCAAACTTACATAATGGTGACTTTTTTCCCTTTCCTTAGGCTTACCTAAGACCATCGAATTTAGCCCGTTGGAAGGGGACGAGGTTGTGTCCTTATCCATTGATCCCTCCATTATGGGATAGCTAAAGGATGCCGCCGAGGAGAAGAAGAGGAAAAGAAAGTCCTCGAGCTTCCCGAATCTCAAGGCGAAGACAAAAAGAGGGAGGCTTCCGGGCTTGTAAGCCAAAGAAGAATACTAAGTCAAGGGTACCGGACCCTGGCTTTTTTAACCAGTACAGGGATGAGTCTAAAGAGGAAGACATCTACATCACCGACGAATCAACCCCTATTGGGAAGCAATCAGCGACCAAGAAGTCGAAGAGGAGACGAGTGTGACCTCCTAAGTCATTTTTGTTTAAAATGAGGTGATACTGTAATAGACATCATCGACACACCCTCCTATACCGAGTCCATGCTTGAAGAGACAAGCGGGCAAGGAAAAATCATGTGAAGGATTACAAGGTGCAGAGGATCCCCTCATTTCCTTCTTCAACAACATGAATTTGTTCGCGTTGGAACTTTTCTTGAACTTTAAAAGGTCCGACTTTATTTATCTCAACCTTGATTGTCCCGTCATGGGCCTTTACAAAAGCATCTTTGAGCATAGCGAATGAGTTAATGGAATTTGGGGGTAAGTTATGGTACCATTCCATTGCTCCTTTTGATAGAGTTTCCCCAAACTTCTTTAGTAACACTGACTCGATTTCATCATCTTCCAAGTAGTTGCCTTTGAAGGCGAATGTGTAGAAAGCTACATGCTCATTAGGGTCCGTGGTTCTGTTATATTTTGGAATATCGGGCATACAAAACCTCTTTAGGATTGGGTTTGATGCCCCGCTCAGAGGCAAATGCTTTTGGACAAATTTCTTGGAATCTGGTCTCTTTAATATCGGGGGTGCTCCAGGGATTTTATCGACCCTGGAGTTGTATGTACCACCTTCTTATCATTTGCCTCTATTTTCTTTTCACCTGATTCCACATGTTTCGCTAATGCTCAAGTATTTTCATTACTTCGGGACTAATACCGAATTTAGCTTCACTTGGTCTGTCGATGATCTGGTCATTTCTTCAGGTATTTTCCCAGGATAGTTTGGGCTCAACTCTGCTGTGGGGGGGGGGGAGGGCGACTTTCAAAGATTAACCATAAGCTAACCCTATCGCCTTCGCCTTCGAGCACTCCTCGAGCCTTTGGTTGGGCTCCTCTACGAACGCTGTTGTCGGGGTCGATAGGCAAGTTGGCATTGATAGCCATCTTTAAGTTAGCATCGAATGGGTCTGTAACAGGGACTCTGTTGGGATCAGCAGCGGGCACCTTGTTGCTAGGTATCAGATTGTTTTTTTCGCCAAGATGTCTAGACTCAGCCTCAACGTACAAGAGAGCAGACTGAGAATTGGACATTTTTAAGGTAACCTGAAATTAAGACCTCAAAGAACAAGTGTAAAATAGATTGTGTTATGGAAATTTTGTATCAAACCACCACTATTATCCTTAGCCCCACGTTGAGCTGTAAATAGTTTACCTTTAAATCAGATTACAATTGACTTTATATGCGACTTAAGGATATGTGGAATTTTACACAAGTAGTCAAGAATGTTAGATAAATAAATTAAAGAAAAAATAAATAACCAAACTAGTTGTGACGTTAATGTTGGGCTCGGACTTAAGCTGAACAATAGTTTATCCTCGATAGGACCCTCGATTCGAAGTAAAACGTATATGAAGAACTATGATTAAAATAAGAACTTTTCAATAATTAGAGAGCAGAGAAATAAACTTGTATTGCCTTTGATATGCATGTCACAATAGGTCTATTGAATAAAATGCTTCACTTTTATATAGTAGGAGAGTTTCATCCCTAGTACAATTCTAAAGAAGATAAAAATCATCCTTTCTCGTCAACTATTGTACGCTACCGGCCTCGAGCAAGATCTGCGTCGTGTTACCGTAGGGTGCGGGTACCACGGTCCTCCGTTAACCGTGTGCAACATTGCCATGTTTTTCAAGGTCTCGGAGCTCATTCTAGATCCGGGGAATGTTGTCTTATTTGGTTTCGATGGCTAGCACTCCATTCGGGCCTCGATACAAGAAATTCCCGGTCCGGTTCCTATTCCATGCAGTCATTTCTTTGCTTCGCTTGACCCCTCAGGAGATCGGGGTATATGTAGCCCCGATTTTACCTGTATTCAATATGTTTAGTTTTCTATTTTTAAAAAGAAATTAATTAGGTATGTTTGCAAGAAAGAAAGCGTTTTCTTGAGGAAAAAAGAAAAAAATTTATTTTCCAGCACACTATTTGTTTTACTTAAATGGTGAAATTCTTTTTGCCAAAAAAAATAAAAAACTACCAAAGGAGAAAAATGTTTCCTTGTTATGATATAATAAAAGAACAAGAACAATATTGCAGAGAAAGAGAGAGAGGAAATTCTTATTGAATTTTAGGATGAATTACAATGGGGTAAGACCCCTCTATTTATAGGAGAAATATGACTTAGGGTGTGTTTGGTATGAAGAAAAATGTTTTCCATGGAAAATGTTTTCCTAGAAAATGTTTTCATGGAAAATGAGTGATTTTATCACTTATTTTCTCTTGTTTGGTTGGTAAGTGGAAAATATTTCCGGAAAATATTTTCTATGTTTGGTTAGAGAGTAAAAAATAGTTTTTTTAGAATTTTTTTTTTGCAACTCTCTTACCCCTCCCCCACCCCTCCCCTTCCCGAAGTCTCTAAAAATTGACACAATCTAAAGGAACTAATGTGATGCTTTACTTTTTAACGCAAAAATCGCGTATTTCCGAATCGGTAAATTTATAATTTCTAAACCCGTAAACTTCCGAACTCATAATTTTGGAACTTGTAAAATATTGAGTCTTTAAATGATAAATAATAAAATTAAAAACTGAAAAATATATTTTAAAATTTTTTCGGGGGGGGAGGGGGCTGGGGGGTGAGGCGGGGGGGGGGGGGGGGGTGGCAGTAAATCGAAAAAAAATAAAAATTTAAATTATAAAAAAAAAGTAATTTTTTTTGTGGGGGGGTGGGGGGAGGGTGGGGTGGGGGTGGGGGAGGGGGTAGGGAGTGGGGGTGGGTGGTGCAAAAAAATAAGAAAACAGAAATTTAAAATTATAGAAAAAAAATTAAGGTGAAAGAAATTTTTTTGCAGGGTGGGGTGGAGGGGTAGTAGGGTGGATGGTACCGGAAAAATTGAAATTTTTCTTTAAAAAAAAATTGTTTTTTGGAGAGGGGTGGGGTGGGTTGGTGAGGGTGAGAATGGTTGAGAAGGAGCTTTGGAAAATGTTTTCCCTTCTTTTGATAAGGAAAACATTTTCCTCCAATTGGAGGAAAATGAATTGATAAGGAAAATGTTTTCCAAAACATTTAAGCCAACCAAACATGGGAAAATTGGAAAACATTTTCCAGAAAATGTTTTCCTTCATACCAAACACACTCTTAGTCACAAAGTAAAACTCTCCCCAAGATAGGCATTCACTCCAAATAGAATTCGATTCATAACACTCCCCCTTGAATGTCTATTCAATGATAATGTACCTCGTTAAAACCTTAACTAAAATAAAACCCAGTGGTAAAAAAAAATTCTAGAGAAGGAAAAAGAGTACAGATATCTACAATACGCCTTTTTGTTGCCTCGTTAAAAACCTTGCAAGGAAAACCAGTGGCACAAAACCTTGTAAGGGAAAAAGAGTGCAACGCGCATTAACTCCCCCTGATGAGAGCATCAATTCACATCCTTAACCATTCGCATCCCAATCTTGTACACTAGCTTCTTGAAGGTTGACGTCGACAAAGATTTTATATCGGTTTCAATGTATTTTCATAATGACATAACATAGAAATCTCTTCATTCATATATTCAGGTACATGAATCTCTCATGAGATATTATGAAGTGTAATGTCATGTGATCTTCTAGATCACTTGCCTCCTTTATTATGATCATTTTGATCATTTGCTCACCTTCTTTATCAAGAAGTTTATTTGAAACTGATCTGTTTATACGCTTTAAGCGTACCATAAACTTTGTCCTTCTAAGACTTATTATAATATGAGCTTTTGCAGTGAGAATATAGTTACTTTCTTTGGGCCAGCAAATGCGTCTGGCATGCTTTGCAATAAATTGCACATGAATTATCCTTTTATGAACTTCTAGTTCATATTATTTTATTCGAGGATCTAGATGCAGAAACGATAATTCATTCCTCGTAACTTTTCTCAACTATTGTATTTTGTCTCCCCCTCATGTTAGAAAAAACTAACTTATTTCCTCAACTTTGAGAACTCATCTTTGTGTGTTATGGTGTTAATCAAAATATACAGTGCACATCAATAATAATAAGATGAAATTATTTGGTTCCTGACCCCGAACCACTTGTGAGGGGAGAATATAATATACTTTCGTATATAGCCTATATCAAACGGATATAGATAACTTTGTTCTCATAAGCAATAATTTAGCTATTAAGTGGAGGCACTCAATAAATCATTTTGCTAAACCAGATGTGATGTAGACCAACTTATCAAGATGAACTTCTTGAATAGAAAATCCGGAAATTATGCTCTAAATCAAATTATTGAGCAAGTTACCTCGCACACACCGGCCAGGTTGCGGGTTAATAATAATTGCATATGTAACCATCTCATAGATGCATCTTATGTGGTATACATGGCATGTGAATGGGCCCATATTCACCTTTGTATTTCCAGCATTCATGAGATTCAATCCCAATTTTAGTTGGCCAATTAATTAATGAGAACAAGCAATGTGTAAGAGAATACGTAAAGAACTTTCTAGTTCTTTAATATTTACCCATTTAAATTCTCTTTTATTTTTGCACATCATACTTGAATTAACATGGCCAAACCAATTATGCCAACTGGATAAATTATCAATATTGATAAACTTCAAATTTACACCATGACTTGTGCAATTATCAATAAACTTCATGTTTATTATGATATGAGTTTTTTTATATCAATATCCACTTCATTGTGGTATTCTTTATTTATGTAGTACAAATTGGAGAATAAAGTGGGTAGCTTTTCACATACATATTACCCCGCTACAAGTTGTAGTAATAGAAGATATTAAATCTTTCCTTTATTTATAGTCTCAATATAATCAACCGCTTTCACGTATACTTTGGAAACTGAATAAGTTTCTTTGAGACTTACTACAACACAATACCTTATTGATAACCAATTGAGTTTCTCCAAAATAGTAATAATTGGTTCTTCCAGAGCTCTTAATTAATTTTGTACTACCACAGATCCATCAACATCCATGTGGTGAATATCTCTTTTAAAGAGAAAGTTGTACCATTATGTGTATGGTTAAAATTATACGCAAGATTTGTTTCTTGCATTTGTCTTTTAATAATCACAATGTCAAAATATTTTGGTGTACAATAGGTACGTGACCAATGACCATTCATTCCATAATAATGATATTATTTTCTTATATCATCTCAAACCTCCTTTTAGAGGTGAGTGTGGTATATTCACTACAACTAGCACGTTCATATTCTTTGAAGAATGAATATGTATTCATAAATAAGATGTTGTCACATTCACATCATGAATGGACCATAATCATCTATATGTGATTTATAAAATCTCATGTCAAATCGATGACAAATATTACTTTCATAGAGTGGAGGATTATTTGAGAATACTTATTATTCTCATGACCACAATGATGGCGATATAATTTCGTCCACCACGTTCATATCCATTGATTATTCATGGTAATAATTTTGTCTTCTTTCAGATTTATTACATACTGCTATCACATTCTCTTAATGGAATGAGAATGGAGCAAATTCAATGGGACGAGTTTTCAATTCTTTGCCCACAATCATACATGAATTTAATTATGGCAAGGCATAGAAATTTTACCACTTTGGGTGGTTATAATTTCTTTCAAACTCCATTAAAGTTGCAAACAAAATTTATCGTCTTTGCTTGTATTTAGAATCAAATAATAGAATGTCAAGAATTTGAAAGAGAAAAGTAAAATACTTACCTTAAATCTAAAATTTAATCATGAAGGAAGTTCATGGAGCAATTGATAATCATTGTGCTCAATCCCAAAGCTTCTACTCAATTGGTTAGAGTCTCGTGCTGATAACGTGTTATGAAATAATAAAAGAACAAGAACAATATTGCAGAGAAAGAGAGAGAAGAAATTCTTATTGAATTTTGGGATGAATTACAATGGGGTAAGACCCCTCTATTTATAGGAGAAATATGACTTAGTTACAAAGTAAAACTCTCTCCAAGATAGACATTCACTCTAAATAGAATTCGATTCATAACATTCCTTCATTAATTGGAGAAATTATTTTTTCCACAAATATAGTCAAAACAGTATTAAAAGGAACAAGTAACATATCAGCCGCCTCATGCACTAATCTCTGTAGCTGGTAGGAACTAAAATCTGATGACCGCTTACGTCTTATACAATTTGTACCTTAAATAAATAAATAGGTGCAATTAAAGAAATAGCAAAAGTTTTGGTGTATATATTCATTCTCCAATTTTTTTTTCCAAAGTTATGCACGTTTTTAGCTTTTTGGATAGTCAATAATCACGAGTCGAATTAAATTAATGAAAGCACATCACAACCATTGGCACTTCCAAAGGTCAAATAATTTGGGAGCCAATCATTTAAGGTACATATACAGTAGAATCTAATCTCTTCATTTATTCTTTTTTCCTTTTCTATATTTTATTAAAAATTAAGTTATAACACCATGGTATCCGTAGGGGCAGAGGCGGGGCGCAAGGGTGTTCACCCGAACACCCTTCGCCGAAAAATTATACTATATATAAGGCAAAATTTATTTTTTATCTCTATATATTAAATTTTGAACACCCTTGACATAATGCAAATTTTTTGCTTAGTGGTCAAGGGTGTTCAGAATGTATGGATGATAGCAGGTTTGATTCCCGTAAGTTGCAATACAAATTTTTTTAAACACCCTTAATATATATTATGCCTCCTCTACTGGTATCCCGTTGCAATTAACGCGAATGTAGCAATATTTAAAAAGGTTTTACTAACTCCTCCTAGTAGTTTCAACAAGAAATATAAATACATACACCATAAAGCTTCAGGCTCGAAAATTTCTCATTGGCACCTCCTTCCTCGTTCTTAAGTTGATTGATTAGCATCTTCCTTCATGCAAGCTATGGTCTAACGGCCCTTTTATTATGTTTTATTATTTTTTAATTGGGTCATTTTAATTACGAGTTAGATATTTAATTGTCTAGACTATAATAATAGTATCTTGTATCTGAATCGATGGCTTATTTTTCCTACGTAACAGAAAGGAGGATCGAAACGTACTCCTAAATAACTCTAAAAAACAAAAATAAGCTATCAAGATTCAAGAACGTACAGAAGACAAGATTTGATCTAGTATGAATCATATATGGACGATAGTTGAAGCCGCACCATCGGTGGCTCCCCCAAAGTCCCTACTCTTTTGTCTTTTGTTAAGGAACCAGAGTGCGTTTTAGTGAAATTTTATATTGATCAGCAGTGTTTTGGTCCTCAAGTTAATAAGCGGCTGTACTTTGCAACTATGTTTGATGTGAGAGGCTACCTCAATTATTCCAACAACTATATATATATATATGTGTGTGTAAAATTGAAAACCTGAGGTAATTTATTAAAGTGGTCAATTATATCTTATTTGGCAAAAAGTTCCACTGTACAAATAGGTAAAAGACATTTTTTTTTAATAGATATAATTATATAAATTATTGAATCTCTTGATACTTAAGTGCATTTACTATCTGTGCAAATCCATAATTTTTAAATATTTCTGTTTAGAATTTTAGGCTCCGCCACTAATATCAAACAATAAAACTATTATATAATGGGGTAGAAGTTTTGTATTTACACAGCTATACAATTACATAAAAAATAATGATTGGTTGTGGACTGTAGTGTTGTTCCTACAGGTTCAAATGAGCTCATAACTTTTAGCGCAGAGTAAAATTTATATGTAAAAATTTATTAAAATTATAAAAATAGTAGATATGAACTCATAACTTTAAAAATATAATGTGTTCAATGCTAAAAACCTAAAAAATAATTAAACCCATAAGATTTAAATTTTGAACCAGCTAGTGGAATTTAAGCAGTAATAGTACCTCACGTGGTTAAGTAATAAACAAGAAACACAATGAAAGTTTCTTCTTGAGACACTAATTAATAGAGAAACTCATGTAGGTGGAGGGGTCAGTTGGGCCAATAAACAGACAGAATTAGATTTTAATGTCAAAATCAAGGTCCCTTAATCCTTAAAAAGATGTAGTATTAGGTGTGATTAATGAATATAACAATTCATTAACAACCAAAGTGGAGACACAGATTATGATTAATACTCCTAAAACTATGGTTTCGTCTTAGAGATGCTCTGCCGAAAACAATTTTTTACAACACAAAATATAAAAAAAAACTAATTTTTAAAGTTTTATAGAAAAAATTTCTAAATTGTTACTTTTGTGAGACTTTTCAACTAAAAAATATAATTGTAAAATCTAAAAAATAATAATATTGCTATTATTATCCATAAGTTAGTTGGTATTTGTGATGTGGTCGGTAGCAAATACCTCGTGATATTAGTTGAGTTGCGATTCATGTTGCATGTGACCTCCTTATTCATATCATGGTACACTTCTCTATTCGTCGAGCCTTTTTTTTCTTTGATCTGTGCAATAGTTAAAATACCACTGTAATAATAATTACGTATATTTTAGCCCCAAACAAATTGGGATCGACGATAAAATCCCCATTCTCCTGCAAAAATAAAAAAGAACAAAGGTTTTGTTTTGGGAAAGCTTTTTCATACATAGTCGATACACGCGATATTGCATGCCATGAGTTAATATAGCGAACAAATACACAAAAACTTGGTCTCTTTTTAATTATATCACCCATACAAATTAACCTGTCAAAATGTAGACAGCTACATGAACAAGGTTTATTATTTCAATATGCTTATTTCTAGCTAATTAATTATAGATAAGTATTTAATAACTTGGGAAAGTCTATGAGCTTGGAGTGGAGTTGTTGTGGAACTTCTTTTCACCATGAAAGTAATTTATTATTTGGTCAAATATTCATTATAAAATTAAAAATTCAGAAATGAAAGGCTTTCAAGAACGAAACGATTAAAGGCAAACTCTAATATTTGAAAATAATCTAAACAGTCGCCCACTTAACCGTAATTATTTTATACCATCTTATATGTTAGACATTAATTATTTTAAACCATCTTATATAGTAGACAATAATTATACTATCTTTTTAACCATTTATTTTAATTATACTATCTTTATAACTATTGTATCTTTTTATATTGGTATCTTTTCTAAATAGTCGCCCACCTACCCGTCTAAACTTTAAAACAATCAAATATATAATATATGTATAATTCAATATAATTAATGTCTAGTATATAAGATGTAAGGGATGGTCTTTGTTGTAATTATAATCTTCTTTAGATGGTATGACCTTTGATGATATAATATTATTTTTATGGTACGGTAAAATTTATAACGAAAAAGGTAAAGATTTTTGCAGTAAAAGTTTCTGTGTGCTTAAAGTATTATATTGTAAAATTCTACTCGGTACTCTCTCATTCTTTTTCTGTAGAGCAATATTGTTACAGTATTATCAGAATTATAAACTGAAATTACTGTATTGGAAAAATATATATACATAAATGAAGGGTGATAAAGGATGACACGTGGAATTATCAAAAGGTTACAATTGGTCAAAGAATCATAGATTAGGTGCGGGATAAAAGAGATACGAGATCACAAAGGAGGTACGAGACAAGAGGCTCGGAAGCCCCGCCTCTATTTAAACATCATTACACACGAGATATGGAAAGGATGAAGAACATGGTCAAATAAGAGGATATAGATACAAAATTTCAAGAGAAATAAATACGGAAGCCGTTAAGGAATGTTTATATTCAATGTAATGATTATGTAACGCAACATTTAATGTTATTAAATGCTCATAAGTAGCCTCATTATGACTTAGGTGTAACGTACATTTACAGAGATTCTCCAAAGAGACCTATAAAAGGAGAAATATATAATCAGTGGAGACACAAGACATTATTGAAATATATTTTTGATTTATAAGCTTTCATATCTCAGTACTTAAAAATTCTTTTCTTTACTTATTTGTCGATTATCAGTAACCCGATTCATCTATTTTTCTTGATTTGACTAAAAATCTATTTTTTGGCTGAACAATTACCCCTTCCCGTTTTTGTTTTCTTAAAGTTATTTCACTCTGTTCATCTCTTCTTCCCAACCTTTTTAAAGAAATAAATCTATTAACTCCTTTTTCTTTAAACTCACCCTGTGCAGTCTATTCTATTACAAGTGGCCAATTCAATGGTTCAGACGGATCAACCAAGTATTCTTCGACAAAATATATGAAGGGGTAGTTCAAAGTTCAAATTATTACCATAAGTTTTGGTTTTTATTATTAAATTTTAGCTATATTTCATATCACTGTTGCAAGAGAAAAATCGAATATAGTAATTGGTTGTTCGCATATCCATGTAGGTCCATAGCCTTTTATTATTGGATTTAATGAGAATTGAGAGTACTTAGTAGCAGAATTAAAGAATGCATTATTATTTTAATACTAGAAGCTCCTTCCACCCTTAGCAATGATAGACAATGATCATTTAATTTGTAGCTTAGTTTTGAAGGGTAACGGTCTGATTGGTCGTTTTGAGTACTAACACTTCGTTCAACAGTTTGAGGCTATGAACAACTTCATTTCAGATATTATGACTTATACGCGTGGTCGGAATTAAATTTCGGGATGTCCAGAATTGATTTGAAAAGAGAATTCTTATTTTAGAAGCTTAAAGTTGGAAGAATGAACTAGGATTGAAATTTTGAGTAAACGACCACGGAATCGGGATCTGAAGGTTTCAACAGGTTCGTATGATGATTTTGGACTTGGGCGTATGCTCGGATTGGGTTTTGGATAACCTGTGTGAGCGTTTTGGCGCCTATTGTGGAAGTTAGCATTTTGGAAGAAATAGCTTCGTATGGTAATTCTGGAGTTGGGAGCGCGATCTAAAGTGAATTCGGAGGTCCATAGGTAATTTTGGAGTCATTTGGCGAATAAAAGAAATTTGAAGGTTTTTGAGAAGTTTGACCAAGAGTTTGACTTTTTGATATCGGGGTCGGATTCCGATTTCGAAAGTTGGATAATTCCGTAATGTCGAATATGACTTGTGCGCAAAATTTCAAGTCAATCGGACATGATTTGATAGTTTTAAACATCGAAAGTAGGAGTTTGAAATTTTAAAGTTCATAAAGCTTATATTGGAGGTCGATTCATGGTTTTAGCATTGTTTGATATGATTAAGGCCTCGAGCAAGTCCGTAATGTGTTTTAGGACTGGTTGGTATGATTGGTTCGGGTCTCGGGGGCCTCGGGTATGTTTCGGATTGTATCTCGCTCTTATTTGATATTTCAACATCGTTTCTTTGGAAATAAAGGATACCATATTAAGAAAATCAGCACTAAAGCCATAGCAAAAAGAATTATAGAATTTAGACATCGTAAGAGGGAGTTATGCTCATTTTCGTGTCAAAAAGAATTGTTGGTTTGTGGTATGCAGATTTGTTCTTCGCGAACGCGAGAGAGGTTACACGAACGCGAAGAAGGATTTTTGGGTTGACCGGTCAACGCTAAATATTACCCTCCGTGAACGCGAAGGTCTCCCGCGAACGCGATGAAGGAATATCGCCTGGATAGTCTTTTAAACCGAAAACTTTAGTATTTTGGGCATATCTTGAGTTCTAGAGCTCCATTTGAGGTGATATTTGCGGTGTTGTTCTCGTCTCAACAAAGGGGTAAATATCTGACCCTTATTTTAATATTTCTCCTTGATAATTCCCGTTGTTTTATATTTTTATCCGTGTTTGGATGGTAAAATTTGAGATTTTGAGTCCCAAAGTTGAAAAATAGTAAATTCTTGATTTTAGGGTCAATTCATGGACGAAATTGGATGAATTTCGGGATATAGACCATATGAGTTATGGGTAAGATTTATTTTCACTAATTTTCAGAATTCAGGCACATCCACCCGAGGACATTTTGTCAACTTTTCGATCGGAGTTAGGAATTGTTATAAATTCGATTGTAATGAATAATTGAGCATATATTAATGGATTTGTGTAACCGTTGTCTAGTTTTGGAGCGTGGTGCATCAATTAGAGTCTTCAAAAGGAAGTGGAATGCGGGTTTGGATCTTCGGAGTAAGGTGAGTCTCCTTTCTAATCTTGTGAGGAGGAATTTACCCCATAGGTGAGTTAAATTGGTTATGTGCTCCTATTTATGGGGGCTACGTACGCACGAGGTGACAAGAATCCGTGCGTCGCTACTATTATGATGTTGTCCGGGTAGTCTAGGACCTAAAAAGCATGTTATACTTGGATTACTGTGAACCCATTGATAGTTTGAATTGTTTAAATCACCTTGAATTGGTAAAGAAATTTAAAAAGAGATTTAATATTAATTTCCCCTAAAATGTTAAAAAGAGAAAATTTTCTATATTAGATGATTATCCTCGATAAATTCTTAATTTCCTACTTGAGCATGTATTTTATGTGTGCATTCATCACATGGATGATTCGCGAGCAAGATATGTGTTTACTTGTGGAACGAGCCGAACGTCTCGGTGAGAATAGATGCATCTATGGTTCGTGCCACTCGACCCTCGGCAGTGCACAGTCTACATTCTTGTTGGAGCAGGTCGTCGCCTCGGTGTGATTTGCACATGTTTATCAATTACTTGAAAATTGTAAATGTGGAATTGGCCCAATGTGGCTTGATATAAACTGATAAGATAATAAAGAATAGACTTTAGAAGCCCTTTATTTATTATTGAGGTGTTTAGCTGTCTTTCTGGATTCATAATTAGAACTTCTATGTAAATTCATGATTATCCTCGCACTTATAGAATATTGTTAATTGACCTCTAGTGAGTGTCGAAGTTGTCCATCTCGTCTCTACCCCTTCGGGATTAGGCGAGATACTCACTGAGTACATGTTGATTATGTACTCATACTATACTTCTATTCATTTTTGTTGCACGGGTATATGCTACTTTAGCGGCCTACTGGGCATAGCAGCACAGATGATTTAGGGACAAGGTGAGTTGCAGTATGCAAGGTGGCCCGCAACTTTTAAAGCCACTTTGTAATAAAATGTATTTACTTTATGTCTATTGTATTTCAGACGGATGTTGTATTGTATGTAAATCTATATCAGTAGAAGCTCATGCACTTGATACACCGGATTCTGGGATGGTTTTTCAAAGATGCGTATTTATAATTATTTCTTAAATTGAATTGAAACAGAGATCGTTTTATATATAAACAATGGAAGGAAAAATCTCAGATTTTAAGGGTATTAAAAGAGAGGTTAATTGATAAATTTGTTGGCTTGCCTGACAACGGTGTCCGACGCCATCACGATCCATAGTGGATTTGGTTTGTGACAACATGATATTAGAGCACTAGGTTCATGTCGGCCTCACGAGTCATGAACAAGTCTAGTAGAGTCTCGCGGATCGGTACAGAGACGTATGTACTTATCCTCGGGAGGCTGCAAGACTGTTAGGAGTACTTTCCTTCTTGCATTCCTTATCGTGCAATTCGATTCCTTTGAGGCTTATGCCTTTGTTTCCTTTCCATTAAATCTTACGTGACGCGAGCGCTGATTATAAATTGAAAATTGATGGGTTGTAATGGCACTACAAATGTGGTGTAGGACGATTCCCCTGGTATGGTTGATTGGACTGTTATAGTCGCCTTATGGAAGGATATTCTATTATTCAGCTCAGTAACAAAACTTCTAAGAGCCTTGAGGCTAGGGTTGCCATAATGCTTATGAGCGATTATTCCGCATTGTTGATGTGATAGTAGGGTGTTTGCCCACGTATCGGGGAAGTGAATGAATTGAAGGGAGGTTTACTCAGTATGCAATCAAGGAGTTTAGTATTAAATTCCCAACAAGGGAAAGTCAATCGAACTAAGGATTGTCATATGTGAACTGGTGGAAGTAATGAATCGTGGTAATTGCAAGCGTAGTGGAGTCCTCCTTTATATGGGGGTGCTGTTGTCCTAATTGAACACTTTAAGTTTGTCGATGTTATAATCTGTCCTAATTGAACACTTGAAGAAAGGTAGTTCCAAACAAAAATGTAGTCCTTCTTGTCTTGACATTCATTCTAGTGATGTAAGGGGTGTACACTGTCTAACTCAGTCTTTCAATGCACTTCCAATTGTAAATAATTTCATTCACAACATCAAGAATAAAGACAGTAATCGTACATTGTTTTCTGGTTTATCTCATAATAATAATCTAGATGTTTTGTGGCATTTCATACTTGGCCATGTGCCCTTTAGTAAAATGAAAGGAATTCCTACTATACATGTAACCTTTTCTCACAAACAACCTTTTACATGCAATATTTGCCCCATGGCCAAACAATCCAGACTTCCTTTTCCCCAAAGAACAACAGAAACTACTGAAATCTTTGAAATACTTCATGTGGATTTGTGGGGGGACTTATCACGTATCTACAAATAAAAACTTAAAATATTTTCTAACCCTAGTAGATGATTACAATAGGTCCACTTGGACACACCTCCTAAGTTGCAAAAGCAATGCCTTGCAGATAATAAAAACCGTTACAACAATGGTGGAAAACCAATTCAAGACAACTATCAAATGTGTAAGATCTGATAATGGTCGGGAATTTACCAGCAATGAAGCTGCCACTTTCTTCCAATCCAAAGGAATTAACCACTAGAAAACTTGTCCTTATGCACCATAACAAAATGGGATGGTGGAAAGAAAATATAAATACATGCTTAAAGTAGCCAGAGCACTCATTTTTCAATCCAGATTGCCATTAAATATTGGGGAGAATGTGTCCTGACAACAACATACTTGATTAATAGATTACCAACCATTCCTCTAAAGAACAAATGTCCCTTTGAACTATTATACAAAAGGAAGCCAAACTACTCTCAGTTGAGAAGTTTTAGGTGCTTATGCTACCCTACAGTACCAAAACCATTCAAAGATAAACTAGAACCAAGAACCAGTCCACATGTATGTGTAGTATATCCTTTTGGTACAAAGAGGAACATGGTACTAAGTCTGGCCACTAGGAAAATACATGTTTCTAGAGATGTTACATTTTATGAGTCAGTTTTCCCCTTCACTCTTAACTCCACATCAAACATTCCATCTATCCTTCCTAATATACCACTCTTTGAGAATTCCCCTGATTCTACTGCTATTCAACTACACCATAACAACAGTGAAAATACCAATAACAAAGAAACTAATAGTTCTTCAAACTCCAACACATCCTCTGATGCATCCTCACTTGTGTCCTCTAGTCATGAGTTTCAAATTCCAGTAGACCAACTAGAAGATCTGGTCTCATCCCCTCAACCTCTGGCAGAACAACCAACTTTCAGGAGATCCAATAGGGAGCATAAATTGCCATCTCATCTAAATGATTATGTTTATTAGATACCAAATCTGAAGTGTGTTGTCAATTTTTCTATACATGCCATGTCTTCTAGTAATAACCACACCATTTCTGATGCCCTACATACTAATAGTCAGCATATTGTAGAGAACATTTGCAATGATAGAGAGCCAACTTCATATGAAGAGGCTGCAGTATATCCTGCCTGGTAGAATGCCATGACACAAGAATTTGATGCTTTGTATGCCAACAAAAAATATGTTATTTGGTTCCCTTACCTAAAGGAAAATAAGCCATTGGGTGTATATGGGTGTATAAAGTTAAACATAGAGCAGACGGTAGTGTTGAGAGGTATAAAGCAATACTGGTTGTTAAAAAATACACTCAACAAGCTGGTGTAGATTATACAGAGACCTTCTCCCCAGTGGTCAAGACGACTACAGTGAGGTCACTCATTGCTATAGTAGCAAATAAAATGTGGCACATTTCACAACTGAATGTCAACAATGCAATTCTCCGTAGAGATTTGCATGAAGAGGTCTACATGCAGACTCCTCCATGTCTTGAAGTGTCTTCTCCACAACTAGTTTGTAAACTAAACAAGTCACTTTATGGTTTAAAATAGGCAAGTAGGTAGTGGTATGATAAACTAACTGAAGTGCTATATTCCAGAGGGTATGTGCACTCCATGCATGATTATTCCTTATTTTACAGAAGACGGAACTCCTCTGTTATTTTTGTAGCAGTGTATGTGGATGATGTGTTGCTCACATGGATTGATTCTGACGAAATTTCAACTCAAAGTTTTCTTACATGATAAGTTTAAAATCGAGGATTTGGGACATCTACATTACTTCTTGGGTCTGGAGATCCTTTACAAGTCAGATGACATTGTTGTCTCTCAAGAAAGTTTTTTTGACATATTGAAAGACTATGAATGTCTTCATTGTCCACCCCTAACTTCTCCTCTTGATCCTACAATCAAACTGAAAGCCAAAGAGGGAACCCCACTTTCTATAGAAAGTTAATTGGCAAGTTAAATTTTCTCATCAATACCAGGTTAGACATAGCCTATGGGATTCATCATCTTAGTCAATTCATGCAAGACACTAGGGAGCCCCATGTAAAGGGAGCCTATCACATGTTGAGATACCTAAAGGCAGATCCCACTATGCGTCTTTGTTTCAGAAGTGAATGTGATCTTTCTCTTACTGCATACTGTAACACCTCCCTTTTTACTACCCCACACTTTTGGAAAAGCATATAATCACGCTTTGTAGGGTATACCTCGATGTTCAAATACCCGAGACGGATATAATAGCATAGAGGAAGGAGTTTTTCTAATTAAAGGACAATCGGTTCGGGATTTTGTTGAGATTAATCAGAGTCGCCACTTGAGATAATAATGGTGTCCCAAGTCACCGGTTAATCCCGAATCCGAGGAATTTGACTCTTTTAAAAATGTCTGCGAAGCAAAGATCCGGATATTGAACTCTGTTAACCTGGGAGAAGGTGTTAGGCATTCCCGGGTTCCGTGGTTTTAGCACGGTCGCTCAATTGTCGTTCCCGACTCTTGTTTGACTCAACATAGATTTTAACAACATATAGTGCTTATTACTTAGATATTTTTATGGAATTTGCGACATCGCGAAAACATACCTCGAGTCACACCGCAACCAGTACGCCTGTGACTTTCGGTGTATTTCAGCTTTGTCGGGATTTGGATTTGAGTCGCACCAAGTGCACACTCGTTCATTGGAAAGTATGTTAAATCGTGCCCTAAATAATGTCTATCGGCTTTTAAATCTTTTGGGAGAGGCTATGGAATTTGCTATTAGCCTTCCCGAGTCTAATCATGTTATACCATTACTAAAGGGGGCCCCGCTTGTTTAATGTCGGGCGAGGCTCGTCCCAAGTATTATTAAGGTTCAATCCTAATATTTAGCTATATTTTCTATGAATGTTTTTTCTTAGCCATGCTTGATACTAGGTATTCCAGGCCCTTATTATTTCTATTGTTATTGGGCCTAGATCCTGGAACAGTCTTCAGCATAATGCCACATATGCCCAGGTCTTAACGACCCAGATCCGGCTTGGGCTTTTAGCCATTGGCCCAGCGAGTTTACTAATACAATCCAAGCCTATATTGCATATCGTGCCCGGATCAGATTGAAATATCGAAAACAGAAACGTAGAGTCCATAGTGAAACAGACACACAAGATTAAGAATGAGATTAAAATACTTTTATTTATCAGATAAAAGAAAAAACCACTGTACAAGATGATCAATACTAACTCTAGATTACAACTAATTGATGTATATATGATTGAACTACTATTATTCCTTTATTTTCTGCTAAAGGACCTATAACAACATGAAAATCACTTATACTAAGAAATTATGAGAAAGACGGTTTAACCAAGTATGACATTATCCAATGAAACAGTTCAGTTATTTACTAGGACAACTCTGATAATCTAAGACTAAGTGACTTAATGATAGATACATGATTATATTACTGATTCTAATACAACTTAGCTTAGGCAGTGTTACAGACCCAGTTGCAAATGATTTACTAATTCTTCTAACTATTCTTCTCCTTTGGGACTTGTTTGTACCTACATACTAACCCACATATATGATTAATTATTGATGTTAATACGAGCCAATCTTATTTAATGTTATCAAAGCCAGTTTCACCCCGGTTATTACTTCAATCAGGTTGTTTCCTCTTTAAACTTACTCGAATCCAGATATCAAGTTCCAAATCTTATTACCTACGTGAGTTGGCTGGACTTACTATTATCGATTCATATCAGAGTTATTTAGCCTCGTTTTATGATTCTTCCCTACTTAGCTAAGTGATTTATGACGATGACTATACTATACTACTATTATTATACTAGCTATTACATTGTTTTTTTGTTGTGTTTACCTCTACTACAGACTACTACAATAAATAAGTTATAAAACTAAACTAACAATATTAAACTACAATCTACACAACAGCATATAATCAAATATGGATCTTCATTTCTATTTCAACAACTCATCATTACAACTTCGAATGAAAGAGATATACCTGGATCAAAATGAAAATCCAATGAGTCTAAGGAAATCAGACAGTTAAGCACAACAATGAACTCATACAGCAATGCAACAGTGGAATTGGATGCCAAATGAACCAAACAACATAGCAATAGCAAGCAGGAATCAGCAAAGCAATAGAAATCCAGACCAAACTCGAGCAGAAGAACCCAACAATCAGCAGAAATCAGCAAGTTCTCACTCGAAAAATACCAGAAACACTACTCCTATATTGCTATATTTTTACTCCGAAACTTTTTTCCAAAAAGCCAGCCCTTCTTCTACTCTTTTTGGGAGTATTTATAGGCATGTGCCAAGGCTAAGACTTGGGGAGAAAGTATGGGATAAAATCCCACTTCTCCCCTCTTAAAATTATAAAAATTCACTTAGACCCCAAATTCTGTTAACAGAAACCCTTCCAGCATGTGCTGGAAGGTTCCAAAGATTCCTTTTATGGGTCTTTTACCAATGTAACCTTAAGGGTTAGGAATTTTTACTGATTTCCCTTTTTAGGGAGACCATTATACCCTTAAATCTTTGCAAAATTGCAGAAATCGGGGGTACAAATGACTCCCTTACCCTCTTATGTTTCAAACTATTCACTATTTTACCTATTTGGTTTTTCCAATTATGCCCCTAAGGACTGATTTACCCGACCTACCTAGGTCAGGTTTCAGCATTTTGGGGACTTATTTAACTAATGGCCAGCCCTTGCATTGGTATTTAAAGGCTGGCCAATCCTACTTTAGGTAACTATTTCAATTCTAGCCTCTTTTAATCCAATTTCAGCTAATTAAACTAATCTGCAGGGCTAGCTTGCTTTATTGCTATATATGACTATTTAAAAGCTAGCCAGTCTCAAGTTGAGACTTAGCTTGGGTACTTAAACCCAATACTGAACATAGTTGGGCCCAAAGCCTTTGCAGGCCTGGCCACTTTAATGTTCAGGGCTTAAGAAAAGCCTGGGCAAGTCTGCATTTGCAGACTTAGCCATTTTGCACAACCAGCCCCTTTTGAGGTGGACTGGTGTGTTAGGACCTTATAGAGTTGGTCAACCTTTTGCAAAACCACTCTTAGGTCAATTATTGCCTAATGACCTATTTTGTTCATTTTAAGTTAATTAAACTAATTTGCAGGATTAGCCTGCTTAATTATTCTATTTAAGCTATTTGAAATTTGACTAATCCTTAATTCAGACTTGGCTTTGCCACTTTAAGGCTCAAAACTGAACACAGGCCTGGTTAAGACCTTTGCAGGTCTAACCATTTGTGTTTCAGGGCTCAATTGAGACTTGGTGAGTCTGCATTTGCACACTTAACCAACTTTTTGCACAACTAACCCATTTTGTGGTGGGTCAGTGTGTTGGGACCTTATAGAGTTGGTCAACCTTTGCAAAGTTGACCACTCTTAGGTCAATTATTAAACTTATAGCCTATTTTGTTCATTTTCAGTTTTAACCTATTTTAAAACTAGCCATTTTCATGGAACCTAATACTAGCAGCTATAACCAATTCCACTAAAGTTCAAACAGTTAATCAGACATTCATAAGAAGCAAAAACTAGCAAAAACTTAATCATCATCAACATGCATTGCATACAGAAACACATATACTCCAATAAACATGCATTAATCAACTCAAACTCGGAGGAAACAATTGATGTGGTTGAATTTTAGTCAATTAACTTATACCATCAGACTATATGTGATACAGTATGAATTCATGTCAATTCAGACCTAGTTACTACCAGTTCAAGTCATATGATTGTTTGAAAAACTTCAGAACCTTTAAGGTTCATGGCAGAGTTACACATATAAGCACAGACTCTCATAAAACAGTCAACATGGCTCAGAATAACATAAGCATGGTAATCAGAATTCACTTTCAAGTACTAAGACTAGCCTTGATGTATGCATGTGAAAAGTGAAGATGAGGAACAGGAAAGACATGAAGGAGCAATGAATAACATCCCTAAATCTATTATGCAAAAGTGACAGAAGAAAGATCATGGGCATGCGTGTGAGGGTGCTATTTGAAGTAGTAATCCTTAAGTAGACATGGGAGTCTAATGGCTAATTCTAAAATTATTCTAAAAGGAAAACAGTGAACACATGGAAAACTGGAGTAGAGCCAACTCAGATATGAAACTAATATTTATTCCTAACAGTATAACTAAACATGAAAAGACTAATTCAAACTTAATATAAGGGACCAATAGCTAATTCTATCCCTAAGCATGAGACAAAGAGAAAAGAAGAATCATTCAAACTGTCAAGAACTAACAGAGAAGATTAAGATAGAATGAGAAAACATGCAAACAAAATGGAGAAGCCTAATACTAGCAGAGGACAAAGAAGAGGAAAGATATCAGGTTCAAATCTTCAAATCAGAGAATCAGAAACCAAAATCCAAATATAGTATAAGATATGAATAACAATGACTAGACAACTAAGCATGTGAAGAATCATGGAGAAAGGAACGGTCATGCTGTGGAAAGTTAACAGGTCCGGAATCATATTACACAGCAGAACGAAAAGGAAGGAAACTAAGCATGATTGAAACATACAAATCAAAAGAAAGACATGAAGATGAACAAGTTAAAACACTGGAGCTACAGAAGATGAAGAAGCACAGGGGATAAACAAAATATCAAAACGACAGACACAAAACAAAGGAAAGCAAAGCAAAACCCTAAAATTAACATGCGAAAACAGATAAGAAATATAGAAGAGATATCAAAAGCCAACAGAGAAAGAAACAAAAGATGAAAAAGAATAAGGGATATCAAGAACATATCTTTAAATCAGAGAAACCGACCAAAATTAAGACGAAAGACACCCTAATTCATATCTTTAAATCAGAGAAACAGACCAAAATTAAGACGAAAGACACCCTAATTCGTATGACAAACTAACAGATGTAATATATATATACGATAAAAGATAAGAAACAAAAGAAGATGAGCAGTCAAACAGGGAGCACATATGAACAAATTAAACCCTAAAACTAATCATGTGAAACACAAGATATCAAGAACCAAAAATAACAAAAATAACAAAACAGATATAAACAAGAAACAATAAACATGCTAGCAAAGCAAAAAGCTAAAACACAAAGACGGGTGAAGGCACTTAGCTTGGCGGGGTCTGTCCCCCATGCTTTCGTATTTCTTTTCTCTTTCACTCTCTCTCAGACTTCTTTTCTCTCTTTTCTTTGTTTCTTTTCTTTATTCTCTTTTTTCTCATTTCTCTTTTCTGTTTTTCTTTTTAGGCTTCAAGAAGAAGCCTTTTTGGGTTTTTGTTTGCAGAAGGCTATTTGGGAGGGTAAAAAGGTAGGGTCTTGAAAGATTGGAGTTTTGGGGTCGCCGGAGTTAGGGTTCCGGCGACCTTCTTTGGGATATTCGAGAAGTTCAAGGCAGATTCGAAGGGCGTGGGTGGTGTGGTTGGGTAGATCAAGTAAAGAGGGTTCGAATGGCGTTGGTTTGAAGGAGGTTCTCATTGTTTGAGTGGTCACCGGTGGAGTTCCGGTGACCGGCTTATCAAGAACAGGGTCTGTTTGAAGGGTTTTCTGGTGTTTTGAGGTGAAGAGGAAGGAGAAGAGGGCGAGGGAGATGAAAGGGGTGGCCGGAGAGCTCCGTGGGAGGTGGTGGCCTCCATGGCCGGCGGTTGTGATGAGGATGATGAAGAAGAAGAGGGGCGAGGGAGAAGGCGGCTAGGGTTTGGTATTA
The DNA here is from genome assembly GCA_032618575.1 of Nicotiana noctiflora. Taxonomy (NCBI): domain Eukaryota; kingdom Viridiplantae; phylum Streptophyta; class Magnoliopsida; order Solanales; family Solanaceae; genus Nicotiana; species Nicotiana noctiflora. Next base: position 119,009 of record JASVEL010007516.1, read on the forward strand.
TGTAAAATGATCGGCCCTCTCAGACAGAAGCTATTTATAGTCGGGGATGTTGAGGTGATCTGAGCCGTTCGCTTGATGAAGATCGACGGCTCGTGCGTGCGTTACAAAAACGACGCCGTTTGGATGCTTATGAGACCAAGGTCTCGCCCGTTGGATCAACTTAAACGGATGGTTGAGATTATTCCTATTTTATTTTAATTAACTAAAACTTTAGCCAATTACTCAGACCGTTGGATTCAATCCGATGGACGGCTGAGAACAACTGTGCTTAATGAACTTGGATCCGATCTCTGGGCCAAAAACACTTGGGCCGCTCAAATGGGACGGTTTGGCCCAAAGCCAATATTCCTATGTATTTTTTTTTGTATTTTCTGGTGTTATTTTTATGTATTTTCTTTTATATATTTTTTTTCTTTTATTGAATATTATAAAAACCTAATTTCCTACTTACTCTAATTATTTAGTATTTTTGCAATTTTTCTACTATTTTTTCTCTAATTTCCGCTATTGAGAACTATATATTTGCTAGTTTTCTTCTCAAAACTAATCAAATTAAACAAATTAATTACCTAGCCTATTTTTTTTTATTTTTTCTAATTTTAAATTATTCAAACACACAAATGTGGCTAATTTCAAACAAAGCATGTAATTGCACTCAAAAACATATTTATTTTAATTTTGGAATTAATTGCCCGGTGCAATAATCATGTGCTCACACATACTGTGTTTCTGATTGGGCAGCTTGCCCAGATTCCAGAAGATCAGTATCTCGGTACATTGTGTTTCTAGGTGGAAGTCAAATTAGTTGGAAGTCCTAGAACCAAGAAACTATTTCACTCTCTTCGGTAGAAGCAGAATATAGAGCTCCCAAAAAGGTTGTTGTTGAGCTTGTTTTTCTATCCAGGCTGCTTGAAGAAGTTACCGTGTCAATAAATCTACCTATACCAGTTTATTGTGATAGTCTATCTACTTTACATATTGCTAGGAACCCTATATTCCATGAAAGAACCAAACATATTGAAGTGGATTGCCATTTTGTGCGCACCAAGCTCCGGGAGGGTCTCATTTCACTACATCACATTGGGACTGGGCAACAACTTACTGATGTTCTTACTAAAGCCCTCACTGGCATACAAAATTCTTATGTACTTGGCAAGTTGGGTGTGACTCCTTCACCTCCAAATTGGAAGGGGGGGAAGGATATTGAGAATATTATTATATATTTATTTGTATCAATGCCGAGTCAGCATTAATTGTTAGTATTAATTAGTCAATAAGTCAATATGTATATGTATGTACTGAGAGAAATATTTTTAGTCAGACTTTGTTAATATCAATTTCAGTTAACCGACTCTGCTCTTCTCTATGTTATCCTATCTCTTCGAGAAGCTTCCACAACCTCCATTGGAGGCAGCTCGGAGCTCTCTCATCTCTCAATCCTCACACCCACCACCCTCTTTTCTCTACTTTTTTTTTCACCTCCCAAAATTTAATAAAAAGTGACAGTATATAGAGAGCAAATGTTTTAGAAATTTGAAGTATTATTCAGCTTGATTGCATTGAATTGGAGCTAAACCAAAATGAATTACAGTAAGAAAGCTATAATAAAGAGATAGAAATTGGAAAACCCTAGAGCGAACATGAAAGAAAAAAAATTATGTGGCTGAAGTCGATCAATGGTATGAGGATATATTAATTATGTATGTGACAGTTACGTATAGAGCTTTGAGGGAGGGTAAAAGAAAAGCGGAAAGGGAAATATCTCTTTTTTTTTTCTCATTTATATTTATTTTGGTTCTCACATTTTTAATAAAAATAATGCATTCCACGCGCCTTTACATCGTGATTTGCACAGAATTTAGCCATGTCAGCTGCGCCGCTTCTACATAGATAGTCAACGGTCAAATGTGTTTATTAATATCCATTGCATTAAATTGAAGTGTTCAAATGGTAAAAGTGCAAGTTTGTGTATCGGCTTTTAAAAGCCTTACAAATTTAAGTGGTCAGGAAGACATTACGCCTACTTACTAATATGATTTTAATTTTTATTATGTACTTTCTATGTTACTTTATCTGCAAAATTATACCATTGGGGAAAGGAAATATTCTATCGACATAACACAATCATTAGGTAAATTAAATTTTTGGATCATATTATTTGACATTAATATAACCTATAGTTTTTTTTTCCGATTTCGCACTCCATTTTATTTAGCCGTTTTGAGGTTCAATTAATCCCATTTCGTGCCATAAAAACTCACTTTGGGATAGAGGGAGGGGGGTAACCTGCTCTCTACCTAGACGACCCCATTTTCAGTGATATATAACCTATAGTTTCCTAAAGAAATATGATACTTTTTGGTTTGTCTTTAACTTTTGACCTCGACTTGCCTTATGAGCAGATTTTCAAAGTCAAAAGCTAAAATTATTGCTTATGGATAAGGGAGAAGCAACACTTGTTAAAATTTGAAGTTCTGCTTAAAGGGAAAGGAGGTTAAAAATTTAAGACCATCCACCTTGAGGATTATTTGTACTTTACCCATAGTTTCTCGTGCCCCAATTGTTTATAACTACTGTTAGGTCGGACTAGAACACCTATAGTGGGATTTGGAGGAGAAAGTCATTTTAAAGTTATTATTTATATATTAGCCAATACTTATTTTTCTTGAAAATTTCAATTAAAAATCTTAACTTCAGAATTTCATGTCCTAAAAAATTAAAACGAAAATTAAAATTCAGGATATACTGGCTAATTTTTAAATAACCCTATGGAATGGCTACCTAGTGTCATTGGGATTCGCACAAGCCCATTCGGCCCATGTTCCATAGTAAAGAATAGAAGCCCAAAACTTCACGTAGCTGACTTCTCATCCTCTTATTCTCTCTGCAAATTTAAAGGATTTCAGTTTGGCATCAACAAGCAAATTGAAGAAGAAGAAGAAGTAGTAGAAAACGATGTCGTCCATTGGAACTTCAAAGGGTGTATTAGAGATAGCAAAGTTCGCAGTATACGTGTCAGTTCCAATTAGTCTCATGTATTTGTTCGCCAACAACAACAAGAATCTTCAGAAAATCATGGGACATGTAAGTATTTTTCTCATCTCCCACTTTTTCCTTTTTTATTGTAAAGTTTCTTTCTTTATGCTTATATTTGCTTTCTTGGGGTTTATAATTTCAGCTGGAATTAAATTGCTTGAACGTGCCTGTTTTTTTAAAATTCAGGCTGTGTTGTCTGCTTTAGATTTTTTGTTGGTTTGTTAAAACGTATGGAGAGATTAGTTTTAGCAGGTGGAGTACAGGGAAACTTAAAAATCTACCCCTTTTTGCCTTATTTTATCTTATTTTGGAGAATTTGATGGAACATTGAGGATTCATAGATCTGACACCAATTAGTTTGGGGTTAAGACGTGTATTGAATCCGGGGGTGGATGTAGAGTGTAATATATGGTTTCGTCTGGTCTGAACTCAATAGCTTTGGCTCGGACTCTGTATATGCGTAAAAAGTTCACTAGATTACTACAAGTAATTAATCTTGAACCCATTAAAACAAATGAATTGTGGTAGAATCCCCAACTCGAACCCATACATTTTAAACCCTAATCCAGCTCTGGTATTGATTGAATAGAGTCCGAGGAAATGAAAATGGTGCTTCAAAATGAATGATTCTTTTTTTTTTTTAAGGTGTTTTTTTGGGGGAAGAGTTAGAGGATAGGGTGTAGTAAAAAAGGATTAGTCTTCAAGCATCAGTTAAATTGAATAAGTTGACAACTTTGATCGTTACTAACAAATTGAAAATTACATAAAGTAGATTGTTCCGTGTTTGCTGTATTTAGTACTTCTATAGATGTGAGGTAATGTGCTTGCACAGACAAATATCCTGGAACGAAGAGTAGTGAAGAATACAGAATTTAGAGATGAATAATTGGTGCCTGTGATAGAGAGAGAAGGATATTTAAGAGAGTGTGAAAGAGCACAACAGAGATGAGAAAGTGTGGCATAGTTTCTAAATTAGAATACCAACAAAATAATATAGAAGATGAGTAGAACTTCAACAAGAGAGAGTTGTTGCTCCATAGAGGATTGGACTTTTTTGGTGTAGATTTCATGGAAATAACTACATTTTAGATCTTGCTTTCATTTTGGATTTGGATATACTATCAAGTTCTTGGAGATTCTAAGGCTCATAAGAAGACTTATACATCGTTTGCATCTCTATATAGTTCTGCACATGAAATATGTCTGGAATTCTGGGCGGTAAAATAAAGTTTATTAATGTCCTTCTTTAGGTGTCTGCTGGTTAAATGAAGCAAAGAAAAGGAATACACAGGAATATTTTTGACTGAAATGAATAATCTTACCTTCCCATTCCTTTCTATTCCGCGGAACCTTGAACACCTCTAAAGAAGCTACTTGAAGTGTAGCTATGCTAGGATACTAAGCATGCAACTTACCTGACTCCTCAAATGCAACAAGATCATGTGTACTTCTATTGGTGAAGCGACTATGGTTACAAGATTTTATGATGCCCAAAGAATGATCACTTGTTCTTCACGCATAAGTTGTATTTTCAATTTTTGTTCGTTAGATAGTTGCTGGAAATGCATGGGTAGGACTTGAGCTGAGTGGCTGTCCAGGTTGTTCAATATAATCTTCAGGACTAAGAGGATGCCGGAGGAGTGGAGGTGGAGTACAATGGTGCCCTTGTATAAGAACAAAGGGGATGTCCAGTCTTATAACAACTATGAGAGTATCAAATTACTAAGCCACACCATGAAAGTTTGGGAGTTGGTGGTTGAGGCGAGGGTGAGGGAGATGACGTCTATATCCGTAAACCAGTTCGGTTTCATGCCGAGCCGCTCCTCTACAGAAGCTATTTACCTTGTCATGGGATTGATGGAACAGTTTAGGGATAAGAAGAAGGACCTGTACATGATGTTTATCGACTTGGAGAAGGCGTACGACAAGGTCCCAAGGGAGGTGCTATGGAGTTGTTTGGAGGCGAAGAGTGTGCCGAAAGCCTACATCAGAGTGATCAAGGACATGTACGATGGAGCTAAAACTAGGGTTAGGAAACAACCTCTCTATTCTTTCGGGTAGGGTAAGACCTGTGTACGTATTACCCTCCTATACCTCACTTTGTGGGATTATACTGGGTAGTTGTTATTGTTGCTGTTATAGTTGGATCATCTATGTGCTGTGGCCAACTATTTCTTTGTTTATCTCATTGAAAATATTTTCTAACTTGTCGATGCTGAAGCAGTTATGAAGATTGTGTCAAACTGATAATGCAGCCATCTTTAGTGGAATACTTTCGTTCAAACTATTGATGCATTCAGAAACATTTTGCATTTTTCAGTCTTAGGTTTGTTTGTAGGTTAATTATTTGACACTCTCTCTAGGTATGTTCTTCAGGGTTGTAATAACAAATACCTTCCCTTAAGCTGCCGTAGATAGCTTTCAAGTTAGATTTGCGTTCATTCCTTTTTTTAAGTTGATAATTATTATAAGCCCGTGTAATTCCCAAGTCATGTGGGTCAAGTTCTGTCAACCCATATGGTGGTTTTTGTTCCTGCATTTATGATCTTTGACATTACAATGGCTGCTAAAGGGTACATCAGTTAAAACACCCGGTTGTCGATGACTAATGAGTTAGGTGAAATTGACTGTTGAATTTTGTCTGTCTCTGTTCCTTCCCCGTATCTGTTCTCTAATTCTAAGGTAATCATAAGTTGTCAAAACACTTGGAAAACCTTGGGGTAAGACCCCGATGCAAATAGGGAAATTACTTGATGAATCATAATGAATTCAAAAACTGACAAAGACCTATAATTATTCCTATATTCTGTAAAGCTTACAATCAATTCTTTGTATAGATAAATTTGGTAAATTCTCAATCAGTTTCTACATTCTATCAGCTAAGCGGATCAGCTTCCTACATATTCTCAATCATAGTTACCGTTACTGAAAAATTAGGAACTGATGGAAAACATTGCTCTCAGTATTATATTTGAAAAAAGGAAGAGAAAGTAATGATGTTTCTCCTTGCCGATAGACAATATACATCTTTCTTCACCTTTTCTATGTCTAGATTTAGCATGGAGCAAGCTCAATTTAGTTTTTGGCTATTCTTTGAGCAGTTGCAATGACAATGATCATCTCCGAATCATATTTAATTCATCTACACAATGATTATGTCCAAATCATATATATCTGAATGACTTGAGGCTGTGACAATGGTTTATATAATCTTTATGCAACACCGTTCCAATATATATCTTTGTCTTAGAAAATGATATATCCATCTAAAACTTCCGTGTTTTTGTCTGTGAAGCGTGAATATGTAGTTTATCCTACAGAATCAGTAAAGCCCCAATCGCCCGAGGAACTGAGGGAGATGGCAAAAGAAATAGCTCGGAAGAGAGAGAGGGACCAAGGATTGCGGAACTGAGAAAGATGGCACGAGAACTGACTCGCAACCCACAAAGCGAAGAGGCATAGAAGAATTTGTAGGTCTGTAAGTAAGTAATGCTTGCACGAAGGAAATGCCAGAGGCCCTTTTTGTTAAGCCAACAAATGGTGTGTTTTTGCTTCTTCTTTTCTGTTCGACCAATAAGTGACTGTCGCCAATAAACAGTGCGCCAAAGCCATGGATTGTATACTGTCATTTCTGAATTTGATGAATCTTCTTGTGACCTTGTAGCTAGTAAACCGGAGGTTGGAAACTTCCTCCGCCCCCCCCCCCAACCCAATCTCCCCATGAAAGGTATTTATGTCCCTTTTTATATCACTCCTTACTATGACAGAATGGAAAAGTTTTTCTTTGATCACGATTTTTCGGACATGTTTTGGACATTATTATAATTTTCTACAGTTTTCAAGTATATAAATTTTGTTTTAAAAGTGAGTAATTGATATATAGATGCGTTAATCGTAACTCTCACAACTGGAATATGGTAAATTTGGGAGACAGGATAAAAGGTTTTTAAGTCCAACTATTTAATTCGCGCCAAATTAATGAAATTAATAAAGGAAAATTACCAACTATGTCCATTTATAAGTAGTTTATTACCAAATTGGTCAATTGATAAAATATTACTAATATTAGTCAAATTAGCCAATTAGCTATTTGTAGCAAAAAATATCAAATTTTTTACTTTGTTTTGAGTGAGTGTGATTAGAATCGATTGGGCACAACTTAAGGAGCTTGAATCTCAGTTTGGGATGATTTGGTGAAGTTTTGAGGTGGTTTGGATTGAAAATTCGAAATAAAAGTTGAACATAAAAAAATGATGTGTATCATACTGTGTATCATTTATGTATCACATATATACCATATTTGTATCAATTATGTATCACATGTATATCCATGTATACCTGTGTGCATGATACATGCGTGATACATGTGTCGCAAAATACTTTTTTGAACTCAATTTTATTACGAATTTTAATACAAAATTAGTCCAAATCACCTCCAATCTTCGTCAAATTTTATATATTGACTTATCTACATATTTTTAATGAATTTTAACTATACCCATTGAAAAAGTTCCTTTTTTGTTTAGATTTTTGGAATATTGTATAGATTTTTGTATTTCATCAGCTTATTTGCTACCCTATCCATGAAATTTTATTTCCGTCTTGTATCTAATATTGCTAATCACGCTTAAAAATATGTAAGGTGATTTTTCTGCTAGGGGTGGCAAATGGGCAGGTTGGGCTGAATTTGGGCGGGTCAAGATGGTTTAGTCAATAAATGGGTCAATGCCCAACCCAGCCAAAAGTGAATTTGGGTTAAGATGGGCTGGGTCAAGATGGGCTAAACAATGGGTCATAACCCAACCCGTCCAATATGACCCATATTTTAGAATCATGCTCATCTTGCATAAAAGATTTTTAGGGGGTTTTTCACCCGGGGTGGGAGGAGGGGGTGTGGAAGGAGTAGGGGTAGTAGGTATAGAAAAATAAAATAATAGAAAATTAAAAATACAACAAAAAAATGAATTTTTTAGGGATTTTGCGTGGCAGAGGAGGGGTAGGGGTAGGGGCTAGGGAGTATGGTGGGGTGGTAGAAAAATTGAAAAATAAAAAATAGAAATTTAAAAATAAAAATAAAAAGTAAATTTTTTTTAGGGGTTTGGCACCGGGGGTAAGGTGTGTGTCGGGGGTATTGGTAGGGTGGGGTGGGGTGGGGTAGCAGAAAAACTGGAAAATAAAAAATAGAAATTAAAAAATAAAAATAAAAACTAAAATTTATTTTAGGGGGTTTGCGCAACTAAATAAATTTTTAGATAAGTTAGGTTGAGATACTTTGTTTCAGGTGAGTTTCATGGATTGTATTTGAACTGTTAAATGGGTTAGAATGGGCTATAAAAAATAATGAGTTAACTTGAGATCAACCCAAATTGACTCATGAGCTAAAATGGTTGTAGTCCAACCCATTAATCTTTGGGCTAGTTGGGCGGGTTAGATGGGTTTGGGCTCAAATTGCCGCCCCTAATTTCTACATACGATTTCTCAATTTTTGAGAGAAAGTTAGATATTTATTTGGGATATTTGTATAAACATAGCATCGGTAGTAGTGTGAACTATTTCAGATTATGAATGTTTCTCTCGTTGAGAATGCAATGTGTATCCATTGTTCCTGTGGTTTCAATGGTATTATGAATGTTATTGAGGGGTATGGTCCTCCTGCCTTCAATTAGAGATCTTGAGTTGTAGCCAAAGGTGTCGCGTTGAAATACAACTAAGTTGGAGGTTTGAAGTATGTTTAGGGTAAAGGTGCAGAGTCTCCTCTTATCCCCTTTCAAGGGGCAGTATAATTCTTTCATAAAGACTATACATAATTCAAGTCAAGGTCTGTGTTGTGCATTAATTCAGACTTTTGATGCATGGGTTCCACAAGTGGAAATTTCAGCCAACTTTTTCGTTTAACAACCTATTTTTGTTTGTTTTTTCTCCATCCTAAAGTATTAGTCACTTCTCCGTTTGGACATCCATTTCTTTTCTTATAGTACTTTTTTTCAAAAAAAAAATAAATAAATAAAAATTGAAAACATTGTATGTTCGTGAAATTTGATCGGTTTAAAAAAAAAAAAATAAAGTCCCAAAATCTGGCTAGTATTTGGGTGAAATTTTTTACACTACCTACAAACTTCAAACTTTTTTTCCAGTAAAATACATATTCAAACTCAACTTCAAGTTTTAACAATTATTTTTCAAAACATTATCAAAAACTCTTTTTTTTTCAAATTTCATCCAAATTTATGTCCGAAGCCTAAATTTATATTCAAAAATGTATAATTGAAGTTTCAGAAATAATTTGTGAATACTAAAAAATTGTATGGGATAATGAGAGGAACTCATGGTTACGGTTAACTCTTGAAAAATCCAAAGCTATGCTGACACACTTTAGAAGAAAAAAAGTGGAACCTGCAAAAAATTGTTTTCTAAATTTACAGGTGGTCATTATTTGGGGTTATGTGGCGGTGGGGGGTGATGGGTGGGTGGGGGGGGGGGGGGGGGTGGGGAGGAGGGGTTAGGCAAAGAAAAGAGAACAATTTCAATGACTTGCAAGAAAATTATGGCATGCTTTTTCCAAGAAAATTTTGTGTGTAATTTTTTGTTGGTATCCATTGACTTGCATGAGTCAATGGGTGTTTCTATTACTTAAAATAATGAGTCTTTTCTGAACAAATGGCAGTTCTGATGTTTAAAAGAATTTCGTTGAAGCTTAAGTAGCAGACAAGGCAGGTAACTCTCTGCTTCTTTCCTTTTATTTGGCACTGAAATTTTGACAATCTTTGAAAAAAATCATTTTTATAGTCAAGTTGTAAGTTTTTGGTGAAGTTTATACCTTAATCAGCTATGGGATTCTTCATTCTTGCTTTCATCCATTAATAAGGTGCATTTCCTCTCACTTCATTTCTACAATTAGAAGAAATTATTGTGTGTGGTTTTTGTATTTACTTGCTTGAGTCCAAGATTCTTGAAAATCCTTTTTTAGGAATGAGCTTTAGTAGTGATGTAGTTATAAAGTGCTGTCTTTTTTCTTTTACATAGAGAATTGTTACAGTTTTGCTCAATACCTTTGAAATTTTGTTAATTATCATCGAAGTGTATAGTTTGCATTTACTCAGCTCTAAGCAATTCTTGAAAAAGAATTAATTTCTTTTCCTGGAGAAGTAGAATTTTAGACACATTTTGCAGAAACATTTGGATTATTTTTGGGCTTCTTTCCTCTTCGTTCTTATATGAAAAAAGGGTAGCTCGGTGCACGAAGCACTGCCTTTATGCAGGATAAAGGTATGGGCTGCACCTTAAGGGAGTGTGACGTAGGCAGCTTATCCTAATGCAAACATTAGTTGCTAATTGCATGGCTCGAACCCGCCAACGACCTATGCTATAGGTAGAGGGGTCACCGGCACCTGTGAGTTCGGCAAAAATTTCATGTATACATGTATATGTCTTTGGAAAATAGTGATATATTAGTAGTTGGCACCCTATATACAAAGTAAATTTTTGTTGAATCAAAAAGTGCACCTGCGACCTTTAAGTCCTTGTTACGCCTCTACCTATAGTTCACACGGAGTCAACTTCTTTCTTATATGCAAGTCCCAAAATTTCATTAGGAATATTTAATTTACCTCCAGACTTCTTTGTTGGTTTATGTTGATTCTCATTTTTTCATCTCAGGGAAAGTTGAGGCTGAGCATAAATAGAATTCTTTCTTCCAAGAATTTGTCGAAAATCTGAAATAGTGAATAGATTGTTGGAGTAGAGACAATATATTGAACACAAAAGACTGCATAGCTTTTACAGATTTAGTAATCAAGTCAGGAAAACAAGTACCATTTGAATTTGATACTTTTATCGTAATGGCGGAGTTAGTTCCAATTGGGACTATTTTAGCTGTGATTAGCAGTCAAGTAATGAAAACAGCTCTAGCTGCGAACGATGTATTATTTGAGAAGGAGAATTTTAAGGTTCTGGGAAATTACCTTTTGGACATTGAGCCTGTCTTGAAAGAATTGCAGTCACAAAAGTTAAATGATTCGCCTGCTGCAAGGCAAGCTTTGGAATCTCTTGAAGCTGATTTAAAGAAGGCTAATGACTTGGTCGAAAAGTATAAAAACCGAGCCCGTTTCTACTTGCTGGTCAAGTGTAGGAACATTGTCAAGGAGGTGCAGGATGTCACTAGGGACATTGGAAAATCTTTAGCCGCGCTATCCCTTGTCAACATTGAAGTCTTGTCTGGGATTTCAGAAGAGGTAAATAGGCTGCAGAATGAGATGCAAAGAGCTAATTTTGAGGCTTCTCAGTCGCGTCTCCAAATTGTTAACAAGTTAAATCAAGGTCTATCTGATCAAATACACGATCAGGAATTTGCGAACAATATTCTCAACGAAATAGCAAGGGCTGCTGGCGTACCAGTGGAGCCTGCAGAGATAACGAAAGAGCTAGATAATTTCAAGAAAGAGAAAGAAGAAGCTGCTTATCGGAAAGAGAGAGCTGAAGTCTTGTTTCTGAATCAAGTTATTGAGCTGCTCTCTCGAGCCGATGCTGCAAGAGATTATGAGGAAGTCAGAAGCCAATATTTCCAGAGAGTTAGCATTATCGAGGGATATGACCCTAAAGAAGAATATATTCAGCCATTTAAAGCTTTATTTTGTTGTATAACTGGAACTATAATGGTAGATCCTGTAAGCCTATGCACGGGTACTGCCTGTGAACGAGCGTCTCTCCAAGCTTGGTTCGATTCAGGGGAGAAAACTGATCCCGAAACAGGTGAAGAACTGCAGGATTTGTCGTTCAGGCCGAACCTCCAATTGAGGCAGTTAATCGAGGAGTGGAAAGAGCTCAACTATTGCATTAAAATCAGGGCTTGCAAGGAGATATTGCTTTCTGAAGTGGATGCACTAATCGAGGAGGCTCTTGTGCAAATGCAAGAACTTTTGAAAGAAAATTCAATAAATAAAGAATGGGTGACAATTGGAGGACTCACTGAAATTGTCATCTCCAAGCTCGGCAGTTTGCATAACGGTTATCTGCAAGATAAAGCGATGATTATGTTGAAGGATATTGTAGAAGGGCATTCTAGAAACAAGGTGAGTGAAAGATTTGCTTAAGTATTACACAAACAAATGTTAAAGTAATTAGAATAGACCCCGAAATTTCTAGTTACTGAATTTAGTCAAGAGTTAATTCTGCTTTCACCTAGAAAACTATGGGCTTCCACTTTTCCTATGTTTAGCTGTTTCAAATGTATTCATCATACAGGACTTTAGTGTTTATCTGAAAAACTGAAAAATAGGTAATTTCGTTTATTTTCTCATTTTACTGTTTCCACTCTAAAACTATTAAGTAGTTTTTACATTGTGGTATGCTCTTGTTTGTTGCTAGTTGTTACTACCATATGATTGATCTTCTTTTCCTTGCTTAGTTGTTTTCGAGAGTACATCACGAAGTCAAGAGTAGGACGCGAGGGGGTGTGATATTATTTTGCTTATCATGTGAATCAGGGCGTATGACCAAAAATGCATACAAGTTTTACCCATGCAAAGTCCTAATTCGCTTTATTCCTAATCAAATATAATATACAGGATGTGTTCGTTGAGAACCAGGGGTTTGAGAATGTTGTTACATGCTTCGGGATTGGCTCAACAATTTCAGCTGCTGCGATCGAGCTGATATATGAGGTTCTCCAAGATCGGCCTGGTTGGAACTTGGCTTATTGCCAGATGCTTTCTCAGCAGTCCTATGCAATCTTTCTTCTCGTCTCCTTTGTCAAAAATCAGGCCGGTACATCAGCTGTGAAAGCAGAAGAAATCCTGGCTAAACTTTGCAATGAGGAAGAGGAGAACATTGTTAAGGCTGCTCGAGAGGGATGGTATGGACCACTTATTGGTAGGTTGCACCATGGTAAGTGGACCTATAACACTCTTATATGTTAAAGTGTACGCAGACCTTACCCCTACCCATATGTAAAGTTTCAGAGGGATATTGATATTCATCTTAATACATCAACCTATTCTTCTTTTTCCAAATCGTGTACCAGCCGTTGCATAAACATGCATCATTAGTTTTCTCGGAGTTACCCCACTGATTTCTTTTGGTTCTTCTATTGCTTTTTCATGATATATTTTTTAAGGAGGTTTCGGTCTTCTAATCATATACATAAAATATCTTAGCAAATGGTAAAAAGTAAAAGACACTGACTGAAATTCATAGACAGTGAGAATTTTTTAAACATATCTTACCTAACGTATAAACTTGTGCTTACTGTATGAGTTGGAAAACCACAGCGATTCAATTTGATGACTCTAGAAAATTGATAAAATCCTAGCTTCTTTCTGGATGTTAGCTCTTAAAACACAAACACTTATGCTAAGAGCAAAACATGGAAAGGAGCTCGAGATTTATTCTTTATCTCCCTAAGACAAAAGGCATGGGTATAAGAGCTCAAGATTTTTCCTAAGAGTAGAGCAATTGAATTGAGGAAATATTATTCCAAGTGTCATGCACTGATCCGATCCCTTTCAAGCACATAGTTGTAAGTTGTAACTGTGTTCCTTCACCCATACAAAAAAAAAGATTTATTTTGATGTTGATCGGTGTGCAATTGCAGCACATGTATTTGATTGTTTGAGTTATAGTTTAGTTAAAACATTCAATTGTTTTCAGGATCAGTATCTTCAAGAATGACAATTGTTAGAGCAACACTTGGTTTGGAACTTGGGGATGAAGATATGAAGATCCTTGGGGAGAAAGGCGTGATCCCTCCTCTGCTTGAGATGACATCTGGAAATATTGAATCAAAAGAACTGTCGTTATCTGCACTTGTGAAGTTTTCACGCTTAAATGGCAATAAGATGCTTATAGCTGCGGCTGGAGGTGTTCCTATCATTTTAAAGCTAATGATTTCATCTCATATACGTTCAATTATCATCGCTAAGTGCTGTGAGGTTCTTGCTAATCTTTCTGGCAATGGCGATGGAGTTAAGTTCTTGGTTGATGAAACTGGCAACCAACTTGTACTGGAGCCTGTAATCGCATATTTGCTGGCTTTTCAGCAGAATCTCACATCCTCGGACATTGTTCGTAGGCATGCTTTACGTGCACTATTAGGAATCTGTCAATCTGAAGCTGGACTTGTCAAGTCAGCGGTTCTCTCTGCCGGTGGTGTTTCAGCGGTCCTTCCCCTTCTCGATGATTCGAACCAGGAAATAAGAGAAGCAGCAATAAATCTTCTTTTCCTCTTCTCACATCATGAGCCAGAGGGGGTTGTCGAGTATCTTCTTAAGCCAAGAAGGCTGGAGGCTTTAGTCGGTTTTCTTGAGAATGATAACAAAGGTGATGTGCAGATGGCTGCAGCCGGTTTACTAGCCAACCTTCCGAAATCAGAAACTTCACTCAGAGAGAAACTCATAGAATTAGGTGGACTGAAGGCCATTGTTAATATCTTAAAAACCGGAACTATGGAAGCGAAGGAAAATGCTCTCAGTGCCCTCTTCAGGTTCACAGATCCAACTAATCTCGAGTCTCAACGTAATGTGGTTGAACTTGGGGCATATCCTATACTTGTAACTCTTCTCAAAGCTAATTCAATAACTTCAGAAGCAAGAGCAGCCGCACTCTTAACTGATCTATCAATGCGCAGTCATGAACTCAGTGTCAGTTCCAAGAAAGCTACTTGTTTCTGTGTTGGCCGAACACGTGCTCCTATCTGTCCTGCGCACGGGGGTGCCTGCAGTGTGAGCAAAACATTTTGTCTGTTAGAGGCAAATGCATTGCCTGATCTTGTCAAACTTTTAAAAGAAAAGACACACGCCACGTCTTATGAGGCGATTCAAACACTCTCAACTTTGGTTCGAGAAGAGTCTCCTCATAGAGGAGCCTATGTGTTACACAAGGAGGATGCAATCTCACCAACAATAGAAGTTCTAAACTGGGGATCAGAATCTTTGAAAGGTGAAGCTTTAGGGCTGCTGGAAAAGGTATTTATGTCAAGGGAAATGGTGGATTTCTATGGGCCAACAGCTCGACTACATCTTGCGCGTTTAACAGGAGGTAGAATTTATGAAGATGGACATCTCCAAAGGAAAGCTGCTAGAGTCTTGTTACTTATCGATCGCCAATCCAGATCATCTAGATCTCTTGTTGCAGGAATGTCTGCTTAATAATTTCTAATCTTACATTACATTCCACTCCATGGAAAGTGTAGTATGGCATTTGATCAAAGGCCACATTTTTTGATAGATTACGCCACATGTTTCAGGTGTGGTTAAAGGCCTGATATGTTATAGTGAAGTCTCTTGATTTTTCTTATCCTATTTGCTGTATGTAATTTTGTCCTTGTGTGCTATGTATTACAGAAATTCATATTTTGAGACCTATGAAGGTTAGCTTGGAGCAACAGTCGAGTTGTATTCGTGTGACCTGTAGGTCATGGATTCTAGATAGGGGTGTGCATTCGAATCGGTTTATCGATAAATCGAATCGATTATTTGTTATCGGTTTATCGATAAATGAAATCGAAAAAATCGAAACCTTATTGAAACGATAACGATAAGCAGTTGTACAAATCGATAATCGATACTTATCGATAAGGGTCAAAATTGAATCGATAAATCGAATGCACACCCCTAATTATTTCATCTACCATATTTAAAGAATGATTATATTTAAAGCTGAAGGGAATGAAGTTCAAATTCATGGAAAATAGAATTAGCAGTGATGATGTATTTTTATTTTTTTTAATACCGTTGAAGTGTTGGTGGCATATATTTGATCCCCTTACTTTAGTTTTATTGCATATCTCTATTGACACAATTTTTATGTTATAAACAGTGTTCGTCTTATTTTAGCTTCTTTTTGTCCATATTAGTTTGGCGTGTTTATAGCGATATACTTTCCGTGGAATCCCACAAATTTCTTATAGGTGTAATCGATAACCGAATCGATAAGCCCCAAAAATTAATAAATCGAAATCGAAAAAATCGAAACCTTATTGAAACGATAACGATAAGCATATGTATAAATCGATAATCGATAAGTAATTATCGATAAGAGTCAAAATCGAATGCACACCCCTAATTCTAGATTTGGAATTAATCCTTGATGCTTCTACTAAGGTAGACTGCCTACATAACACTTCTTAGGGGTAGCGGCCCTTCCCCTGCTCCTGCGTGAACACGAGATGCTATGTGCACGGTGTGTTGGGAAAAATTATATTTTTATATAAAGGTGATGTGTCAAGACACGTGGATTGGTCAAATGGTAAATGAACCGCAATTAGTCATGAGTCGGGAGTTACAACAGATACGAGCGAAGAAGGAGGAAGAGGCACGGGACATCACATAAGTGACACGGCGCCCGTACCTATTTAAGCCATTCATATCCGGGAATTAGAAGGAATGAATATGACTATAGAAAAGAGTGCAGATATGGTATTTAATGGGCATTAAATGATGAATACGTTAGAGAATATATTTGGAATGTAATGATTGTGTAACGTATGATTCAATTTATTTAATTCCTCATAATGGCCTCAATATGATTCAGGCAAAACGTATATTCTCAAATGTACCTATAAAAGAGAGATATAAGGTTAGTTGTAGGGACATACAACACTATTGAAATATACATTGGTATTATTTATTTTTCTTGATTATCATCTTACTACTCAGAATTATTTTCTTTTATTCATTTTCTTGATTATCAGTAACCCAAGTTCTTCTAATTCTAGCTTTAGCTAAAATCCCATTTTTTGGTTAAACAAATTAGTTCAGTTACCGGGAATCTAATAATCTATTTCCTCTTTGCTTAACTTTCCTTGTTGCATCAACTACGGCAAACAACAATGATAACACTCAAGGAAACCAAGAAAATCAAACAAATCGACAACTTCAGGGAGATATGCAGGATAATAACGTTGTAGACACGTAATTTTTGACCATACCCGAAATTTCACCCGTTTTAGCGTAGAATATTTAATTTAGGTGTCATATAGTTATTTACACTAATTTTAACTCTTTTGCATTATTTTTATCATAAAATTGAAAAATACAAAAAAATAGTTTCATATTATATATATAATTTAGTTTGATTAATTAAATTAATTTTTTGCATTACGTAATATATTTATCTTATATTAAAAGTAATTTAATTAAGGTTTGAGTATTTATTTTTAACCCAATGTTAAGGCCCAAAATAAAGAAGCCCAAACAACCTAAAACCCATAACCCTTCTCTTTTTGAATAATAAAAAAAAAAGGAAAAAAACCTAGACCTAAAAGAACTACCCAGCCGCCTACCCCCACCCTTCCTTCTTCATCAACCAAGATAGGCCGCCAGCCCGAATCCTAAACCATATGAGCCAGTCGCCGCCCCCATCTCCAGGAGACAGCCACCAGCCGCAACAAAAAACCCCCAGCCGCCGGCCATCCCTCTTCTCTAGCAAAAGAGCCGCCGCTCACCACACCTCCACACCAGTAGCCACCATCGACCACCAACAGTCGCCCAGCTCCCTCTCTCGCTCTCACCCCAAATGACCCCCCAATCTCCATTGCTGCCTCCGTCTCTCACAGCAACAACCTAACGAAAACCAAACGAACCCTGTTTTCCTTCTTCGACTAGTGGCAACAACACAACCATATCTCAACCCTCGCCCACCGGAAAACACGCACACACACACCCACGAAACAGAATCTGGGGGCAAGAGTGCACTTAGAATCTAGTTCGATTTTTGCTTTTCTATGTTTCGGCATTTTCTGGGGTTTCATTTATATTTCAAGGTGTAAAGGAGATGTGTAAAGCAAAGGCCAAATCTGAGAACAACAGTTTGTTGTAGAGGCGTTTGAATTTCGAAGTATTCGTTCCTTATGATTTCAATGGAGTTGAGTTAAACTCTGCCCGTGTCGGAATTTGTTTGATTTTTCATTGCCGATCGAGAAATGGAGATTGTTCGAGGTGTTCAAGTTCGAGTAGCGTGACTGCTGCTCGAGGTTAGAGTCTGAGTTCCAGTTTCGAATCCGTCGAGGGTCAATTTGAGATCGTTATTCTCTATTTCCGTTTCCGGTTCAAGGTCTGAGTTTCGACTCTTTCATTTACATGTTCTGTTAGTTTATTACTGCATTCTAGCTGCTCTCATATGATGATTTGTTGTGTTACTATATGCTTGCTTAAGCTTGTTCTTGATTAGAATTTTAACCATAAAAAGTGTTTTAATTACTTAACACATGAATGGGTTTATCATAAATGTCTTACTATGTGTATTGGATTGGTTGATCAATTGGCTGTAGGATTGGACGTATAACTTGAAAGAGGAATTAGAACAAGAATATTTTGTTTAATTTTATTTTATTGCTCTATCCGCTAGGAGTACGCTTGGGCCGATCTCACTCGGGTAGGCAAGCCTTAGGATTTTTGTTGGTTTCGAGGTGAGAGGTCGTTCCCGTAGTTAATTTATTCGGGGAATGCCCCGTGAAGTTTGTAAATATTTTTATCTGGGGTATGCCCCAAAGAACTATGTAAATATTTTGGAGGCCTTGACGAACATGGTGGAAAAGTACGTAACAGTGCCGGCTCAACCCCCAGGCCACTAAGGCCAAAGCTTTAGGCCCCCAAAAATAGGAGGCCCCAAAATTTACCCTTTTTTATATATTTTTTTTAAATTATTGTTAAATATGTCAAAAGTTCATCCCATATCGATTGGGTACTTTATTTTTGGGTAGAATTTATCATATAAAAGAAGGCCTACTATTCAAGATTTAAACACATCTCTCATTTGTTTTTTTTTATCTTTTTAAGGCATGTGTATCTTCTTTCCTTAGCATTATTTCACTTGTATTTTTGGAGTGGAATAAAATATTAGTTCTGTCCGAGAAAGTAGCAAAATTAACCGAACCTCATAAAAATTGATCATAAAATAAATAATTAGCAGCAAAGGCAAAAAAATAAACGTCAAAATGAAAAATATGAAAATTTTATTAAATATGTCTAAGGCCTCATATTAAGATTTGGCTTTAGGCCACCTACTCTGTTGAGCCGCTACTGGTACGTAATAGCTTAGGATTTTTCTTTTCATTTCCTTTTCATTTTCTTTTATTAGGTGGGGATGACCTCGAGCCTCTTGTATGTTTATTCTATTTTTTTTTTGTGTGTTTTACCTCAATTGGAATATTTTGGAAGCCAACTTGATCGAGTACGCAACCGTGACCTTCACGGGACTTGGGGAATGCCTATCACCTTCTCCCCGAGTCAAATGAACCCCCTTACCCGAATCTCTGGTGCAGACTTAGTTTTGAAGTCTAAAGTGTTTTAAAGGAAAATCATTTAAAAAACGGTGGCTTGGCACACCGAAATCAATTGTCAGGTGGCGACTCTGAGTTAATTTCTTTTAAACACGCATTTTTGTCACTTTCAAAATTGAAAAATCCTTTTCAAGCCTTTTTATTAAATCTTTTTATTTATTTAAGAGGGTTTGGTAAAAAAAGGGGTGTGACATCTCTGGCGACTCTGCTGGGGATTTTGCGGGTTCGAGCTAGTACTTGATTTTGTTGGCTTTTAGAATATTTGGTTGAGGTTTTTTATGTTTTTTTTATTATCTTTACTTGATTTTTATTATGTTTTTATGTTTTGTTATTTGCTAGTTGTTTATTTGTTGATAGTTTTTACTTTATGTGTTTACTGCTTTATAACTGTCATCATTTGCATAACCCCGAGTCTTCTTTCTGTAACAAGTCTTTCGGAGTACGTTTGAGCGTACACGGCCTTTTCGTGAGTCACCCGTGTCTTTAGGGGGGTGGCGTGGGAGCGTGGAGTGGGCGGATAGCTAGAGCAGCCGCCATCGACCACGTGCCGACCCGAATTGCCTTGTCTAGTGAACCCCAACCGTAGGTCAGCCTTTAGGTCATTTTTGCATCATGTCATTTAGACCTAGCAGGGCTCGGTCCCAAGTACCGTGTCCCTTTGTAGGAAACTTGTCCAAATTTGGTCAAAATGGGCCCGTGGCCCAAAATGACATGTAATCATCCTATGTGCTAAATGTCGCATCTTTGAGGGTAAAAAGGTTATTTGGTGGACCGATGTTCGGGAAAGAAGGGTGAAAAAATGAAGAAAATAGGGTCCGGATGCATTTTCCTTTCACAACTTTTTTTTTCAAGAAAAATCCAAAAAAAAAATGAAAATGAGAAAATCCAAAAAGATTTTACACTTTTTCATTATTTTCCGAAAATTCAAAAAAAAAATTGAAAAATGAAAAATCCAAAAAGATTTCATATCTTTTTTTCATCTTTTTTCAAAAAGATAAAATATAGCTTTTTACAAATTAATTGCATCTTCCCGAACTACGCGAACCTGATTCTCGTCTCTCGGGGCGAGATACGTAGGCAACCCACATAGGGTCCGGTCTTCCTAGTAAGTCCTAGGTTCTTGGCTTTGCGGGGTCTTAGCCAATCTTGCATGTCTAGCCACTTTTGACCATATCGGTCATTCTTGCAAAATGGGGCCATTTTTGAAAAAGTGGTTAAGTAAACCCATGTCTTAGGATTTTGAGTCCACAATTAGGTATCATATCAATTTAAGGTCTTTCCTTTTCGAGTTTGCATGTTTAGCCACTTTTGGCCACATCGGCCATTCTTGCAAAATGCGGTTATTTTCGCAAAAGTGGTTCAATTACTCATATATTAGGATTTTGAGTCTACAAATAGGAGTCATATTTCTTTAGGGTCCGTCTTTTTTTAATTTGCATTTTTAGCCACTTTTGGCCACATCGGCCATTCTTGCAAAATGGGGTCATTTTCGTAAAAGTGGTTCAATTACTCATATATTAGAATTTTGAGTCTGTAACTAGGAGTCATATTAATTTAAGTTCCGCCCTTTTTGAGTTTGCATCTTTAGCCGCTTTTGGCCATATCGGTCATTTTTGCAAAATGAGTCATTTCTTCAAATTAATTTTTTTTGGGCCATGGTCATTGAGAATAAAATCCATATAAGCATTAGTAAGGTATTTTCATATAAGAGTAGTCACCTTTGTTTAGTTTGGACTAATAGCCATTCTTGGCCATGTGGTTAATTTTTAAAAATAGCCTAATTTTTTCTTGCATATGTCTTGAGTCACTAACTCTATTTAATCTTATTTTTCCCATTCAGATATGGAGTGATTTGCTAGAGTTTGAGCATGACAAATATCCCAGCATCATTTTAGTCAAGACTATTACATCACGGGCTGCTTGAGAATTTTTATTTTTATTTATTTTTTAGTCTATCTTATGTTGTTTTTAAAATTTAGTCTTGTACAGTAGTATCAAGTCTAGTTAAGATTGTCGAGTCTTTTGTTATAGTACTTCTTGTTTTGTATTTGAAAAACCAAAAAATTATAAATGAAAAATTCCAAAAACAGATTTTTGCTTCTTAGTTTATTTTATCTATTACTTTCAAGAACTACGCTTGATCTGATTCATGAGGGGCATTATACATAGGCAACCTACATAGGGTTTGATCGAATCATTTTTTCTGACAACTAAAAAAAGAGAAAAAAAGAAAAAAATAGAATGAATTGTGGATGTGAGGAAGGAGAGGAAAGAAAAGAGTGACAACTAAAGAGAAAAGGAAAGGAAGGAAAACGGGAAAAGCCAAGAAGTGCTGGAAAAGAAAGAAAAAGAAGGTTGAAGTGAACAAAATTGGGATGATGCCAAATGACCTTTTGACCCTCGAAGCCATTCTAGAACCATTAATTGTTGCTAGGGCATTGCACGCAATGTGATATTTTTATATGATAAATGCTCTAACGCTAACGTGTTGGCTTAGTTTTGCTCCTCTTTGTTACTTTTACTTTTGCCATAACAGGGGGTGGTTAGTTTGTGGTACTTTGGCAATTCATCCATGCAACACAATGTCAAAAATCAAGGAAGCCATGGATGGCAAAGATTTGGACACAAGAGTTGTTAACCCATCGAGGGAGGTTGGAGTTGGAGTCTGAATTGAAAGATGAGGTCCAAAGGTTGAAACAACAGATTGCAGAAATCTATCATGCTTGGATTAAGAAAATCAGGCCTCCATTCTACCACTATCACAAGTCCAGGTTCCTATTACCGTTGATCTTTCCCCACAACATGCACCAGGCTTCACCCCGTACCACAATTACCCTGGCACTTCCTCCCAAACTTTCCATGCTCCGCCAGTCAAAACAACCACATTCCCATCTCCAGATACCCAAACATTGCACGGAATTCTTTACCTGCACATGATGATGCAAGCTTTGTGGAAAAGATGCATGGTGACATGGAGTACGAAAATCCTCTAGGGAAGTTGCTGACTGAAGTTAATGATATTGAAATTGGTGAAGATCTCGGTAATTTTGATGTGCAATCTGGTGACTAATATGTTGAGCTTGGTAATTGGAAAGACACTCCTTTCTTGGTTGGCCGGGAGGAGTTTTGGTGGTTTATTTTATTGTCATTTCTGCTTGTCCGGGTTATTTCGGGGTTGTAATCCGGATATTATCTTATCGCTCAAACTCTTCTTCTTCTCATTTTGTCTAGTTTGTTTAGTTGTAGTAACTCGTCTAATGTTCTTTAGGATAGTTCCAGGTTGCAACCCATGTCTGTTTTGCTTATTTTCTTCAAACCCTTTTCACCATCTGTCTAATGCAATCTCGTGTTTTCTATTAGTTTTGGTCAGTTTTTGTTTAGGTTTCTTTTTCTCTTATAGTTCTCTTCATCCCAACTCAAGTGATATGACATGCACGCATAATTCTCAACCTGATCTTGAAAGCTAGTCTGATCATGAAGGAATGTCACAGTTTTGAACATGACAAAAGAGGCATTTGAGGAAATAAGTAAGGATTCATGAATTCTGAAAAACTAAAGTTTGAATTGAGTGAAACTGAGGCAGTAAGTCTGGAAATCAAGAGTTTGACAAGAGCATACAACAAGGAAATGTTTCTCAAGCAGTTTGAGGTAAATTAGTCAGTGCTGAAATACTTTCTTCCACATCAAGGTAAGGTTGAACCAAGTTTGTTTTGAACTGGCAATGATCATTCATCAGGACAAAGGTATTGCCCGTCGGCACTTTCTGTTTGTGTTGATATCATCAATAGATACTATGTGTGATTTGTTTGTTTATCTTCAATTGCACACTTGTACTTGGCATTCTCAAAGTTTGGTATGACGAAGGCTTTTTATTCTGCTACCCAAACACTTTTATCCTTTGCTACCCATTTTGAGCCCTAATTTTTGTTTCGTACCCCTCTTTTGGAATCAGAAATAGAGTCAGGACCTAGAAAATAAAAAGAAAAAGAGAAAAAGAAGAAGAAAAAAAAGGAAAAGAGAAAAAGAAAAAAAAGGAAAAAAAAAGAAAAAAAAGGAAGAAAAAAAAAGAGAAAAAGAAATAGTAACAAAAAGTAGTCTTTTGAACTACGTTCGACTTGATTCTTGTCACCACAAGATACGTAGGCAGCCTTATGGTTCGGTCATACCAAATAAAATATTTCATAATCCCCCGAAATCAATACTGGGGCAGTTTTTTTTAAGAAATCCCATCAAAGAAAAAAAAATTTCCCCAAACTTCATGAAACTGGGGCAGAAGTTTTAATTTTTCCAAAAGACCTGATTCCAAAAGTTGTTATTTTGAACCCTTTCATCTCGAATTATTTTGAGCCTTCATGCTACCCTTTCTTTCTAACCCTGTCCAAAAGCCTACATTACGGTCCAAAGAAAGACCTTCCGACCAATCATTGAGGATGCCATATCAAGTGTTGGTGAAAGTATGATCTCCCCGCATCATGGGTAATACCTTTGTTCTCAGAACAATGAGAGAAAATGATAAAATGAGAGAGTCTTATCGGTGAAAATCCTCAGGGGCACCGTAAGGCGACGGTGAGTTGAGACAAAGTGCAAAATGAGAGAGGCTTGATGGTGAAAACCCTCCAGGGCACTACAAGTCGACTGAGGATTGTGAGTCAAATGGGACAATTGAAGCGCCGAAGCCCAGTTTCACAGCGAAGAGGTACAACCAGAGTTGAATATTAGACTTGCTTGAGAGATTAGGGCACTTAGTCCAAAGGTGCATGTCATGGTCATTAGAGTTGGTATCCACATCTGATAAGTTTCAACTACGTAATTTTCTTGTCAAGTATCATCTCTTTCCCTTGTCCCTTATTTTGTTCCTCTCGTTTTGTTAGAGTCCCTTCTTGAGTCTGTTTGGTCAGAACAAGTGAGAAATGGCTTTAAAATTTGCCACTAGCTTTCCAATTGCACAAAGCGGAATTTGTCCATGCACATCACAATTGACATGGTTTTGAAGTATGGTGATAATTGAGGTTCAGGCAATTGAGTGGATCTTGAATTTTGAGAAGATACAAAGATTCAGCACCTCTCAAAATAAAAACACAATGCAACAAGTGAATGTGAGAGATCCAAGTCAGAGGTTTTGTGGTCTAATTCCAATCAAAAGGTCAAACAACTCTTTGCTAGCCTGAAGCAGCTAATCAAAATATAGCATGGCAATGGCAGAAGCAGACACTCAACAATAATGCCACAAACTAACCACCACATTTTCAAACTAACAAGATTTTATTTGTCTGAAACAGGAGCAAGAATTTTTTTTAAGTCCACAGGTACCTCCTATGGGAAAAGCATTGTTCATGGAGCAAAATTAAATTCAGAATCATCTAAGGTGGGAGCATGGCTCATGGGATTTAATTTTAAGTTTTCAGGACCCTCCTGGATAATGGGATTTAATTTTAAGTTTTCAGGACCCTCCTGGATAATGGGATTTAATTTTAAGTTTTCAGGACCCTCCTGGATAATGGGATTTAATTTTAAGTTTTCAGGACCCTCCTGGATAATGGGATTTAATTTTAAGTTTTCAGGACCCTCCTGGATAATGGGATTTAATTTTAAGTTTTCAGGACCCTCCTGGATAATGGGATTTAATTTTAGAATTTTCAGGACCCTCCTGGATAATGGGATTTAGTTTTAAGTTTTCAGGACCCTCCTGGATAATGGGATTTAATTTTAAGTTTTCAGGACCCTCCTGGATAATGGGATTTAGTTTTAGAATTTTCGGGACCCTCCTGGATAATGGGATTTAATTTTAAGTTTTGAGGACCCTCCTGGATAATGGGATTTAATTTTAAGTTTTCAGGACCCTCCTAGATAATGGGATTTAGTTTTAAGTTTTCAGGACCCTCCTGGATAATGGGATTTAATTTTAGAATTTTCAGGACCCTCCTGGATAATGGGATTTAATTTTAAGTTTTCAGGACCCTCCTGGATAATGGGATTTTAATTTTAAGTTTTCAGGACCCTCCTGGATAATGGGATTTAATTTTGAGTTTTCAGGACCCTCCTGGATAATGGGATTTAGTTTTAGAGTTTTCAGGACCCTCCTGGATAATGAGATTTAATTTTAAGTTTTCAGGACCCTCCTGGATAATGGGATTTTAATTTTAAGTTTTCAGGACCCTCCTGGATAATGGGATTTTAATTTTTAAGTTTTCAGGACCCTCCTGGATAATGGGATTTTAATTTTTAGTTTTCAGGACCCTCCTGGATAATGGGATTTTAATTTTTAGTTTTCGGGACCCTCCTGGATAATGGGATTTTAATTTTTAGTTTTTAGGACCCTCCTGATAATGGGATTTAATTTTAAGTTTTCAGGGACCCTCCTGGATAATGGGATTTTAATTTTAAGTTTTCGGGACCCTCCTGGATAATGGGATTTTAATTTTTAGTTTTCGGGACCCTCCTGGATAATGGGATTTTAATTTTAAGTTTTCGGGACCCTCCTGGATAATGGGATTTTAATTTTAAGTTTTCAGGACCCTCCTGGATAATGGGATTTATTTTTAAGTTTTCGGGACCCTCCTGGATAATGGGATTTAATTTTAAGTTTTCGGGACCCTCCTGGATAATGGGATTTTAATTTTAATTTTTCAGGACCCTCCTGGATAATGGGATTTTAATTTTAAGTTTTCAGGACCCTCCTGGATAATGGGATTTTAATTTTTAGTTTTCAGGACCCTCCTAGATAATGGGATTTAATTTTAAGTTTTCAGGACCCTCCTGGATAATGGGATTTAATTTTAAGTTTTCAGGACCCTCCTGGATAATGGGATTTAATTTTAAGTTTTCAGGACCCTCCTGGATAATGGGATTTAATTTTAAGTTTTCAGGACCCTCCTGGATAATGAGATTTAGTTTTAGAATTTTCAGGACCCTCCTGAATAATGGGATTTAGTTTTAGAATTTTCAGGACCCTCATGGATAATGGGACTTAATTTTTCAAACTCTGAGAGTTCTGTAGGTAGCATAGTCCAATTAACACTTACATTTGTGCCCCAGTCCCAAACTGGGGCAGAAAAAATTTCTTTTATTTTGTCTGTTTTATTGTAATGTCAGGCGCCCACCTGGACAATGAGGGAAATCATTTCAGAAATCAGTTCGTGCTGAAGTAGCAGAGGCTCGCGGCAAGAATGCGAGTCAATAATCCGAGGTGATCAACATAAGTAATTTCAATCCAGAATAGAAAAGAAAAACAAAAAGAAAAAAAAAAGAGAAAAGGGAGGTGAGTCCAAAATGCAGAGGCCGAGACAAGAGGTGGATCGCTAAAGACATGACTAAAGTCACAAGCATTGTATGTCCAGTTTTGATTCGAAAAGAAGAGGAAAAACGAGCTAACACCTGCATCTAGCGAGCATCAAGGTTCAGATCTGAAGTCTGCATGAAGAACCATTCAAGAATCAAGATCAAGCTTCAGAAGACTTATAGATAGGAATCTTGTAACTCATAGTTATCAGGTTTAGTTAGTCTTTTTCATTTTTTGATTTTGATATAACAATAGGACCGCGGGCTGGAACCTCGACGGCACTCGACTCGACTCTCCACCTCGGTTAACTCCATCATCTCATTCACTTCTGAACTACACGTGGCCTGATTCCTCTATAGCCGAGGATATGTAGGCAGCTCAGATACCAGAGCTCGGTCACATTCTCTTTTCTTTTAGTTGGTCTTTTAAATAAGGGTCAGGTCAAAAATCATGTCTAGTAATTCTTTGTCTGAAAATACTTTGTATTTTCAGTCAAAGAGGGGCAGCTGTAGACACGTAATTTTTGACCATACCCGAAATTTCACCCGTTTTAGCGTAGAATATTTAATTTAGGTGTCATATAGTTATTTACACTAATTTTAACTCTTTTACATTATTTTTATCATAAAATTGAAAAATACAAAAAAATAGTTTCATATTATATATATAATTTAGTTTGATTAATTAAATTAATTTTTTGCATTACGTAATATATTTATCTTATATTAAAAGTAATTTAATTAAGGTTTGAGTATTTATTTTTAACCCAATGTTAAGGCCCAAAATAAAGAAGCCCAAACAACCTAAAACCCATAACCCTTCTCTTCTTGAATAATAAAAAAAAAAAGGAAAAAAACCTAGACCTAAAAGAACTACCCAGCCGCCTACCCCCACCCTTCCTTCTTCATCAACCAAGATAGGCCGCCAGCCCGAATCCTAAACCATATGAGCCAGTCGCCGCCCCCATCTCCAGGAGACAGCCACCAGCCGCAACAAAAAACCCCCAGCCGCCGGCCATCCCTCTTCTCTAGCAAAAGAGCCGCCACTCACCACACCTCCACACCAGTAGCCACCATCGACCACCAACAGTCGCCTAGCTCCCTCTCTCGCTCTCACCCCAAATGACCCCCCAATCTCCATTGCTGCCTCCGTCTCTCACAGCAACAACCTAACGAAAACCAAACGAACCCTGTTTTCCTTCTTCGACTAGTGGCAACAACACAACCATATCTCAACCCTCGCCCACCGGAAAACATGCACACACACACCCACGAAACAGAATCTGGGGGCAAGAGTGCACTTAGAATCTAGTTCGATTTTTGCTTTTCTATGTTTCGGCATTTTCTGGGGTTTCATTTATATTTCAAGGTGTAAAGGAGATGTGTAAAGCAAAGGCCAAATCTGAGAACAACAGTTTGTTGTAGAGGCGTTTGAATTTCGAAGTATTCGTTCCTTATGATTTCAATGGAGTTGAGTTAAACTCTGCCCGTGTCGGAATTTGTTTGATTTTTCATTGCCGATCGAGAAATGGAGATTGTTCGAGGTGTTCAAGTTCGAGTAGCGTGACTGCTGCTCGAGGTTAGAGTCTGAGTTCCAGTTTCGAATCCGTCGAGGGTCAATTTGAGATCGTTATTCTCTATTTCCGTTTCCGGTTCAAGGTCTGAGTTTCGACTCTTTCATTTACATGTTCTGTTAGTTTATTACTGCATTCTAGCTGCTCTCATGTGATGATTTGTTGTGTTACTATATGCTTGCTTAAGCTTGTTCTTGATTAGAATTTTAACCATAAAAACTGTTTTAATTACTTAACACATGAATGGGTTTATCATAAATGTCTTACTATGTGTATTGGATTGGTTGATCAATTGGCAGTAGGATTGGACGTATAACTTGAAAGAGGAATTAGAACAAGAATATTTTGTTTAATTTTATTTTATTGCTCTATCCGCTAGGAGTACGCTTGGGCCGATCTCACTCGGGTAGGCAAGCCTTAGGATTTTTGTTGGTTTCGAGGTGAGAGGTCGTTCCCGTAGTTAATTTATTCGGGGAATGCCCCGTGAAGTTTGTAAATATTTTTATCTGGGGTATGCCCCAAAGAACTATGTAAATATTTTGGAGGCCTTAACGAACATGGTGGAAAAGTACGTAATAGCTTAGGATTTTTCTTTTCATTTCCTTTTCATTTTCTTTTATTAGGTGGGGATGACCTCGAGCCTCTTATATGTTTATTCTATTTTTTTTTGTGTGTTTTACCTCAATTTGAATGTTTTGAAAGCCAACTTGATCAAGTACGCAACCGTGACCTTCACGGGACTCGGGGAATGCCTAACACCTTCTCCCCGAGTCAAA
This sequence comes from Nicotiana noctiflora, assembly GCA_032618575.1. Lineage (NCBI taxonomy): Eukaryota > Viridiplantae > Streptophyta > Magnoliopsida > Solanales > Solanaceae > Nicotiana > Nicotiana noctiflora. The sequence goes on from JASVEL010007516.1 coordinate 147,946, forward strand.
TGAACCCCCTTACCCGAATCTCTGGTGCAGACTTAGTTTTGAAGTCTAAAGTGTTTTAAAGGAAAATCATTTAAAAAACGGTGGCCTGGCACACCGAAATCAATTGTCAGGTGGCGACTCTGAGTTAATTTCTTTTAAACACGCATTTTTGTCACTTTCAAAATTGAAAAACCCTTTTCAAGCCTTTTTATTAAATCTTTTTATTTATTTAAGAGGGTTTGGTAAAAAAAGGGGTGTGACAAACGTATTAGTTCCTTCTCCGCGAGTTTCTCCACGAGTTTCTCCACGACGGTCTCATGAAGGCACTCCTGAGGGATCTCATACAGATGGACAAGCTCAATTAAAAAATGTGGAGGCTATGGATGAATATCACCACTCAGGTCAATAAATCTCTTCAAGCTTTTGTCAGCCAACTACCGGCTGCTCCACCCGTATCTACTCCAAATAACAATACTCTAGAGAACCCTCGATCGGGGCTAATAAATTCAGGTAGCGGATGAACCCCTGCGAGACACATGAGAGAGAACCAGGTAATTTAGTTAATTTTGATTTATAAAATCTAGTACCAACATTGCAGAAATAGCTCAAGTAGCAAAGTAATCGCATAGAGAAAATATTCGGGGTGCCGCCCCGTGATCAAAGGGGTAGATATGTATTCTCAACAATCTTGGAAGCCAAGTGTTACACCTCTCCTAATTCCAAAGATGTTCAAAATGCCTGATATACCAAAGTACGATCGGACAACAGACCCAGGAGACCACGTTACTGCATTTACAATAGGCGTAAAGGGCAACGACCTGACTAAGCAGGAGATTGAATCAGTCTTAGTCAAAAAATTCGGTGAAACTCTCACTAAAGGAGCGTTAACATGGTATTCTATTTTACTCGAAAATTCTATAAATTCTTTTGCTAAGCTTGCACATTCTTTTATCAAAACATACTCGGGAGCTCAAAAAGTTGAATAAGGAATGGAAGATATCTTCAAGATCAAGCAAGCAGACTAAGAACTGCTTAGAGAATTCGTGGATAGATTTCAATGTGAAAGAATGACATTTTCACATGTACCTGACAATAGCCATAGCCATCACAAGCAATTTGAATGAGAAAAGTTCAGAAGTTACAAGGCGACTCAAGGAAAGCCTCCGAGAATTTCCAGCAACAACGTGGAATGATGTCAATAACAGATTCAGTACAAAGATGAGGATTGAAGAAGTTATTATTTTACGACATAAAAAGAAGAAAAAGTAAGCTCAAGAAGTGCAAAAAATGAAAAAAATTCGGTAAAATAGGTACGATCCATACATGGGACCTGCGGGGAAGAGACTCACGATCAAAGCAGGACAATCATAGGTATGATCACACATCGAGGAATAAAGAGTCAGGCTTGTGTTCAAGATTTGGGAATGATTGGAACACACGCGAGTCACGAGATGATGATAGGAGTGTGAAAGCAAGTTTTAGTGGTTAAAATTTCAACGTGAGCATTTCTGAACTCATAGCTATTTTAAGAAGCATGGGAGATAAGGTACATTGGCAAAAGGAGATGCGATCAAATCCAAACAGATGAAACCCTGATCATTGGTGCGAATTTCATAACGATCACGGGCATAAAATAGCAGATTGCAGGTTTTTGCAAGGTGAAGTTGATCATTTGCTAAAACTGGGGTATCTCACTGAGTCATTCAGTGAGAAAGGTAAACAAGCATACTAAAGAATAGGCAAGAGCTTCCAAAATCACCTTCACCCAAAAGAACTGCCAACATTATAAGTGGGGGTGAAGATATCAATGTCGTATCATATACTTCAACAAATAAGATTTCCAAAGTAACAATTACTCACGGGAAGCGGCTGAAGCATGTATAGGAGGAAAAAATATTACATTCAATGATGCAGATGCCGAGGGTCTATTAACTCCACATAACGACGCACTGGTAATATCTTTACTTGTATATGACACTAACGTGAAACGAGTTTTGATTGATCCAGGTAGTTCTGTGAATATTATTTTGATACGAGTATTATGCGAGATACAAGTAGAAGATAAATTGGTTCCAAAAGCGCATACTTTGTCAGGATTTGACAACTCCAGTATTGTAACGAAAGGGGAGGTGATACTTACTACATTCACATAAGGCATTGTCAAAGATACCAAATTTCAAGTAGTAGATATGAAAATGGCTTACAACATGATTCTTGGGAGCCCATGGGTCCATGACATGGACGCTGTTCCATCAATCCTGCATCAAGTAATTAAATTTTCATCGCCATGGGGAATATGTCAAATCATGGGCGATCAATAAAAAACTAGGAGCATCAACTCCATGGAAAATTCAAGTGTTAAGGGTAAAGATAGAAGAGCTAGAGGCTGTGGTTTTATTTATACATTGGCCGGAGAGAAAAGTGTATATAGGAGCCAATATTAGGGCGGAGGTGAAAAATAAGTTGATTGAAATTTCAAAAGATAACGCATATTATTTTGCTTGGTCCCATTCTGACATGACAAGAATACCACCGGAGTTGATGACTTATAAATTAAATGAAGATCCATCATATCCTCCAATCAAGCAAAAGCAAAGAAAGCAAGGAAATTTCATGAACTAGGTAATTCAAGAAGAAGTCTAAAAATTTCTAAAAATTAGTTCTATTCGTGAGGTAAAGTATCCTAACTGGTTAGCTAACACTGTTGTAGTTCCAAAGAAGAACGGTAAGTGGCGAGTTTGCGTAGATTACACAGACCTTAATAAAGCTTGCCCGAAAGATTTATTTCCACTACCGCACATAGATCAATTGATTGATGCAACCGCAAGTCATGAAATTTTAAGTTTTTTGATGAATATTCAGGGTATAATCAGATTAAAATAGATCTAGGAGACGAAGAAAAAACTTCCTTCATAACAGACAAGGGGACTTACAATTATAAATTAATGCCCTTTGGTCTAAAGAATGCAGGTGCAACGTATCAGAGGTTAGTTGCCCAAATATTTCAAGAACATTTAGGTAAGACTATAGAGGTATACATAGATGATATGCTCTTTAAAACTAAGCATTCAGGAGATCATATATCGCATCTGTCTAAAGCATTTAAAATTTTGCGGAAGTATAATATGAAGTTATCCTGAAAAATGTGCATTTGGTGTGGCATCAGGTAAATTTTTAGATTTTCTTATTTCTAACCGTGGTATTAAAGTGAATCCTGCACAAATAAAGGCCATTGAAGAAATCCTTGATATACTTTTAAACAAGAAAGAAGTCCAAAGATTAACAAGGAGAATTGCAGCCTTAGGAGGATTCATTTCTAAATCATCAGAGAAATATTTTAAATTCTTCTCAGCCCTTAAGAAGTAGGACCATTTTGAATGGAATGAAGAGTGTTAACAAGCACTCAGGAATTTGAAAACATACTTATCAAATCCACCTTTGCTAGCCAAACAAAAGGCTTGGGAGAGACTTCTCATTTACCTTGCTATTTCAGAAGTTGCGGTAAGCGCTATTTTGGTTCGAGAAGAACAAGGTAAACAATCCCCTATCTATTATGTAGTAAGACTTTGTTATATGACGAGAATCACTATCCTCTGTTAGAAAAATTTGCACTTGCATTAATCATGGCATCTAGGAAGTTAAGACCTTATTTTCAAAGTTATCTTATTGCTATAGTGACTACATATCCTTTACCTAATATATTGCATAAGCATGAATTATCAGGCAGTTTGGTCAAATGGGCCATAGAGTTAAGTGAATATAAAATCACGTACCAACCTAGAACAATAATAAAATTGTATGTATTAGCCGATTTCATGGCTGATTTTAGCTAAGGGGTGCAATAAGAAGCAGAAAAAGAACTGCAAGTTTAAAATGGTGCTAACCCATGAACTTGGACTTTATTCACTGATGACTTATCTAATGTAAAAGGTGCATGTTTAGGGGTTGTCTTGGTACCGCCTATGGTGGAAACTATTAGACAAGCTATTAAATGTCATTATATATTTAACAATGAAACGGAGTATGGAGCTGTGATCACATGTCTAGAATTGGCACGAGAACTTGGCATAAATCAGATTATAATCAAGAGCGATTCACAACTCATGGTCAATCAAATGTTGGGGACTTATACAGTTGGGAAATCAAGGATGCAGAAGTACTTAGAAAAGGTACGGGAGCTGATAAGGCGATTTCAAACCTGGAAAGCCATACAAGTACCAATGGATGAAAATATTGAAACAGACGCCCTAACTAATCTTGCATCTGCATCTGATGTGGCAAGTGATGCAAACGCCTCAGTTATACATATATTTCACTCAGTTCTCGATCCTGATATGAACGAGGTAAACTTTAATAATTTAACCTAGGATTGGAGGAACGATATTGTTACTTTTTTACAGTATGGTACCGTCTCTGATGATAAGAAAAATGCCCATGTGTTGCGAAAAAAGGCTGCTCGATACTATTTAAAGCAAGGTAATTTATATCAAAAATATTCGGTGGTCCCTTAGCAAGATTCTTCGGACCTTTGCAAATGGAGAATATAATGAGAGAAATACATGAGGGGAACTATGGGAATCACGTAGGAGGAATGTCATTGGTAAGGACCTTGATTAGAGCAGGATACTATTGGCCTAAAATGGAAGAAGAAGCAGAAAGTTTCGTGGCTAAATGTGATAAATCTTAGAGGTACGGTAATAATTTGCATAGACCTTCAGAATTGTTACATCCAGTCATTGCACCGTAGCCATTTATGAAATGGAGAATGGATATATTAGGACCATTACCTCAAGTGAAAGGACAAGTAATGTTTATACTCATACTTACTGATTATTTCACTAAATGGATGGAAGAAGGAGCATTTAAACAGGTGCGAGAAAAGGAAGTCAAAGATTTTGTTTGGTGGAATATCATATGCGGATTTGGTGTACCAAAGGAAATCGTTTGTGATAATGGCCCTCAATTTATCGGAGCTCAAATCACAGAGTTTTTTGAGAGTTTACAAATTAAATGGATTACATCTACACCTTATCATTAAATAGGTAATGGGCAAGCAAAATCAACAAACAAGGTTAATATCAACAATTTAAAAGCGATTAGAGGAGTCAAAGGGTAACGAGCCTGAAGTGTTACCAGAAGTTTTATGGGCATATTGCACAACTACAAAAATGAGCACAGGAGAAACACCTTTTTCATTAGTTTATAGAGCTGAGGCTTTAATTCCAGTTGAGATAAGAGAACCAAGCACACGATTCACGCAAGCGACACAAGAATCTAATGACGACGAGATGTGGTCAATTTGGATCTACAGGAAGGAAGGAGAGAAGCTGCATTAATAAGAATGGCGACGTAAAGACAAGTGATAGAATGATATTATAACAGAAAAGCACGCCTCAAATTCTTCAATATTGGGGACTTCGTGCTTAAAAAAATTTTCAATCTATGAAGGCAGCCAACACGGGTAAATTGAGTCCAGTTTGGGAAGAACCCAATAGAGTTCGTGATATAGCAGGAAAGAAAGCATATGAATTGGAGAAAATGGATGGAAAAGTACTACCTTCACATTGGAATGATGTTCACTTCTAAGGAATACCCACGGTCAGGTAACACCATTTTGCGTTTAATTCTTTGAATTGTTAAAATTTTACTAACGATTTTAGATGATAGGCAAAAATATAGCCCATACAAAATGATGAGTCACGACCTTTAAGGCACACGAAATAACTTAAAATTCCTGGCCTAGCATTACAATTATTCGGATAGAAATTTAAACGGGTTAAATAGTCTTCATCTATAATCGTACGTCCTAGTCCCGTATGTGTTTCCTTTTCAGGAAAAGGGCCATATGAGAGAAACTATCAAGTGCTCGAGGCGTTATACTTCAACACTCAAACACTTGGGGGACTACATAATATACACAAGTATATATAAAGAAGGCAGAGAAGATTGAAGAAAATCAAGCTTGAAAAAGTCAAGTGCAGAGTAATAAAAGTCACACGAAGTCACGAGCCAAAGCTAAAGAAAACCATACTGTAGTTAGGGTAAAAGCTATGTACTAAAGCAGGTTATAAAGAAAAACCTTGCATTTATTATTCTAAAACATGTTATAAATAAAAACTCGTGTTTATTATTTTTTCTTAAAAATTTGTTACAAGGAAAAACAGTTACGAGAAAGTTATAGATGTAATTTAAATACATGTAAGATGTTATTCAAAACTTATCAAGGTTTAAATAAAAACTTGTCAATGTTATTTCAAAGAAATATGTGTGTTCCTATTTCTATTATCGTGTGTTAACACCATTATGAAGTTGAGACATATTCTTCATTAAGTGTCAAAATATAGAAGATCCCTCTTTTATAAAACTCATGCTTTAGTCATGAGGTTAACAAAAGCATTTTTCAAAGAACAAAAATACAAAATTTTGCTATAAGACCTTAAGATAAAGGCAAGAATAAAAACAAACAGATGTTTAAGATAATAGCGTTAAAAACTTCTTGAATACTTATGAATAAGTACGAACTTAGTCACAAAATTATAAAATTATTTATACAAATTGCCCCATAAAAGACTTGGGGACTTACATTCCAAAATAAACCCTCAAATGATAACTAATGGTTTGATTACAACTTTTCAAAGCAAACCCTCAAAAGAAGCATAGAGCTTTAAACATAACTTTCCAAAGAGGTACCTGCAAAAAGGAATTCAAGATAGTGTAAATTTTTCACTAAGAAGAGGGAACTGAAGAAGGATCATCAACGGACACGGGCTTAACTTGGACAGGATCATCAACAGTTGCAGGTTGATCTTGATTTATAGCAACAGTAGCGTCAATAGATAAGGCTTCAGTTTAACTTGCAACAACTCGATTGAGCTCGAAGAAGATGCGATACACGTATGAGCTTCAACCATGAGAGCTTCAATCACGGGAGAAGGGAAATATTGCAGTTGTTGAGCTCGTTCTATGGTTTCATTGACCTTAGCTAATTCAGCCTCCAGGTTGAAGTTTTCTTACCCAGCTTTAAGTAAAGTATCACGATGGGAATTCAAAAAAGCCCAACTTACCTCAACATCAAATTTTTCTTCAAGGATCTCATAATCCTTTTCCCAAGCAGCAACCTCACTCTTAAGCTCTTCATTCTCGGCCAAGGCAAAATTACAAGAAGCCTGAAAGGAAGCACGATAGCTTTCTAAAGCACGTACCCTATCAACAGAGACTCGGATGTCTTCTTTTTCTTGAGTTAAGTTTTTCATAAGTTCTCCAGCGTAAACTTCTTTTTGGTCCAATAGAGCCTTCCATTCTCTATTCTCCTCGCTAGCCTTGGATAGTTGTTCTGAAAAGGAGGATTTAAGGCGTTCTTTTTCCTTCTCAGCTTGGCTCAAGGAATCCTTGAGAACTACTAGCTCCGAAGTTAACGGTTGTACTTGCTGTTCTAAGGTACTTCTGCTCTCTTGTAAATCGTCCATGTCAATTTGACCACTGTCAAATTATTCCTTCCAATTGTTTGCTTCCAACTGAGAATCATGAGAAGTTTGCTCCGAGTTATGAGCAGCCTTCTCCAAATCGCGTGCTACCTTCTCCAAGAGGGAGATTCTGTTCATCGGCTCAATGCCAATAAGATTGGCCTAAAAAAAGGGGCAAGTAAGAATCCCAACGTCAGAAATTTTTACAAAGTGGAGAAGAGAAGGAAAGAAAATACCTTCAAAGTGGCATGCACGATGTCATTGATCACACGAGTCAGGTTGCTATGGATTTCAAGTTTTACTTTCTCGATTGGGCTAATTAAAGGCTCTAGACAAATATCAGCTTGACCGGACTTTCTTAAGAGGCTGCTGGTAGCAGGAACTTCAATCGTAACACTCCTCATAGAAGTACTTTTACTTGAAGAACCCACCTCCGTATAGTGAACGATAGGTGGGGGAATTGTCAAAGGAGGAGTAGTGAAAGGAGTAAAAATAGTGGAGAAAGGAACAGAACCGGTTGTTGTAGGTAAGGAACTAATTACAGGTACGGAAGATGAAAAAGAAGATAAAGGAAGTTCATCTAGAATATGTCTAAAATTTCCACTACCAAAACCACTATCAAAAAGTTGATCAATAGACTCACAAGTGTCGTGAGAAGAGGCGTCATCATCAGTATTGATAACTGGAGCAACTACAGGCTCAGTAAGAGGCAGATGAGGGGAAACTTCAGCCTCGTCATCAAAGATGAAACGTCTTCTAGCTCGTGGTCTCATCACCAGAGAGCCCTCATCTTCTTCCTCTGAGTCTTCTTCTTTAGTAGTTTTTCTCTTTGAAGAAGAACCCATGACTATTTCTTGGGCTGAAGAGGTACGAATACCCAAATATTCACGGGAAGCCATGATTGCCTCAGCAATGACTCTTCGAACAACAAATCCTGATAAAAAGAAGAATAAAAGTAAGAATAATAAAAGAAAAAATTTACATACAAGATAAAATAGACACTCTTACCAAGAGTCTTTACTTTCCAACCGTAACGGTTGGAAAGGTTTTTCCATGACCTACCCTCCATTGGAGTGGTCCTCAACAATATTTCTACCCAACCACAAAAGTCGGGCTCAGTCTCCACAAAGACCATGATTGCTGAGAAAAGAAAAGAAGCGACATTAGAAAAGTTAATAAGATTGAAAGGAAAAGGCACGTGAAAGATATAACACTTACGTGCAAAGTTTCACTTCTTAGGGAAGGGAAAGTTCTCTTCACCCACTAAACCAACAGTGAGGGCAACAACAAATTGAGCATACCAGCCATGGTCTCTGTCATCCTTAGGGCTCAATAAAAACCTCTTGCTCTTGGCTGCTAGGGTAAAAATGCCATTGCGGAAAATCCTAGGGGAATAAAGGTGAATTAGGTGGGGGAAATTAAAGCCAACATTTTCCATATTAGCAAGGTGTGTCAAGCAGGCGATAGCCCTCCAAAAAATTGGATCAGTTTGACCCAAACAAACGTTAAAAAAATGGCAAAAGCCTAGAATGACCGGGTCAATGGCTAGTTTAAACCCTAGAGTGAAAGGGTATGTATAAATAAAGGAGAATCCAATCATGTAGGAAGTGATCCTTTTATTTGGGTTAGGAATGATAATTGAAAAATCATCACTCTAGTGATAATCTTTACGAACTATAGGAGTTAGAATTTCTATGATTTGAGTGGGGAAAGCATCAGCACGATCTAAAGTGGCAACTTAGGTCTTGAGAGATTCTCTATTATGGTAAAAAGAAATTTATGTTGGGACTATTTCTTCAACTAGAGGATCACGTAAGGGCTCAGAGGGTTATTTATTCCTAGAAGAAGACCTCTGAGAAAGGGAACCTCTAGTCCTAGAAGAGGGACTAGAACTAGGAGAAGGAATGGGTGTGCTACTACCGCAAGCAGACCCCATGCTACGAAGCCTACCACCTCTTCTATGCCTAAACGGGGCATTAGGGAAGTTATCTAAAATGGGGGTTCTCCTAGGGTTAGGTTTCAAGAAGTCATGACGAAGAAGATTGAAGTGAAGAAGAAGTGAATAAGGGTTTTGAAGAAATAAAGTGTTCAATACGCTTTATGTGGTAAAAGATAAGTAAAAAAGTTATATTTATATTAATGGGTATCCGGCAGAAGGATGGAAGGGCTATAATAATGATAACTGACACTTCGTGAACAGGGAAGCCGAAAAGAAAGCCTAAGAAAGTGCTGCAAAGCTATAGAACCCATAAGAAGATTATACGTATCTAACGCATTAAATGAAAGTGATAATTGAAGCGTCAATCCTGTCAGAGCATTAATGGTGACAAAAAATCTCTTTTAAATGAAATCCACTTCCCAAATATTCAAACTAATGAATAAATGGAAACTGAGAGGAGTATTTGTATTGGGGAAAATTGTATTTATATATATAAAGGTGACGTGATAAGACACGTGGATTGGTCAAATGGTCAACGAATCGCAATTAGCCACGAGTGAGGAGTTACAACAGATATGAGCGAAGAAGGAGGAAGAGGCACATGACATCAGATAAGTGACACAGGGCCCGTACATATTTAAGCCATTTATATCCGAAAATCAGAAGGAATGAATCTGGCTATAGAAAAGAGTGAAGATACGGTATTTAATGAGCATTAAATACTGAATACGTTAGAGAATATATTTGGAATGTAATGATTGTATAACGTAGCATTCAATGTTTTTAATTACACATAATAGCCTCATTATGATTCAGGCAAAACGTATATTCTCAAAGGTACCTATAAAAAGGAGATATAAGGTCACTTGTAGGGACAGACAACACTATTGAAATATACATTGGTATTATTTATTTTTCTTAATTATCATCTTATGACTCAGAATTATTTCCTTTTATTCATTTTCTTGTTATTAGTAACCCGAGTTCTTCTAAATTTTAGCTTTAGCTAAAATCTCATTTTTTGGTTAAACACACGGGGCTGCCTTTCTTTTTTTATATTTTGAGACCTATGATAGAGGTATATTGATCTTTAATATTCTAGATAGAACCATCTAAGGACAACTCGTACTCTTCTGTACAAGTCTATGCATACTAGCTAACCAAAACTTTGAATATATGTAATCATTCTAATCGGAGAGCTTGACTGAAAAAATGCTCAAAACCAGTCTTGTAGTTGATCAAGCTAAAGGAAAACCACTACTACATCTTATTGGTTATAGCTTTAGTTTGAAACTTGAATAGAAATATTTGCAGCTCATAGGCAAAGGAAAGAAGTACGTACCTATCGCCACAATCTCAATCACTATAGTCTATGGGCACATAACTTATCGATATGAACAAATCTCTTAAACAATTAGTTGTAAATCAATTATTTTATTAATGTTACGACTAATTGAACGTTGCTTTAATTAGGGAGATGACACTTCCCTAGCTGTTTTGGACTAGCCAAAGTAATATATGCATTATATGTACTGTACTATGTTGAAATATTGATGTAACTGTATAATGACATAAATTGCATTAACATGATCAAGCTCCCGTTTTTTAAAGCTTAAAACTAATAAATAGTCTTGAATGATTGACTATTTCTGGATCTAATAATGAAAGTTTAAGCAAAAATAACAAGTTAATATCACAATCAAAGATGGCTTATTTAGAGTATTCCTTTTAAGTTTTACTCCTTTTTTTTTTAAAACTTCAAAATCTTTAGAATAAACGGAGTTAGGTGGGCAGAAGGGGGTTCAGCCGAACTCTCTTCGCCGGAAAATTACTATATATATAAGGTAATAATAGGTGAATTTGACTATATTTATGCCATAAATAATCACACTTTATTGTTGTTTTGATATTGTTTATGATGACAAAATGCTCTTATTAGTGTTTTTAGTGTGTTATAGGTACACATGAGCTAATGAAGACTAAAAGAGCAACTTTTGGAGTCAAAAGATGGTGAAAAAGGTCAAAGTGTAGTACAAGTCAAGAAATTGTGCTGAAAATAGCCGGAAAGGTGTGATTCCGAGCTATATAAATGTTATGGAATGAATTTAAGTGATTTGGAGCTTTGAAGTCTGAGTAAAAGCTCAAGGAATTAAGCTGGGATCGTGTTCGGGGGTCAAATTTGATAGTTTAGTACAAACGAAGACTCGATGAGGCATATTGCGCACTGTCTAGTAAATTGGACATAACTTTTTGCTCAAAACTCCGTTTTGGCTCCATAATATATGGTTAGAAAGTTAACCCAAAGGGATACAACATCCATGTTTCTAGTTTTTCCAAATTCCAAATGGAACAGAGTGAAATACTGCGGCTTCACCACGACCGCGGTAGAACCGCGGAAGAAGAGGCCTGCGGAAGTTTTGAAGTTTCAAAGGACTTGATCCACCGCAGTTCCACCGCGATCGCGGTAAAACCGCGGTGGAAGCCGGGATTTTAAGGGATTAAAGTATCAAAACTCAAGTTATGTAACCTAAACCTTATATATAATATTAGGATTCGCCCAAGAGAGGCAAGTATTGTATTATTGACTATTTTTGCAAGCAAACTAGTAAGAGAGAACTCTCTCAACATCTTTCTTTCTTTTACATTGAATCTTGATTATGAATTCAATTATCTCTCTTGTTTCCTTGATTATGAGTAGCTAAATCTTTATCTAAAGTTTTGATGGAACCTATTGAGTGATAAACTTCTGGGTTATGTGATTACAAATTGTTAGCTAGATTTCTATTTGTTCAATTTCGTTCTTGTTGTAGTTAATTGATAGGATCCTCAATTAGATGTGCCTATTTAGTGTGCATAACTTGGAAAATAGTGCATATTTAGGTAATTATTGAACAACACCACACCTAGATTATTGGAGGAATCTATATTGTAGGCGTAAAGGTGGGGTTAGGAATAACGAAACCTTGAGTGCAATCTAAAGTGAACCGTTCAAATTAAAGTTAGCAAGGGTAGCTCGGAAGAGTGCAATAGTAAATTATTATAGTTGCTCGGGAGAGAATTACGGTAAAAATAGCGTTCATGATTGATAGAATAATATTGACAATTTGTATGAGCATAAATAGAAGGGATTCCATCAATAGGGGAAATCAATACCTTAGTCTTTCTCTTTATTCTTTACATCACATTCAATTATTTCCTTCAAGTCTTTAGTTTCTTGCAAAAGTTAGTTAGTAGAAATCATCCACAAATATATATTCAAAAGTTTGGGAAGCTGATTCAGGAGTATTATTGGGGTTTGGAAGTTGCAATTGATAGGTTAATTCTATGTGGGATCGACTCTGGACTTAATAGACCAGATTATATTGACAGGAACCATTGTTTGGGTGTGAATCATAAGGTCAAAAGAATTTTTGTATATATCTATATATATATATATATATATATATATTAGATGTTGAATCATTTAGCTTCTCCACGTGCTTACTTTTTTGTATTTTTAAATTTCTTTCGTGAAAATTCTGCATTAGAGTTCATGATAGAATATTGTAACCATTCGGTTGAAAGTTGAAACTTCAGTTTCTCATTTATTTCACACAACAGTTGTCCATCGTACCATGATGTGAGACTATGGTTTATTTCTCATCAAATCAAGTCTTATGATTTCTAGAAATGGTCTGTGTAACAAATTGGACCATGCTTACTTATGTAAGAAATAATGACTGACAAGATGCAATTAACTCATTACCTACTTGTGCACATGAAAAAGAGCTGGAGTTATGTCTATACTTGTAATTTAGTAGGGAAGACAGATTTAACATTTAAGGTTTATGGGTTCTTACTGTAATTTTAAATTATTATTATATAAGAATAATTAGGTTCACAATTAGTTATTTATATGTATATTATGAATTTTTTCGTAGGAACCCATGTGCATTTCCCCATTACTTTGGAGGTCCCACAATATTGAGATCTTTGGCTTCCTTTTGAAGGGCTGAGACGAAGATACGGATCCAATATTTTATTTGATGGATTCAATTAGGTCTAGCAAATAGGCGGGATGGGTCGAATATGGACAGGTTAAAAATGGATAAAATATTCGATCCGACTTATATTTAATAAAGATAAAAAATAGGTTAACCGGCAGTAATATGGATATTCCCATATTATTCCTAGCTTCTTGAATATATAACTCTTGGGAGAATTCTCGGTCTCACAAATTTGAGGACCGCAATTTGAGTCTTTACAAATAGGAAAGTTAACCTCTTGATTATCCATCGGTCATCCATTTTTTAAGTGGATAATATGGATCTTATCCATATTTAACCCATTATTAAAAAGTTTATTATCCAATCATTTTTAATGGATAATATAGATGGATAACTACTTTTTTAATCTATTACGCCACTACTAGATTCATCCGTCAAATTCTTATAACTTAATTCATTATAATATTTTTGAAATTTATGAGTTGAGAATTTGTTACTATTTATTAAGTTTTAATGATTTTTCACGTAGAAATTTATGCTCCATATCAAAAGCAATGATTTCAGATGAACCTGTATCTGTACTATATATCTATTGGTGGGATGTAATTAAAAAAAATTATTTTGTGCCTCACAACTAATGCTAGTTGTGTGATGTCTCCTTTTTATGTCTGACAACTTTATGATTCCAAAATTTTATGGATCAAATATTTTGTGACGACCCGGCCCGTCGTCACGAGAATTATCATCCCGTTATGTTGTAAACGCATGTTTGATGATTTTATATCAGTGTTAGAGCCTATCGGGTGAGTTAGGAGTGAATTGGATTGAAAATGAGGCATATAGCCTTTTTGAAGGAAACTTGAATGAGGAAAGTCAACCTGGAGTTGACTATTTGGTTAGAGGGCTCGGAATCGAATTCTGATGATTCGGTTAGTTCCGGGAGGTGATTTGTGACTTAGGGGAGCGATCGGAATCGAATTTGGAGGCCCGGTGTAGAAATAGGCTTGAATTGGCTAAGGTTGAATTTTGGCGAAATCCGAACGGTAGGTGAGATTTTGATCCGGGGGTCGGAATGGAATTCCGACAGTGGCAGTAGCTTCGTTAGGTGATTTTGGATGTGTGCCTGAAAAATTTCAGGTCATTCGGACGTCGTTTGGTCGGGTTTTTGATCGAATGTGTAATTCGGAATGTTTTAAGGAATTTAGGCTTGAATTTGATGTGAATTATGGGTTTTGGTGTTATTAGACGTGTTTTGAGGATTGGAGCAAGTTCGAATAAGGTATTAAGATGTGTTGGTATGTTTGGATGAGGTCCGGGGGGCCTCGGGGTGATTTCGGATGGTTAAACGGGAGAAATTGTGGAAGAATTGCAGGTTGGGATCCTGCTTCTGTTGTTTCCGCTCCTGCGGAATTTTGGACGCAGGAGCGTGTCCGCAGAAGCGGACGAGATACGCAGGAGCGACTTGTTACGCAGAAGCGGAAGCCATTCCGCTGAAGCGAGGTCGCTGGTGCGAGCCAGTGATCGCAGAAGCGGACGGGGAGAAAATGGGCATGGTCCGCAGAAGCGGACACTCGACCGCTTGGGCGAGACCGCAGAAGCGGACAATGGTGCGCGAGAGGCGGATGTTTCCGCGAGAAACGGAAGTTTCTTCGCGGAAGCGGGCCCGCTTACGGCCCTATGCTCGCGAAGCGGAAATGGCCGGCCGGGCCTGGAACCGCCTGAAGCGCCACTTTGGTCGCGGATACGGGTGCATAGGAGCGGAAAATATTCCGCGGAAGCGAAAATCGCTGTAAGTAAGTGTATCCGAAGTTAGAAAAATTTCAGAACATTTCACACATTTTGGGTCTCGGCTTTAGAGGCGATTTGGGCGATTTTGAAGAGAAATTCAAGGAAATCATCGGGTAATCATCTATGGACTTAAACTATGATTAGTATTGGTAATATTATGCAATTATATCATGAAAATGGAGGAATTTGGGGTAATTTATGGAGGATTTAGCCCTAGGCTTGAACTTTAGAAAATCAAGGTTTTGAATGGGCAAATGGAGTCCGAATTTGGTAAAATTGATATGCTTAGACTCGTATTGAGATGAGGGTTCCGAATATGTGACTTTCGTGATTTTTCGATAAGCGTACCGAAAGTCGGGTTTTGACAACTTTGGGAATTTTGATGTAAATTGAGTTGTATTGATTGGGTGTCATCCCATTGGCCTAATTTGTTGTATTTCCACTGTATTTGATCAGATTCTACGCGTGCGGAGCTTGATTCTCGTGGCAAGGGCATTGCGGAATAGTCGTCGCGCTGTATTGAGGTGAGTAATAGATGTGGGTGATGACCGGCGGGTTCGAAACCCCGGTATACCACTTTGTGACGCTGTATAGCGGCGAGACACGCACACTCTTGAGAGTGCGGGGTCGATCATGAACTGGAGACTATAGATTAGTCCAACCTGTTGATACTATATTATTGGCTATTCTCGAGCCGTCGAACCTCCTTCTCGGATGGTTGCATATATATATATATATATTGTGATAATGGCCACTCTTGAGCCGAGGAACCCCCTTCTTGGGCGGTTGAGTATACATGTGGGCCGTGAGCCACTTATTGGATCCCGCGAGGATCGTTATCATGGTCTTATCATATAGACATGCTAGTTTACTACTAGTCCGCAGCTATTTTTGTTATTATGCTAATTCCAATCTCCGGAACTTGATATTACTGTTTTCCAACTGAAAAATGATAAAAGAGTTTTCAAAAACTACTTTTGAGCCTGCGAGGCTGTATCTGCATATTAGCTGACTAGTAGTGGATCGGGCTGCACGCCGCAGCGAGATATATGTTGGATCGGACTGCACGCCGCAGGAATATCTCTATGAGATGTGCTTGGGCTGTAGGAGCCCCTCCGGAGTCTGAACCCCCACAGTGAGCACGGGTACCCAAAATTGGAGTCGGGCTACGCGCCGTAGCGGTCATATCATGCATTGCATTGCATTTAGCTACATCCGCTAGCTGTTATGCTATTTATTGGTATTTGTTGGTACAGGTACAGTGAAGATTGATTCTATGACAGGGTAGCTGATTATAGCTTTACATAGTGCTTTATTGCGGATTTCTTATCTGCGCTGTCTTACCCTTGTTTATTACCACTGAGTCTGGCGGTACTCATTTTACTCCCTGCACCTTGTGTGCAGATCCAGGTACCTCTCAGCAGTGATCCAGTAGCTGTGCGAGGCGACGTTTGTGGATATTCGAGGTAGCTGCAGAGTCCGCAGGACCCGATATTCCTTCTTACTGTCTTGATGTTGTATTGACTTTTCTTTCCGCACTTGGTATCTTGTAAACCTTTATACACTCATGTTCAGTAGAGGCTCATGACTCTTGACCCTTCGGTCTATGGGAGTTAGTATATTTTGGGACTTGGTTTCCCCACTGTTGTACTATTGTTTCATATTTTGAAATGCTTAAATGGGTTAAAGAGAGCTTCTAGCTCCGTTGTTGATATTGATTGGTCGGGCTGGCTTAGCAATGTGTTAGGCGCCATCACGACCGGATTTGGGGTCGTGACAATATGGTTGGTTTGATATGGTGGGGCGTGTGTCCCTTGAGCCGGTTAGTAGAGTCTTGTGGATCGGTACGGGGACGCCTGTACTTATCCTCGGGAGGCTGCGAACCTTTAGGAAAACTTCACTTTTCTTGAACTCGGTCGTGCGATCTTGTTGTCCTGAGAACTGAACTTCTATATTCTATTCTCTCGCAGATGGCGAGAACGCGAGCATCAGGACGAGGTGGACGACCTCCATTGCCACCTGTTAGAGGCCGTGGGCGCGGTCGTGCTAGAGTTAGAGGTAGGGCGGCCGAGGCAGTGCCAGCTGACCCACCTGTTGTGCTAGTTCAGGAGCAGCCCCCAGTGGTTGATGCTCCAGCAGCCCCAGTTCAGGGCCAAACTATATCTATTGCTATTCCTGGTCTTCAGGAGACTCTTGCTCAGATATTATCAGTGTGTTCCGGTTTGGCTCAGGTAGTTTCAGCTACCGCTACTGTAGCGACATCTCAGTCAGGGGGTGGTCAGCAGACCCCAGCTCGCACACCTGACCCGGTTGTTCAGGGACTTCAGACGCCAGAGGCGGTCCCCGCTCAGGTGGTTGCACCGGTTATTCCTCCAGCTGCACCAGCTCCAGCTCCAGAGCATATGGTTCAGGTTATGCCCGAGGACGAGCAGCGTCGTCTTGAGAGGTTTGGTAGACTCCAGCCACCCCATTTCAGTGGCGTTGAGGGCGAGGATGCCCAGGGTTTCTTGGATAAATGTCAGAAGATGCTGCGTACGGCTGGTATTCTTGAGTCCGGCGGAGTTTCATTTACTACATTTCAGTTCACTGGTCCCGCATTTGATTGGTGGGAGGAGTTTGAGAGGCGTAGGCCCTGCAAGAGCAGCACCTCTCACATGGCAGCAGTTCTCTACTCTCTTTCTAGAGAAATATGTACCTCGGTCTCGTCGCGAGGAGCTACGTCGCCGGTTCGAGTGGTTGATTCAGGGCGACATGTCTGTGACTCAGTATGAGCTTAGATTCACTCAGTTGGCTAGGCATGCCACATGGATGATCCCCACTGATAGGGAGAGGATCAGGAGGTTCATTGATGGCCTCAACTACTCTATCCGTATTCTTATGACCAGCGAGCGAGTTCCGTCATCATCGTTTGAGCAGGTAGCCGATATGGCACGCTCCATTGAGGCGGACCGTCGCCGAGAGAGAGAGGAGCGGGAGGCCGAGAGGCCTCGTGGTTCGTGCGATTTCGGTGGTGCTCCATCTGTAGGGCATTTCCGGCGAGCGAGCAGGTCGCTCATCTGGACCTTCTCATTCGGGCCGCCCGGAGCGAGAGCGGAGGTTCGCATGGTCGTGGTCGACGGGGGTTTCAGCGAGGGTCAGTCATCACTTAGTTCCCTCCCGGCCCAGAGTGCGGCACCTACTTCTCCAGTACCATGTGCATGTTATGAGTGTGGTGAGTTTGGCCACGTGAGGAGACATTGCCCTCGACTACGTAGGGGCAGGACTCGGCAGAGGGATCAGCCCTCCTCTTCAGCACCATCTCGGTCTAGTAGAGGTGGAGGTTAGTCTTCTCGTGGTCGCCCGAGGGCGAGGAGAGATCCGGTGGAGGCCGAGCACGGTTCTATGCACTTCCCGACGGGCGTGATGCGGTTGCCTCCGATGCCGTGATTACGGGTATCATTTCCGTCTGTCGCGGAGATGCCTCTGTTCTATTTGATCCGGGGTCCACATATTCTTACGTGTCCTCTTATTTTGCACATCATTTGGGTGCGACTCGTGGTAGTCTTGATTTACCTGTTCATGTATCCACCCCCGTGGGTGATACGATTATTGTGGATCATGTCTATAGATCCTGTGTTATATCTATTGGGGGTCTGGAGACCCAGGCAGACTTGTTATTGTCACACCTCCTTTTTCATACACATATACGTAAAAAACGTAAAGGTGCCACTGTTTAATACTACACCCCGAGAAGGGATATAATAATAATCAGTGAAGGAGTTTTTCCACTTAAAGGACAGTCGGAACGGGATCAATTTATTTAATTATTCGGAGTCGCCACTTGGGAAAATAATGGTGTCCCAAGTCACCGGTTTAATCCCGAACCGAGGAAATTTATGACTCTGTATTACAGTCTGCGAAACTAGAAACCTGGATAAGAAATTCTGTTAACCCGGGAGAAGGTGTTAGGCACTCCCGGATTCCGTGGTTTTAGCACGGTCGCTCAACTGCAATTTTTGCTTTTATCTGATTTCTTTATATATTTTAACTATGTGCTATTAATGTTCCGCTTTTTCAATTTTAGAAGAATTGCGACGTCACGAAAATACATTTCGAGTCACACCGCAACCAGTACGCCTGTGACTTTAACGTATTTCGGTTTCGCTGGGAGTAAGATTTGGGTCACATAAATGCGCACCCGTGATTAGGAAGGTATTATTGTTAACTAACGCGCCTAAAGTAATTTCGGAAATTAGGTGGCATCTCATTGTAAGTTGAACTTTAGCAATGATGAACAAGAAACAAAAGAAAGAATGTGGCAAATCACTTACAAAGTAAAGGAGATAGCAGACCACTGCCGTGAAGATATATACAGCTAAGAAATGAATCCAATAACCTGTTTGATCCATCTTCAACATTTGATATAATGAATGATTCCAGAGACTTGTTGGGCAAGTCAGAAATATCAAGACTTAGTTGTTTCCCCATGTAATTGATAGGAAGAAGAATGAAAACCCCAACGACGACAGCAAAGGCAAATACTCTAGCATTGAATATAAAAATGCGCATGAAGACGACGCCATCCAAGCCTGAGGCAGACAAGAGCTCTGCTTCTGAGAGTTTCCATGCCCTTGTCACCCAACCAGCAGAAGGCAACAATCTTTCCAAATTGAAATCATTTGTTTCTTGAGATTTCCCCTCAGCAACCAAACGTGGTGCATAAACTTCAACATTTCCTGGCTGCTTTCTCAATATAGAATACAATGTGAAGAAGAGAAAACAAAAGCCAAGATTGATTCCAACAGACATCAAAAGTGCAGCGAGGATCATTCCTCAAATCCGTTCACTGAACTGTCTGTTTACAGCATGAGAGCTTCAATCCTACAGCGTTAGAATACTAACGGCGCAGAGAATAAGCACCCATGCAGGCAGTTTATCACAGCTTCTAGATAGCTTGAGAGCAAATAACACTTGAATCCGGAAACATTTGAGAACACAGATCTCGACAGAACCTTGTCAAACAACGGCTAACCACGACCTAGATGTCGAGCAACCACAGTTGAACCAGGCACGAATCTGCCCAGATTAAACCTCGGACATTCATTTCAAATTGAGCACAAAAATTTAACTCAAGCAGCCACGCTTTTCGATTCACAAGACCTTGAGTTCACACGACGGACGTTCGATCTCAAAATAGGAAACCTCAACGTTACAGACATGATTCATCAACGATGACTAAAATCGGACCGGACTGAACTCAACAAAAATCAACGAACAACAGCAGCAAACTGACGTGAACAATAGCTATTTGTGCAAAATCGGAAGAAATAGAAAACATCAATAGAGCATACTAAGAATGAGCTCTTTTCAATTAAACGTTTCCTTTGAGGAATTTACACAAACAAAACGAAATCATGGCCATCTTTTACTATGCGAAAATCCGCGAACAGACATGAATTCATAAATGAAATTTTGCATGAACACAGCGACAACTCGCTACAGGAACTCGAACCAGCAGAATTCAGCCTCGATTAACCCCACAGATAGGAATTTAAATCGAAAATCAGAAGGAAACTAGAATTCGACATAAAATTGAAAGGATTTTAATTCAAAATCAGAACAAAACGAACAACCTGTCTGTTCACCTCCTCCGTTCTCACGTTTTTGGAGCGTATGATTTGTTTCTGCTCATTTCTCATTTCTGTGCATGTGTGGACTATGTGTGAGTGTTTTCTCGTCGGGTTTGGGTGGGAACGGAGATGAGGTCTGTTTGTTTTCGCCCAGGAGCTCTCCTTGTGTATTTTGGCGTGTGTCCTCTGTGAATTTTCGCCTCTGTTCCCTCTTTGTTCTGTGCGTGTCCGTTACTGAAGGAGATGAGAGGATGGATGTGAAAATGAAGAAGAAGCAGCCAAAAATTCTCTCCAAATCTCTGATTCTCTGCCCAGGAGCTCCCTCTCTCTGTGTTTGTTATTCCAGCCGATGAGTCCAAGATAGAGACACGATATTTGCGTGTCTCTAAGGGTAGGGGTTCGGACCGGGTCATGGAGATTTGGGTGTGGGCCTGCTGGGTAGGGATAATTGGGCTGGGGTGTTTGGCCCAAATTTTGCCTTTCCTTGTTTCTCTTTATTTATTTCCCCTTGTATTTTTTCTTTGTATTTTGTTGTATTTTTTTTTTTTTTTAAAAAAAAATTGAGAGATTAAACTAACAATTAAAACTATTTAATAACCATTTTGTAGTAATTTCCAATTAAAATAATAAAATTCTATTTTTTTATTTTTCTTTAATTGTTCTAAAATTAATTAATGCCTACTAAATGAGAAATTGATTTTCTAAATGCAAATGCATATTTTTGTATATTTTTTTTTATTGACTTAACATGAATTAACACACAAATTATAAAAATAAGGAAAAATTATTTATTTTGAATTTTATGGGAATAACTCATATATAGGGTAAAAATCACGTGCTCACAGCTTGCCCCTCTTTGCTCGGGAACACGAAGAGTTTCCGTGCAAAGATAAGTGAGCAACTATGAACGATTTTTACCCGTTCGAGTATTCCGTTGTGAAGCATTTTGAAAAGCTTTGACCGCACCCTGCTCCAGAGGTTGCCTACATATCCTGGGCTAAACAGGAATCAGGTCAGTGTAGTTCGGGAGTGATGGAGTATCGAGGTTGAGAGTCGAGGTTCCGTCCGAGGCTCCGGTCCGTTGTCCCGCTATTACATCAAAATTGAAAAAGACTAACTAAACCTATCAACTACGAGTTACAAAATTCCTATCTATGAGTCTTCTGAAGCTTGATCTTGAGTTGGTTGGGTGTTTCATGCGGACTCTGATCTGAATCTTGATGCTTGTTAGCCGTAGGTGTTGGTTCAATCTTCTTCAGCTTTTGGATCAAGTCCGGACATATAGTGCTCATGATTTCAGGTGGGCTCCTAGTTGCTGAGCCTTGACTTGTATTTCTCTTTCACTGGCATTCTTGTTATTGCCTCGACTTGTTCAACTTCTTTTCACTGGCATTCTTGTTCTTGTCTTGACTTGTTCAAACATTCTTCAATATGAAGTATTCGTCCATTCTTCAAGTGGACCTCTGCTCTTGACAAAATAAACAACCAAAGAAAGATTTTTCTGCCCCAGTATGGTGACTGGGCACATCATGTTATTGAATGTACGAATTTTTCATTTTTTTTTCATTTATTATTATTTTTTTTCTTTTTTCTTTCTTTTTTCTTTTTTTTTTTCTTTTAAAATGCAGATATGCATGAAATGAAATGCAGAAAAGTATTCCCGTGTTAGAAGGTGGGCGCCTAACAGAAATTAAACGTGCAATGCGATGCAGAAATGTATTCCCGTATTTGAAGGTGGGCGCCTAACAGAAATTAAACGTGCAATGCGATGCAGAAAAGTATTCCCGTATTTGAAGGTGGGCGCCTAACAGAAATTAAACGTGCAATGCGATGCAGAAAAATATTCCCGTATTTGAAGGTGGGCACCTAACAGAATTTAAACGTGCAATGCGATGCAGAAAAATATTCCCGTATTAGAAGGTGGGCACCTAACAGAATTTAAACGTGCAATGCGATGCAGAAAAATATTCCCGTATTAGAAGGTGGGCACCTAACAGAATTTAAACGTGCAATGCGATGCAGAAAAATATTCCCGTATTAGAAGGTGGGCACCTAACAGAATTTAAACGTGCAATGCGATGCAGAAAAATATTCCCGTATTAGAAGGTGGGCACCTAACAGAATTTAAACGTGCAATGCGATGCAGAAAAATATTCCCGTATTAGAAGGTGGGCACCTAACAGAATTTAAACGTGCAATGCGAATGCAGAAAAGTATTCCCGTATTAGAAGGTGGGCGCCTAACAGAAATTAAACGTGCAATGCAAAAAATGTATTCCCGCAGCCTGAGGACTGGGGAGTGGATTTTAAAGGATGCTATCTTCCTCTTTTTGGTATTTTCTTTTACCAATTATCTCTTGCCTGTGAATTTCTCCACTTATTTGGCGAACTTTCTCTTTTTGTGTTTTCTATTTTCCACATCGGTCACATTCACTTTAAAGTTATGAGTGACAATTTGTTCCTTCATGAAACAAAATTTATTAGATATAAACTGCTGGCAACTGGCATCTGCCGTCCCTGCTTCTTATTGCCTTCCTCTTTTTTGCTTTTCTCCTGCCGTGTAACTTTCGGCTGCTTATCTCTTTATCTTAGGTGAAACATTCATCAAACCAAGACTTTTATCTTGGGAGAAAGTTTCAACAGACTAAGATTGTATCTCACTGGACTATGTCCATTTCAATGTAATCTCGGGAGGATTATCCATCGGACTGAGTTTATGACTCCAGGAGATAATTCATCAGACTGGGTCCATTTGCAATTCAGACTTTCTTAAGCCTTTCAAATTCAACAAACTTTTCTTTCTTTTCAACTTCTTACCTTTCTTTCTTTTCCAACTTCTGATTTTACCTTTCCAATTATGCCTTTCCTTTTCGTTTCAAATTATGCCTTCATTTCTTTTTCCAACTTCTACTTTCATTGACTTCGGCCTTTCTTTTGTTTTCACATTTCATTATCTCTTTATCTTAGGTGAAAAATTCATCAGACCAAGACTTTTATCTTGGGAGCAAGATTCAACGGACTAAGATTGTTTCCTTTCATCTTAGGTGAAAAATTCATCAGACCAAGACTTTTATCTTGGGAGAAAGATTCAACAGACTAAGATTGTATCTTACTGGACTATGTCCATTTCAATGTAATCTCAGGAGGATTATCCATCGGACTGAGTTTATGACTCCAGGAGATAACTCTTCGGACTGGGTCTATTCATTTGCATGGTCTCAGGAGGATTATCCATCGGACTGAGTTATGACTCCAGGAGATAACTCATCAGACTGGGTCCATTTGCAATTCAGACTTTCTTAAGTCTTTCAATTTCAAAAAACTTTTCTTTCTTTTCAACTTCTTACCTTTCTTTCTTTTCCAACTTCTGATTTTACCTTTCAAATTATGCCTTTCCTTTTGTTTCAAATTATGCCTTCATTTCCTTTTTCAACTTCTACTTTCATTGGCTTTTGCCTTCCTTTTGTTTACACATTGCATTATTTCTTATCTTAGGTGAAAAATTCATCAGACCAAGACTTTTATCTTGGGAGAAAGATTCAACAGACTAAGATTTTATCCATTCATCTTAGGTGAAAAATTCATCGGACTAAGACTTTTGTCTTAGGAGAAAGTTTCAACAGACTAAGATCTTATCATTCTCTAACAGTTGTTTCCTTCACCTTTCAACTTGCATTGTTCATTTTCAAAAACAATTGTATTCACCTTCGTGCTTTTCGGATGATTATCCGATGATTATCCGATGACAGAAAATTTTTTCCTGCCCCAGTTTGACAATATCTTTTGCTCCTGTTTCAAAGCAAAGAAAACTCTGTCGGTTTAAAAATGCGGTGGTTGGTTGTGGCCTTGAACTTCCCGCTTGAATGCTTGGCCTGTTCACCGACTATCCATTTTCACTTCTTCTTTGTTCAAAATCCGCCTCTCTTTAGGCATGTATGTTCTTCCATTCTTGACGGATCTCACAATTCCGATCTTGAAGTCTACGATTTCTTCAATGATTTCATTGGACAGCCTTGGGGTGTTTCTTTACTGGCTCTTTCTTTTGTCAGAATACACTCCCCTATTTCCATTTGTTATATTTTCTCGAATTGGCACTTTGCCGACCTTTGCGTCTTGTACGCACCCCAAACATTTTATTGTTGCCCGCTCCATTGCACATGTTGCTCTTTTGGCTTAAAGCACCGGCCTTGTCTTTTCCTGACTTACGACAATTGTCGTGTTGGCCAAATCCCTGTGCAATTGGAAAGCTTGGTGGCAAATTTTGAAATCATTTCTATACTTGTTATGACCCGACAGACTCAATAAGATGGAGGGTAAAACAAGGTACAAAGAATAGAAAGAAAGGAAAACATAATTCCTAACAAGAAACCTACGGAAGAATGACCTATCGGATTTTGAATACCGACTCTAGCGACCTTGACATGCACTTTTGGCCTTCTCTGTATAGCAAATTTGATGTTCAACTCTTGTTGCAAGCTCTGCTGTGAAACCGGTCTTCAACACTTCATTTCTTTGATCTGATCCTTAGTCGACTTGTAGTGCCCATAGGGTTTTCACCATCAAGCCTCTCTCATTTGCTCTTTCTTTCTCTCGACTCACCGTCGCCTTACGGTGCCCGTGCGGGTTTTCACCGATAAGACTCTCTCATTTTGATTTCTCTCATCTTGGAGTCTCGTGGTGGTTCTCATCATCTTGAATTCTTCATTCTCCTTTGTTTGGACTGGAGTGTTGCCCTTGATGTGATTCACCTTTGCTCGTTTGACTCGGCATTTCTTGACAATTGGTCGGAAGGTCTTCCTTTGGACCGTAATGCAGGCTTTTGGATGGGATATAGAAAAAAGGATATAAAGGCTCAAAAATATTTTATCGTGGGTTAAAATTACAACTTTCGGAATCTTATTTATTCGACAACCATAACTTTTGCCCCAGTTTCCTTCTTGGGGAATTTTTTTGGATTTTTCCTTTATTGTGACTGAACCTCAGAGAGGCTGCCTACGTACCCTTTCGGGATCAAGTCAGACGTAGTTCAGACTACGTCCGTATTCATTGTTGCATCTTGACTTCTCCCGATTTTTTTCTTTTCTTTTCTTTTCTTTCTTCTTTTTCTTTTCTTTTTCTCTTCTTTTTTTTTTCCTTTTCTTCTTTCTTTTTGTTTCTCCATTTGGATTTCTCCGCTCAATCCTCAATTTTTTTGTTGTTGATTCCGAAAGAGGGGTATGAAAGAAAAATATAATATGGCTCAAAGGGGATAACAATGGACGAAGTGTTTGGGTAGCCGAACAAAATGCCTTCGTCATTCCAATCTTCAAAACCTACCAAGTACAAACTATCTTTCGACCAAATTACATATTTGCCTTGTGTTTTTTGACGATTCTTAATGCCATTGGGCAACAATCTCGATACCACGGATGGTTCCTTCAGTCTTGGGGTACTTTTTCCTTTGGCTTTAATCCGATGAAGCATGATGCATTTCCAAGGCATTTCTTTATGTTCTGTTTTTCCCCCAGTATTCACTTGATTCCGGCTTCACAGTATTTCAATATTTCTTCCGAGTATCATTACATTTTCAACATTATTTCATTGACTTTTTTTTTAAAAACCAGGCTTAGAATTATGTGCATGTCATGTTGCTAAAGTCAGTATGAGAAGAAATGCAAAGTGATCAGAAATGGAATGACTAGGAATGATAGGAAACAGAGAGTTGTATTAAACTGATGGGTTGAAACAACAAGACGAACAACAAACGAACAGACTAGACTAGAATTACAAACCTAGACAGCACTAAACAAATTTATTACTAAACAAAGCAAAGTGGAAAGATAGAAGGGTTTTGACTCTCAAGACAACGTCCGAATTACAACCCTGAAATAACCCGGGCAAAAGAGATGACACCAAAATATACCACCAAAAATCCAAGAGACGGAGCGCCTTCCCAATTGACAAGCATGGCATCCTAGCCACTGAATTCTGCATTAATGTTGCCAAGATCACTTTCTGTTTCAATATCTTCAACTTCAGTTGACCTCCCAAGAAGATTTTCATCACCCACGTCACCGGGCATCATTCCCACAAAATGTGCTTCGTTATGTGCAGGTAAAGGATTCTGTGCAATGTTTTGGATGCCACACCTTGGACCGCAATTATTCCTTCCCGAATCATTCTTTCTATCTCTCTTTTCAAATCCCGACAACTTTCAACATCGTGCCCCAGGGCATTGGAGTGGTATTCACACCTTTTGGATGAGTCAAAACTTCTCGCACGTCGGTCCACCCGATTTGGAGGGATGGGTGCAATCACGCCACGTCGTTTTAGCTTCTCAAACAAGCTTGCATAGGACTCTCCTATTGGTGTAAAATTATCTTTCAACTTCTGTTCCTTTCCATACCCCTGGCTTGGATGTGGGTTATAAGGTATTTGAAAATTTTGCGGAGGTTGGTAAAGATTT
The DNA here is from genome assembly GCA_032618575.1 of Nicotiana noctiflora. Taxonomy (NCBI): domain Eukaryota; kingdom Viridiplantae; phylum Streptophyta; class Magnoliopsida; order Solanales; family Solanaceae; genus Nicotiana; species Nicotiana noctiflora. The sequence goes on from JASVEL010007516.1 coordinate 175,154, forward strand.
TGTGATGTTCGGGCTCGCTTTCTTGGGTGTTTTGAGGATTGAGCAACATACTGGACTGGTTCAACAGAGTATGGAGGGTTTTGAGGCGGGTAGTAATGCTTAAAGGGGTCATGGAAAACTTGATGAGGTTGCATACACCTTCGAGATGTTCTCATAGGACCTCTTCTCGACCCTAATGTCATCATGATTTCGTCATCCCTCCCATTCACATCACTGAATTCACTTTGGACATCCTGAGCCGCATTTTTGAGAGCTGCTTGACTTATAATTTTGCCCGTCTTAAGACCATCTTCCACCATTTCTCCCATTTTGATTATTTCTTCAAAGGAGTGACCAACTGCAGATATCATGTTTTGAAAGTAATCCGGCTCTTGAGCCTGAAGGAAAACAGTGGCCAACTCGTGATCATTCATGGGTGGCTTAGCTCTCGCTGCCTGCTCTCTCCATTTGATGGCATATTCCCTGAAACTTTCAGTTGGTTTCTTTTTCAATTTAGAAAGGGAAATGCGGTTTGGGGTGACGTCAATATTGTATTGAAACTGTTTGATAAAGGCTCGTGCCAAATCATCCCAGACGTGCCAACCAGATGCGTCCTGATCCCAAAACCATTCAGATGCTACTCCCGAGAGGCTTTACGCAATTCTTCTTTTCTTCCCACACCTCTCAATTGGTTGCAATACCTTTTCAGGTGGGCTATGGGGTTTCCGCGTCCATCATACTTTTCCAATTTGGGAACCTTGAAACCAGGCGGCAAGTGGACATCGGGGAACATACAAAGATCTCTGAAGGCAACACTCTTTTGACCTGCCATTTCTTGCATGTTTTTCAGCCGATGTTCTAATCTCTTCAATCTTTGGGCCATTTCTTCCTGTACATTCTTTCGGGTAAGCTTCTCAACATTTGCAGGAAGGTCAAACGAGTAAGAGTGGTACTCGGGAGAGTGATACTGTTCTTGTTGTATAGCAGATTGTGGCTTATGAGAAGGCTGTCCTTGGCTATTGGCCCGCATTTTAGTCATTTGTTGTTTCAATGCTCTGTTTTCCTCAACCATAGTAGACCCTTGTTGAATTTTCTGACCCTGAGTCTCTTGAGCACTCGTAACAGCTTCGATGTCGGTTATCATTTTCCTTGGATCTTGTTTTCCAATTTACCACAACCAACCACCTCGACTTTCTGAATCAACAAAACGAAACCACCGGGTTAGGTTAAGGTATTCCACTTATTGATTTCCTTTTTTTTTCCCTTTTTTTTGTGCTATTTTCTTTTCTTTTTCCCTTTTTGTGATTTTTCATTTTTTTTTCTTTTTGTAGTTTTTCATTTTTTTTTCTTTTTTGGTTATGGAAATGGTCGAATCCTATGTGGATTGCCTACGTATCATGACCCCGCATGAATCAGACCGAGCGTAGTTCTTGCAAATTAATGCAAGAAATAAAGAGATGTTTATTTGATTTTTTTTTTCAAGGAAAATTATAGAAGCCGACTCCAACTACAAACTTGTGTAGGAGATTTCTACAAAAATAAGAATATTTTTGGTGTCAATTATGACTATTTCCACAAAATTGGCCACATAACGGCTTATTTGACAAAATGACTATTTTTTGCAAAATTTTGTTTAAGAAAACTAAGTTTGAATTTTTTTATCCTGTGGCTCATGGGGCATCGTTCGGCATCACCATAAACCAACACAAGACTATTTTTCATAAATTGGCCATGTAATGGCTTATTTAGACAAAGTGGCTCTTTTTGCAAAATTTTATTTAAGAAAAATACAAATTCAAAAATTCCTCATCCTGGGACCTATGGGGCATCGTTCAGCACCGACACAGACCAACACAAGACTGAGGAAGTTAAAATGCCAAATATGGCTATTTATGCAAACACGGGCCATGTAATGGCTTATTTGATAAAGTGAATATTTTTGAAAAGTTGAGCAATGACTCAAACTTAATTTTGCGGATACGGCCTTTCGACATTTCCGCGAGGGAATATTTCAAGGCTGTGTCCAAAATTATTTACAAACGACTTAAAGTGGCTACTCTTGCAAAAATAGCCTTCCGGCGTCCTTTTGAGGGACATTCGGCTTAGTTTAAGCAAGAATAGCATCACCCGACTTATTTATAAAAAAATAAAAAATTTGACATTTTTTGGTTATTTTTGCAAAAAGGGTATGAACCCGGACTTGATTTTGCGGCTATGGCCTTGCAACATTTTCACAAGGAATATTTCAAGGTTGTGCCCGCAAATTATTAAAAAAGTTTCAAAGTGGCTATTTTTGCAAAAACAGCCTTCCGGCGTCCTTTCGGAACATTCGGCTATTTGCAAAAACGGCATCACTTTGATTTTATTGACAAAATTACACACACATTTTTTTTTTTTGATTTTTTTTATAGGGGTGGCCTTTCAACATTTCCATAAGGAATATTTCAAAGCCATTATTCAAAAAGAAAAGAGTCAAAGTGGCCATTTTTGCAAAAACAACCTTCCGGCGTCCTTTCGGAACATTCGGCTATTTTCAAAAACAACATCACTTTGATTTTATTGAAAACTAAAATTTCGATATTTTTTTTTTTGATTTTTTAAAAGGGGTGGTTGGACCCGATGAGGGTTGCCTACGTATCCCACCTAATGGCGAGAATCAAACCTGCGTAGTTCGGTCAGATTAATTGACCAATTTATTTCAACAAAAATTGTTCCACCTATTTTTCAAAATTTTTTAAAATTTCGACAACAATTCGTCAATATGTCGATATTTTTCTATTCTAAAATTTCCTCTCTTTTTTGTTTTTCAGAAATTTAGCCAATCAGCATAATCTAGAACAAATAAATGCAACATATAACATGCTCGGTCTTTTATTACCGGGTCACTTGTCCTAGACGGACCCAACCCCTGTGTTGAGTCCCCTAAGTCAGATATGATGCAAATAAACGTCCTAAATCTAAGTTCAATATCCTGAAGTTTTTTCGGTACTAGACCGTGTACCCGAGCGGACAACTCGGATCGAGGAGGGGGCTACGTACCGGTGACCCGCGGAGTCAATCGGCTTTGTAACTTATCCGGCCTCTTTTTCTTATTCTTGGTATTGACACTAACAGAAAGGGGAGTCTCAACCAGTAAGCACATCCCCGGAGGTAAAGAAGAGAAAGGTTTTCGACACAATTTTTATATATACAGTTCACGTAATATCAAAGCGGTAAACATGTAGCACATTAATCAAAACATATAATGAAATCAGATATAAGCAAAAACAACAATTTAACCGAGCTCGAATTCTTAAACCCTGAACCGAAGTTCTGGGTTACTTTTCCCCAGCAGAGAAGCTGTCACACCTCCTTTTTCATACACATATACGTAAAAAACGTAAAGGTGCCACTGTTTAATACTACACCCCGAGAAGGGATATAATAATAATTAGTGAATGAGTTTTTCCAATTAAAGGACAGTCGGAACGGGATCAATTTATTTAATTATTCAGAGTCGCCACTTGGGAAAATAATGGTGTCCCAAGTCACCGGTTTAATCCCGAACCGAGGAAATTTATGACTCTGTAATACAGTCTGCGAAACTAGAAACCTGGATAAGGAATTCTGTTAACCCGGGAGAAGGTGTTAGGCACTCCCGGATTCCGTGGTTCTAGCACGGTCGCTCAACTGCAATTTTTGCTTTTATCTGATTTCTTTATATATTTTAACTATGTGCTATTAATGTTCCGCTTTTTCAATTTTAGAAGAATTGCGACGTCACGAAAATACATTTCGAGTCACACCGCAACCAGTACGCCTGTGACTTTAACGTATTTCGGTTTCGCTGGGAGTAAGATTTGGGTCACATAAATGCGCACCCGTGATTAGGAAGGTATTATTGTTAACTAACGCGCCTAAAGTAATTTCGGAAATTAGGTGGCATCTCATTGTAAGTTGAACTTTAGCAATGATGAACAAGAAACAAAAGAAAGAATGTGGCAAATCACTTACAAAGTAAAGGAGATAGCAGACCACTGCCGTGAAGATATATACAGCTAAGAAATGAATCCAATAACCTGTTTGATCCATCTTCAACATTTGATATAATGAATGGTTCCAGAGACTTGTTGGGCAAGTCAGAAATATCAAGACTTAGTTGTTTCCCCATGTAATTGATAGGAAGAAGAATGAAAACCCCAACGACGACAGCAAAGGCAAATACTCTAGCATTGAATATAAAAATGTGCATGAAGACGACGCCATCCAAGCCTGAGGCAGACAAGAGCTCTGCTTCTGAGAGTTTCCATGCCCTTGTCACCCAACCAGCAGAAGGCAACAATCTTTCCAAATTGAAATCATTTGTTTCTTGAGATTTCCCCTCAGCAACCAAACGTGGTGCATAAACTTCAACATTTCCTGGCTGCTTTCTCAATATAGAATACAATGTGAAGAAGAGAAAACAAAAGCCAAGATTGATTCCAACAGACATCAAAAGTGCAGCGAGGATCATTCCTCAAATCCGTTCACTGAACTGTCTGTTTACAGCATGAGAGCTTCAATCCTACAGCGTTAGAATACTAACGGCGCAGAGAATAAGCACCCATGCAGGCAGTTTATCACAGCTTCTAGATAGCTTGAGAGCAAATAACACTTGAATCCGGAAACATTTGAGAACACAGATCTCGACAGAACCTTGTCAAACAACGGCTAACCACGACCTAGATGTCGAGCAACCACAGTTGAACCAGGCACGAATCTGCCCAGATTAAACCTCGGACATTCACTTCAAATTGAGCACAAAAATTTAACTCAAGCAGCCACGCTTTTCGATTCACAAGACCTTGAGTTCACACGACGGACGTTCGATCTCAAAATAGGAAACCTCAACGTTACAGACATGATTCATCAACGATGACTAAAATCGGACCGGACTGAACTCAACAAAAATCAACGAACAACAGCAGCAAACTGACGTGAACAATAGCTATTTGTGCAAAATCGGAAGAAATAGAAAACATCAATAGAGCATACTAAGAATGAGCTCTTTTCAATTAAACGTTTCCTTTGAGGAATTTACACAAACAAAACGAAATCATGGCCATCTTTTACTATGCGAAAATCCGCGAACAAACATGAATTCATAAATGAAATTTTGCACGAACACAGCGACAACTCGCTACAGGAACTCGAACCAGCAGAATTCAGCCTCGATTAACCCCACAGATAGGAATTTAAATCGAAAATCAGAAGGAAACTAGAATTCGACATAAAATTGAAAGGATTTTAATTCAAAATCAGAACGAAACGAACAACCTGTCTGTTCACCTCCTCTGTTCTCATGTTTTTGGAGCGTATGATTTGTTTCTGCTCATTTCTCATTTCTGTGCATGTGTGGACTGTGTGTGAGTGTTTTCCGTCGGGTTTGGGTGGGAACGGAGATGAGGTCTGTTTGTTTTCGCCCAGGAGCTCTCCTTGTGTATTTTGGCGTGTGTCCTCTGTGAATTTTCGCCTCTGTTCCCTCTTTGTTCTGTGCGTGTCCGTTACTGAAGGAGATGAGAGGATGGATGTGAAAATGAAGAAGAAGCAGCCAAAAATTCTCTCCAAATCTCTGATTCTCTGCCCAGGAGCTCCCTCTCTCTGTTTTTGTTATTCCAGCCGATGAGTCCAAGATAGAGACACGATATTTACGTGTCTCTAAGGGTAGGGGTTCGGACCGGGTCATGGAGATTTGGGTGTGGGCCTGCTGGGTAGGGATAATTGGGCTGGGGTGTTTGGCCCAAATTTTGCCTTTCCTTGTTTCTCTTTATTTATTTCCCCTTGTATTTTTTCTTTGTATTTTGTTGTATTTTTTTTTTTTTAAAAAATTGAGAGATTAAACTAACAATTAAAACTATTTAATAACCATTTTGTAGTAATTTCCAATTAAAATAATAAAATTCTATTTTTTTATTTTTCTTTAATTGTTCTAAAATTAATTAATGCCTACTAAATGAGAAATTGATTTTCTAAATGCAAATGCATATTTTTGTATATTTTTTTTTATTGACTTAACATGAATTAACACACAAATTATAAAAATAAGGAAAAATTATTTATTTTGAATTTTATGGGAATAACTCATATATAGGGTAAAAATCACGTGCTCACAGTTATTGTTGGGGATGGTGGACTTTGATGTTATATTGGGTATGGACTGGTTGTCTCCGTACCATGCTATATTGGACTGTCATGCTAAGACAGTTACGTTGGCCATTCCTGGTATTTCTCAGATCGAGTGGCGGGGTTCGACTGATTTCGTCCCTAGCCGTGTCATTTCATTCTTAAAAGCTCAGAAAATGGTTGAAAAGGGGTGTTTATCGTACTTAGATTTTGTGAGAGATGTGGGAGTTGAGTCTCCAAGCATTGATTTTGTACCTGTTGTGAGGGACTTCCCAGATGTATTCCCCTCAGACCTGTCGGGCATGCCGCCGGACAGGGATATTGATTTTGGCATTGACTTGGTGCCGGGCACTCAGCCTATATCCATTCCTCCTTATCGAATGACACCAGCCGAGTTGAAAGAACTGAAAGAGCAACTTCAAGAGCTTCCGGATAAGGGTTTCATCCGCCCTAGTGTGTCTCCGTGGGGTGCACCGGTATTATTTGTTAAAAAGAAAGATGGTTCCATGCGAATGTGTATTGATTATAGGCAATTGAACAAAGTGACAGTGAAGAACAAGTACCCTCTACCACGCATAGATGATTTGTTTGATCAGTTACAGGGTGCGAGGGTGTTTTCTAAGATCGATCTTCGTTCAGGCTATCATCAGCTGAAGATCAGAGACTCAGATATTATGAAGACTGCATTCAGGACCCGATATGGTCATTATGAGTTTCTTGTGATGTCGTTTGGGCTGACCAACGCCCCAGCAGCATTTATGCATCTGATGAACAGTGTGTTCAGGCCTTATTTGGATTTATTTGTGATTGTGTTCATTGATGACATTCTAGTCTACTCCCGTAGTCAGGAGGAGCATGCTCAGCATTTGAGTATTGTGTTGCAGAGATTGAGAGAGGAAAAGCTATATGCTAAATTCTCCAAGTGCGAGTTTTGGCTCGAGTCCGTAGCATTTCTGGGACATGTGGTGTCTCGTGATGGTATTCAGGTTGATCAGAAAAAGATAGAGGCGGTGCAGAGTTGGCCTAGACCGACCTCAGCTACAGAGATCAGGAGTTTTCTTGGCTTGGCGGGATATTATCGCCGGTTTGTTCAGGGATTTTCATCCATTGCTTCTTCATTGACTAAATTGACCCCGAAGGGTGCACCATTCGTGTGGTCGGATGAGTGCGAGGAGAGCTTTCAGAAGCTCAAGACAGCTTTGACCACAGCTCCAGTGTTAGTATTGCCATCAGCTTCAGGTTCATATACTGTTTATTGTGATGCCTCGAGAGTGGGGATAGGTTGTGTGTTGATGCAAGAAGGTAAGGTGATTGCTTATGCTTCTCGGCAATTGAAGCCACATGAGAAGAACTATCCTGTTCATGATTTGGAGCTAGCCGCCATTGTTCATGCATTGAAGATTTGGAGGCACTATTTGTACGGTGTGTCTTGTGAGGTGTATACCGACCATCGTAGTCTCCGGCACTTGTTCAAACAGAAAGACCTTAATTTGAGACAGCGGAGATGGCTTGAGTTGCTGAAGGATTATGACATTACTATATTATATCATCCGGGGAAGGCCAATGTGGTGGCCGATGCTTTGAGCCGGAAGGCGGTCAGTATGGGGAGCTTGGCATATATTCCAGCCGAGGAGAGGCCATTTGCTTATGATGTTCAAGTGCTAGCCAATCGGCTAGTGAGGTTAGATATTTCGGAGCCCAGCAGGGTATTGGCTTGTGTTGTATCTCGGTCATCTCTATATGATCGTATTCGTGAGCGCCAGTATGATGATCCACATTTGGCTGTCCTGAGGGACAGAGTTCAGCATGATGACGCTAGAGATGTCACCATTGATAGTGACGGCGTATTGAAGATGCAGGGCCGGATATGTGTGCCCAATGTTGATGGCCTTCGTGAGTTGATTCTGGAGGAGGCCCATAGCTCGCGGTATTCTATCCATCCAGGAGCCGCGAAGATGTATCAAGATTTGAAACAACACTATTGGTGGAGAAAGATAAAAATGGACATTGTCAGACATGTAGCACGGTGCCTCAACTGTCAGCAGGTTAAGTACGAGCACAGAGGCCCGGTGGTGTATTTCAGCGCATTGTTATTCCCGAGTGGAAATGGGAGAGAGTCACTATGGATTTTGTTACTGGACTCCCTCGGACGGCGAGGAAGTTTGATTCCGTATGGGTGATTGTGGATAGACTGACCAAGTCAGCTCACTTCATTCCAGTTAGTACTACCTACTCATCGGAGCGGTTGGCATCGATCTTTATTCGAGAGATTGTTCGATTGCATGGAGTCCCAGTGTCTATCATATCCGACAGGGGTACTCAGGTTCACTTCTCAGTTTTGGAGAGCATTTCAGCGAGAGATGGGTACACGGGTTGAGTTGAGTACAGCATTTCACCCCCAGACAGACGGACAGTCTGAGCGCACTATTCAGATTTTGGAGGATATGTTGCGAGCTTGTGTGATTGATTTTGGTGGTTCGTGGGATGAGTTCCTACCACTTGCTGAGTTTGCCTACAACAATAGTTATCGGTCGAGTATTCAGATGGCCCCGTATGAGGCATTGTATGGCAGGCGGTGTAGATCCCCCGTGGGATGGTTTGAGCCTGGTGAGGTTAGATTGATAGGGACCGAGTTAGTCCAGGATGCTCTGGATAGAGCAAAGTTGATCCAGGAGAGGCTTCGTACAGCACAGTCTCGTCAGAAGAGTTATGCGGACCGTAGAGTTCGAGAGTTGTCTTTCATGGTTGGTGATAGAGTATTGCTGAAGGTTTCACCCATGAAGGGTGTTATGAGGTTTGGGAAGAAAGGAAAGTTGAGTCCCGGGTACATTGGTCCTTTTGAGATACTTAGGAGAGTTGGAGAGGTGGCATATGAGTTGGCCTTGCCGCCCAGCTTATCCAGCGTTCATCCGGTATTCCATGTGTCTATGCTCCGGAAGTACATTGGAGATCCGTCTCATGTATTAGATTTCAGCACCATTCAGCTTGATGGTGATCTATCCTATGATGTGGAGCCTATTGCCATTTTGGGACGTCGGGTGAGAAAATTGAGGTCTAAGGAGATTGCATCAGTTAAGGTTCAGTGGAGAGGTCGACCCGTGGAGGAGGCCACTTGGGAGATCGAGCGGGAGATGCGGAGCGGATATCCTCACTTGTTTGAGACTTCAGGTATGTTTCTTGACCCGCTCGAGGACGAGCGTTTGCTTAAGAAGGGGAGAATGTGACGACCCGGCCCGTCGTCACGAGAATTATCACCCTGTTATGTTGTAAATGCATGTTTGATGATTTTATATCGGTGTTAGAGCCTATCGGGTGAGTTAGGAGTGAATTGGATTGAAAATGAGGCATATAGCCTTTTTGAAGGAAACTTGAATAAGGAAAGTCAACCTGGAGTTGACTATTTGGTTAGAGGGCTCGGAATCGAATTCTGATAATTCGGTTAGTTCCGGGAGGTGATTTGTGACTTAGGGGAGCGATCGGAATCGAATTTGGAGACCCGGTATAGAAATAGGCTTGAATTGGCTAAGGTTGAATTTTGGCGAAATCCGAACGGTAGGTTAGATTTTGATCCGGGGGTCGGAATGGAATTCCGACAGTTGCAGTAGCTTCGTTAGGTGATTTTGGATGTGCCTGCAAAATTTCAGGTCATTCGGACGTCGTTTGGTCGGGTTTTTGATCGAATGTGTAATTCGGAATGTTTTAAGGAATTTAGGCTTGAATTTGATGTGAATTATGGGTTTTGATGTTATTAGACGTGTTTTGAGGATTGGAGCAAGTTCGAATAAGGTATTAAGATGTGTTGGTATGTTTGGATGAGGTCCCGGGGGCCTCGGGGTGATTTCGGATGGTTAAACGGGAGAAATTGTGGAAGAATTGCAGGTTGGGATCCTGCTTCTGTTGTTTCCGCTCCTGCGGAATTTTGGACGCAGGAGCGTGTCCGCAGAAGCGGACGAGATGCGCAGGAGCGGCTGGTTGCGCAGAAGCGGAAGCCATTCCGCTGAAGCGGGGTCGCTGGTGCGAGCCAGTGATCGCAGAAGCGGACGGGGAGAGATTGGGCATGGTCCGCAGAAGCGGACATTTTACCGTTTGGGCGAGACCGCAGAAGCGGACAATGATGCGCAGAGGCGGATGTGTCCGCAGAAGCGGAAGCTTCTTCGCAGAAGCGGGTCCGCTTAAGCGGCTCCATTGATCGCAGAAGCGGAAATGGCCGGCCAGGCCTGGAACCGCTGAAGCGACCCTTTGGTCGCGGATACGGGTGCGTAGGAGCGGAAAATATTCCGCAGAAGCGAAAATCGCTGTAAGTAAGTGTATCAGAAGTTAAAAAAATTTCAAAACATTTCACAAATTTTAGGTCTCGGCTTTAGAGGCGATTTGGGCGATTTTAAAGAGAAATTCAAGGAAATCATCAGGTAATCATCTATGGACTTAAACTATGATTAGTATTGGTAATATTATGCAATTATATCATGAAAATGGAGGAATTTGGGGTAATTTATGGAGGATTTAGCCCTAGGCTTGAACTTTAGAAAATCAAGGTTTTGAATGGGCAAATGGAGTCCGAATTTGGTAAAATTGATATGCTTAGACTCGTATTGAGATGAGGGTTCCGAATATGTGACTTTCGTGATTTTTCGATAAGCGTACCGAAAGTCGGGTTTTGACAACTTGGGAATTTTGATGTAAATTGAGTTGTATTGATTGGGTGTCATCCCATTGGCCTAATTTGTTGTATTTCCACTGTATTTGATCAGATTCTACGCGTGCGGAGCTTGATTCTCGTGGCAAGGGCATTGCGGAATAGTCGTCGCGCTGTATTGAGGTGAGTAATAGATGTGGGTGATGACCAGCGGGTTCGAAACCCCGGTATACCACTTTGTGACGTTGTATAGCGGCGAGACACGCACACTCTTGAGAGTGCGGGGTCGATCATGAACTGGAGACTACATATTAGTCCAACCTGTTGATATTGTATTATTGGCTATTCTCGAGCCGTCGAACCTCCTTCTCGGATGGTTGCATATATATATATTGTGATAATGGCCACTCTTGAGCCGAGGAACCCCCTTCTTGGGCGGTTGAGTATACTTGTGGGCCGTGAGCCGGTTATTGGATCCCGCGAGGATCGTTATCATGGTCTTATCATATAGACATGCTAGTTTACTACTAGTCCGCAGCTATTTCTGTTATCATTCTATTTCCAACCTCTGGAACTTGATATTACTGTTTTCCAATCGAAAAATGATAAAAGAGTTTTCAAAACTACTTTTGAGCCTGTGAGGCTGTATTTGCATATTAGCTGACTAGTAGTGGATCGGGCTGCACGCCGCAGCAGGATATATGTTGGATCGGACTGCACGCCGCGAGAATATCTCTATGAGATGTGCTTGGGCTGTAGGAGCCCCTCCGGAGTCTGAACCCCCACAGTGAGCACGGGTACCCAAAATTGGAGTCGGGCCACGCGCCGTAGCGGTCATATCATGCATTGCATTGCATTTAGCTACATCTGCTAGCTGTTATGCTATTTATTGGTATTTGTTGGTACAGGTACAGTGAAGATTGATTCTATGACAGGTTAGCTGATTATAGCTTTACATAGTGTTTTATTGCGGATTTCTTATCTGCGCTGTCTTACCCTTGTTTATTACCACTGAGTCTGGCAGTACTCATTTTACTCCCTCTGCACCTTGTGTGCAGATCCAGGTACCTCTCAGCAGTGATCCAGTAGCCGTGCGAGGCGACGTTTGTGGATATTCGAGGTAGCTGCAGAGTCCGCAGGACCCGATATTCCTTCTTACTGTCTTGATTTTGTATTGACTTTTCTTTCCGCACTTGGTATCTTGTAAACCTTTATACACTCATGTTCAGTAGAGGCTCATGACTCTTGACCCTTCGGTCTATGGGAGTTAGTATATTTTGGGACTTGATCTCCCCGCTGTTGGTATAAATACTACTATTGTTTCATATTTTGAAATGCTTAAATGGGTTAAAGAGAGCTTCTAGCTCCGTTGTTGATATTGATTGGTCGGGCTGGCTTAGCAATGTGCTGGGCGCCATCACGACCGGATTTGGGGTCGTGACAAGTTGGTATCAGAGCCCACAAAAATATAAAATAATTAATGTAAATCAAGTGAGGCACATCATAAAATCACTTGGACGTAAGGGATATGGCGGTGAAGCTATATTTAATCAATATATTCTATTATAGGCTTTTCCAGTTACAACTTATGTAAAAGGCAAATAAGTCTTTCACCTTGAAAGTGTTCTGAGAAAAGTTACATTTTTGTTGTTTTGAAGACACTACCATATAATGCTATGAAAATAACGTAATTTTGTTTAAATTTTGGGTTACTAACTTTATTATTAATATATTAGGGAAAATATATAGTTTACTGATTGAACTTACACCAAAATTCCTATTACATAGGAGTAGTATTTTTTTTTCACGACAAATTTTTTATACACTCAACTTTTTAAAAGTGTGTTTAAAAGATGGATATTTATCTAGTTATATTAAAATAGAAACATATTTATCACTTTTCTTTAGGTTCATTAAAAATTATATTCTCTATCTATATTTATTATTTATAGACAAAACCTTAATAAAGAGCAACCCTTAAATTTAGCATGTAACTGATATAGTCACCCCTCCCACGTTGCCCCTCCCCTTTCCCCCTCTCACTCTCGTGTTATCAATTACAGAAAATCCCTACAATCACATTTTCATCACATTATTAAAAATATTTCAAAATATTCCTTAAATCAACCCAATCCTCTGCCACTTCATACAATATATCGATATTATCTCTAAAATTTCAGCATGAAAGGTGCCTCATTGATAGCCACAAAAAGTTTTTAAGTTTTCAATTCAATATTCAAGTTTTGCGAATTAGTGAGTTGTTTGGATTGAGTGTTCTTGTAAATGAGTAAAAATATACCTTGAAGTTTATATTTTAATTTTGAGGGAGATTGATTAAGTTCAAAATTATTTTTAAGTTTTCAGATTGAAACTTGAAGGAGAAGTTTTAAAATTGTATCATAATTGTATACCAATTGTATCATAATTGTATCAATACTCAGATTTTACGAATTTTTGATTTGTTTCAGTTGGGTTTTCTTCCAAACAATTGAGGATATACTTTATAATTTATATATCAATTTTGAGGGAAATTGGTTAAGTTTATAGGTAATTTTAGGTAATTCAGATTGAAAGAAAGCTAAGAATAAAATTAGGATTGTATGATAATTGTATCACAATTGCATTAAAATTCTTTGAGGACTATATCAGAATTGTATTATAGTTGTATTTGATGCGGTAATACATGAAATAATACTTGATAGAATATTAATACAAGTTTAATACAATATTTGTTTCAAAATTGCATCAAATTTTTATTGGTTTATATGTTTTTTGTATATGATTTGTTCTTCCTCCTCGATTTTTAGTCTGACAATAACAATTATGGTTATTGGTGATTTTGTGCTGGTTCTTATGGAGTTTGATGCTGGTTTAGGTGGAAATTCATATTGAAACTTGAAAAGGAAGAAGTTCGTAATTATATCACATTTATATTAGAATTGTATCGGAATTATTTTTAAATTGTATAATAAATGTATGATAATTGTATATGAATGTATAAGGTTTACCTTTTTTAGAAAGCATTTCTTTGGTGTGAATTTATTTGTTTCCATTTCAATTGCGATTACGTCTTCATATTTGCTTCCAAACTGCATTCGTCCATCTGTGTTTTCACCTGTGGATTCTTCTACCAATAGCAAAAATCTTGTATTAGGTTTTTGAAAAATTCGAAGAAGAATTTGGTAAAATAATATTTGAAGAAGAATTTGCTTTCAAATCTGGTAGAAGAGGCAGGGGAGATAAGAGAAAAAAGAAAAAGAATATAATTGAATCCCTTAATTGAAGACATTAATAATGGGTTAGAAGTTTTTTAATAGGGAATGTTTACAATTTGTAAAAAAACCAAGATACTTTTTGAAAACTAAAAAACTGAGAGAAAATAGATAAATAAGGTCCTACTATATTATATATAAAATTCATTATGTGTTACTCGCGTATTATACACACATAAGTGGCGAGATGACAATTAAAATTTTATGTTTAAAGTCTCATTTTGATGCCACTTTTCGAGCCTTTTCCTTTTTTCATTTTTCTAAATTACTTTCTTTCTATTTTAGAAAAAATTCTACCAAGTCTTTTTCATCTTTTTCAAATTATTGCACCATTACCTTCTTCTACCAGCCGGAAACAGCCTCTCTACCCTTTCGGGTAGGGGTAAGGCCTGTGTACGTATTACCCTCCCCAGACCCCACTTTGTGGGAACATACTGGGTAGTTGTTGTTGTTGTTGTTACCTTCTTCTACCACCATACCACCAAATATTTTTGCCAAGAATTAAAAAAGGATAAAAGAAGTAAAGTTATACTACAACATAGTCAAATCGTTAAATGACCGTGTCACGGGTGCACTTGGTGGGTGGTTGTGACGACCCAAAGGGGTCATCACCTGTTTTCTCTTTCATTTCGTGCTTCCAAGGCCTTAAAAACCTTATTTTTACTTGCTTCGATTTACGTGCACAATCCAGGCATGCAGCCGAAAAGCTTATATGTTAATTTTTGTGAAAAATTTCAAAATGTGGCTGTAAAATGATGAAAGTTGACTTGGGTCAATATTTGGATAAATGGACCCGGACCCTTGATTGGACGATCCCGGAGGGTCCAATCGAGCATATACCCGGAATCGAAATTCGAGGTCCTGAGCTCGAGAAATAAATTTTTAAAAAGAAATTATTTTTCTGAAATTTATTTAGAAATTTGAAATGAAAATGGATTAGAAAGCGTTGGTATCGGGCCCGTATTTTTGTTCCGGTGCCTGGTACATGTCTTATATGGTTTTTAAGCACTTCCTGTGAAATTTGGTTGAAATCGGACGTCATTTGACGTATTTTGGACCTAAAACTCTAAGTTTGAAAGTTTATAAGGTTTGATGAAGAAGTGATGATTTTGAGGTTTGATTCCTCGTTAATGATATCATTTTGGCTATTTAATCACATGGTTAAGTTCGTAGGATGTTGTTGAGTTAGTGTGTGAGTTTTGAACTTAGAAAATGCAGCAGAATTGCTGCTGTCAGTTGTCCAGTTTTTCCTTCTATGTGATCGCATAGGATAGGCTGCGATCGCATAGAGCGAATTGCCAAGGCCCAGAAATCCTTCTACACGATCGCATTATAGCCCTGTGATCGCATTATACAAAGTTCAGCCCCCTTTATTTTATTCTATGTGATCGCAATAAGTCTTCTGCGATTGCAAAACACACCCAACCTGACCCTATGCGATCGCATCCCCTCTTCTATGGTCGCATATGGCATTTTTTCTCAGTTATTTTAAAGCCTAAAAACAGAACAATACATACGGGATTTCTCAATTTTCTCACGAACTCTCGTCTTCCCAAGATCTAGGACTCCATTGAAGCCCCCATTCTTCAAGACTACTTGGGAAAGTAATTTTCTACTTATTTCCTTCATTTTTTTGATTAATTAGTGAATTCCAAAGCTTTAATCACACAGATTAGGGTGGGAATTGGGTAAAATAGGTAGAGTTAGGGTTTTTTTTAATTTTTTTTAATTTAGACCTCGCTTTGGGGTCAAATTTGAAAAATTTTTTTATATCCGGGCGCATGGGGGAATGGGTAACATGGAATTGGTTCGAACCTTGTGTTTTGATCAGGCGGACCCGGGGTTGATTGTGGAATATTTGGAAGAAAGGTTGGGAATCAATATTTAGGCATTGCGTTTGATTTGTTTAGCTATTATTAATATTGTAAGGTCATTATTTCATAGATTTGACTGAGTTGGAGCCAAATTCGATGGGTAAAGCTATACTAGAGGCTTGAGTTGAGTTTGGAGTATTCGAGGTAAGTGTTTGATCTAAATTTGGCTTGAGGGAATAGGATTGGAGTATTACTTGCTAATTGTGAAATGTTGAGTACGGTGTATAGGCATGGTGACGAGTATTTATACACCAATGTCTAGCATGACCGTGATTCCTTATTTGTGTTTATTTGGGATTTTGTAGTGACTCTTCTTTGTTTAATTGATGGTTTCGATATAATATGAACAGTATGAAGAGGAAATAAGATTTGTAAACTCCTTGGAGCGTTGGCTTGAATTATGACATGGTTAGGAAGTAAGAAATAAACAAAAGAGAAAGAGATGTAATTATTCCCTTGTCAGGACATGTAAATTATTGTTATTTCTCCCTTTCCGGGAATTAACTATTTATTTGTGTTCTCCCTTGCCGCGATAGTTGAATTTATACTTGTTCCCTTGCCAGGAAATCATTATATATTACGAAATGGGATGGTGTGGTACGCCGACCACTTAGATATTATGAAATGAGATCGTGTGGCATGCTGACCACTTATATATTATGAAATGGGATCATGTGGCTCACTGACCACTTATATATCATGAAATGAGATTGTATGGCACGCCGACCACATTTTATGTGTTAGAAGAGATCAGTTGTAGTTTTCCTTATTTATTCCTATCGTTCTATTTTATCTGTTATCCCAAAAGCATGTTCCCCTCCCAGTCTTAATTATTATTTTCCGCTGTTATTTTATAGTACCTATATATATATATATATATATATATATATATATATATATATATATATACAGGTTGATTGGTAGTCTTGTCTAGCCTCGTCACTACTTCTCCGGGATTAGGCCAGACACTAACCAGCACATGGAGTCGGTTGTGTTGATTCTACACTCTGTGCATCTTTTTGCACAGATCACAGTACTAGAGTAAGAGCTTTTGGACAGCAGTAGGAGCATTGGGAGCTAACTTTAGTCCTCAGATTCCCGAGGTAGCCTTGCTGACTTCTGCATGGCCCGGAGTCTCTCTTACCTTTGTTTTCGTTTGATTTCCTTTGTATCAAATCAAACAGTACTGTATTTTTATTCAGACTTTGTATTTATCATTCTGTAGAAGTTCATGAGTTAGTAATACCAGATCTGGGTAGAGATGTATTTGAGCTTACATACTTGGTTTTAGTTATTTATGTTTTGAGACTTTTGCTTTTATATTAATCATCTCGTCTTTCTTTATATTGTTGATGTTGTTAAGAGAAATAAATTGGCTTGCTCACCTCCTATTAGTAGGCACCATCATGACTCCCGATGGTGGAAAATTCGGGTCATGACAAGTTGGTATAAGAGCACTAGGTTACATAGGTCTCACAACTTATAGACAATCTTAGTAGAGTCTGAGGGATCGGTACAGAGACATCTGTATTTATCCCCAGAGGCTGCAGAGTTAGGAAAAATTTCACTTTCATTCTTTCTTGTTCTGCGATTCTGTTTCTCAATATACCGATTGTGTTTCTACTCTGTTCTTTTGCAGATGGCGAGAACACATGCTTCTTCTTCTATCGTGCAGCAGCCCGAGCCCCTAGTAGCAACTTTTACGAGGGGTAAATAGCAAGGCCGAGGCCATGCCTGAGGCCGAGGTAGGGGCAGGGCTCAGCCCCGAGCAGCAGTCCTAGAGGTGGAGCCTCATGTTGATTATAATGAGTAGGTTCCAGCCCCAGCAGCTCTGGTGGGCCCAACTCAGGTCCCAGAGAGGTTCATAGTCACCCCAGATCTTCAAGACGCTTTGGTCAGACTGACAGCCTTTGTGGATAGCATCGCTACAGCAGGTTTGCTTCCAGTAGCACCAGCCACTTCTTAGGCTGGAAGAGGAGTTCAGACTCCTACTACACGTACTCTAGAGCAGGTAGTTCCCCGAGCTCATGTTATAGTGGTTCAGCCAGCCGTGGCAGTTCAGCCATGTATTATGACCCAGACAGGCGATGGAGCGGCTATGTCTTCAGATGCTTTGTGAAGGCTAGATAGGTTTTCCAAGCTCTTCACCACCACATTCAGCGGTACCTCTTCAAAGAACCCATAGGACTTCCTATTTAGCTTACATAAGATCCTTCAGACTATGGGTATTGTGGAGACCAATGGGGTCGACTTTGCCACCTTTCGACTAGCAGGATCCGCCAAGACTTAGTGGAGGGACTATTATTTATCCAGACCAGCAGGGTCGCCATCATTGACTCAGGACCAGTTTGTAGAGTTGTTTTTGGAGAAGTTTCTCCTAGTTACTCAGCAAGAGGCTCTTCGCAGGCAATTCGAGCGCCTCCACTAGGGCTCTATAACAATCACGTAGTATGAGACTCGGCTCATTGATCTAGAATTCCATGATATTATTATACTCCCCACCGAGAGAGAGAGAGAGAGAGAGAGGGTGCAGAGATTTATTGACGGGTTGATGCAGCCGATCCGTCTCCGGATGGCTATGAGAGCTGGTAGTGAGATTTCTTTTCAGGAGGCAGCTAACGCGGCCCGTAGAGTTGAAATAGCTCTTGCACAGGGATGTGGTCATAGGACAGATAAGAGGCCCCATCATGCATGTAGGTTCAGTGGTACCTCGTCCAAAAGTGGGGATTCTTATGGTAGAGGCCATCCTCCGAGGCCCTTTCAGTTAGCCCAACAAGTCTCATGTGGTACTTCAGGCGATCGTGGTTCTCAGCCGCATTATTCTGACCAGCAGCTCTCCAGTTTACCATCAGCACCTATCAGCGCACCACCACTCTAATATTCTTATCAGCCAAGGGCTTGTTACACGCGTGGCGACACGAGACATATTGCAGGTACTACCCTTGAGCTTCTGACAGCTCTCAGCAGCAGGGTCCTCGTCCTATGATTCAGCCATCAGGTGATCCACAGACCGCGCAACTAACTAGAGGTGGGGGTAGAGGCCATAGAGGTGGAGGTAGAGATCATGGAGGCAGAGCTCAGACTGCCAGAGGTAGAGGCCAGTAGGCAACCGATCTCCATAGAGATATGGTTTAGAGAGGTGGGGCCTAGCCCCGGTGTTATGCTCTTCCAGCCAGTCCAGAGGCTGAATCTTCGGATGCAGTTATTATAGGTACTATTCTGGTCTGTGATGCAGTATGGGCCAATCAAGTCGAGCGCCAATGAATATCACTGCCTCGCATGATCGGGAGATTGAGGCTATCATAGATTACCAAACCAGGCGAAAACAAAGGCAAAAAGCCACTGCTATGTTCCTCGTCCATTGGAAAGGGCAATCACCGAAGGAGGACGCATGGGAACGATATGAAGACTTGTGGAAATTCAAAGATAAGATCCGAGAGTTTATGCGGCAGCATTGCACTGCGGTCGTCACAATATTAGGTGGGGAGAGTGTGATGACCCGCCATGTCATCACGCCACATAGGTGCCACTTGGCACATATTTTTGTCACATGGAAGGGTTACATAAGTTTGGGACTAAATCTTGGCAGAATATTCTATAACTATAGAGAATTTCCTTGGGAAGCTCTAGATATTTATGCACTTGTAGGAAGGTTCTAGAGAAATATGGAGATTTCTCATGGAAGACCTTAGAATCCTATAGATTTTCTAGGAAAGTCCTTGGAATCTTCTAGGCTTGTAGAATATTCTTGAGCATGTACTTATTTGTAAATATGGAAGGACTTATAGAACAATTATTATTTACGTACTAGCCCCTAAGTGATTAGTATAAATGGGGGGACATTCATTTATAATTCATCAACCAAGAAAACAATTCAAGTTCTCTTTAATACAAATTAAAGCTTCCTTTAAAAATTCCCTTGTGTTCTTTCTTCCATTCTTTTAGCGATCTTGAGTATAGTAAAGCTGACTTGGCATAGCAAGAACGTGAGCAAGTCGTGCAAGATCGTGAACGAGTTGTCAAGTGTCACATGTGTACTTAGTTAACAACTAAGGACGTGACACTAAGTTGCGTAATCTACCTCCTCTTCTATGCCTTATCGGAGCATTAGGGAAGTTGCTCAGAATGTGAGTTTTTCTAGGTTTAGAACTCGACGAAGCCATGGATGTAAATTTTGAAGCAAAGCAAGAAATAAGTCGAAGTAAAAGTGTTCAATACGCTTTATAAAGAACATAACAAAAAGAGGGGTTATATTTATACTATTGGAAAAATGTACGATGATGAAGGAACCACAATGATAATAACTTATTCTTCGTAAAAAGTGAAGCGGAAAAGAAATCCTAAAAAAGTATTACAAAATAGTGTAACCAATGAGGAAGCAACACGTGTCTAGTGCATTAAAAAGAAGTGACAGTTGAAGTGTCAACTTTGTCAGAGTATTAATGGTGACAAAAATTCTCCTTTAATGAATCTCACTTCCCAAGTATTCAAACTGATGAATAAATAAAAAATGGGGGGACAATTTTATTGGGAAAAAGTTTATGCATAAATGAATGGTGATGTGTCATGACACGTGGTATAAATAATAGGTGATAACTGGTCTAAGGATTATAGACTGGCTCAGACAAGAAAAGAGGCACGATACAAAAGGACAAAAAGGGAGGTACGAGACAGAAGGTTGAAAAAGGTACGAGATAAGAGGCTCGGCAACCCCGTACCTATTTAAGTTAACCCCGTACCTATTTAAGTTCAATTACCTCATGCAACGAGAAGAATAATGAACTGGGCTAAAGGAGAAAGTAGCAATACCACATTTCAATAGTAATAAATGCCGGAACTGTTAAGGAATATTTCTATTCAATGTAATGATTATGTAATGTAGCATTTAATGTTATTAATTATAATAGCTTCATTATGACTTAGATGGAACGGACACCTAAAGATTCCCAAAAAGATCTATAAAAGAGGAATATGTAATCAATTGAGACACAAGTTACTATTGAAATACACACTTATTTATTAGCTTACACATTTGAGTACTTCGAAATTCTCTTCTTTATTTGCTTTTTTCGATTATGAGTAACGCGATTCTTCAAAATTATGTCTTTGACTAAAAAGTTTATTTTTTGGTTAAATACTTACTTAGGTGGGGGGAGGGAAAAAAATGTTGGTATAGCTTGGGGAAGATGAAGATGGATATAATTATAAATTCAATTATATTTTTTATATAAAAAGTCAGTAACACATGTTAAATTATTATTGATGCGTGGCTACACCTGCTAAGAAAAAAATGGTTAAACATCGAACAGGTGTGTCTTAGACACACTTCTTAAAGGTTAAATGTGTAAAAAAAAAATCATTAAAAAAATATGTGTAACAGGAATTTTGGTGTAAGTTCAATGGGCAAACTTTGTATTTTATCAAATACATATGTTCTTGTATCTATCACTTGGCATTTTCAAAGTTTCCTATAAATTAGTGTATAAGTTATATAGATTGTAGATTTCACAATATTAAGGAATAAGGAGATAAAATAAGGAAAAATGACACTGTATAACCGCTATAAAATTAATAATCAAAAAATATAAAATTTGTATATTTTTTATATATTTATAAATTTTATATGTTATATATATACAAAAATTATGCAAATTTTATACATTTTTTGGACTACCAAACATTAATAGTTTTTGGTGTAAGTTAAAAGTGATAATATCCCACAAAATAATGTGGTTGTTACAAAAAGGAAGATAAAGAAAAAGAATAATACCTCTAGAACTTTCTTGAAGTTGCCAAGAAATTCACATATAATACTCCCCACTCTTGCTTGACAAATGTCTACATTCAAGAGTCTTCAATTCCTCAAACATATATTATTATTATAATAATAATAATAATAATAATAACATTTAAAATGAATAATAAACTATTCTTATTCCTATAAGGAGGAAGTAATATCGTGTGGCTTTTAATTTCTTCTCTACCTCTCCAAACAAAAACTAGATAATCCAAAAAAGTCTTTATCGTTTTTTTTAGGTAAAGGGCCTTACCAAAGTGTACCACAATTTATCACCAGTCCATCTTCCCCCTCCCAACTACAAAAACGTTATCAGTAATATTCCAATTAATTAATCCTCCATACTGTGTGTAGCACATAGTCAACTCTAATTAAGAAGCCAAACTTGGATCTTTAATTATCAATAAAGGTCGTGGTATAGTAAAAATCTTCAGTATTTGCTCTGGGTACGAAGTCGTCTGGTTCTTATTATAAAATTTCTCGACACGAATAATTTGAATTAAGTCCGGCTCATGCAAGTTCTTTTGGAAAACCCAAAAAAAAATGATTTGCCAGTCGGGTGATTTTGACTGATTGTCGGCAAATATGACACTATATATTCGTTCTCAAAGTAATAATCGAATTTTTATATATTATTTGTATATTTATTCGATATGTTTTATACAAAAATTATACGTACAAATTTTATATGCTTTTTGCTACATAATGTAAATAGTTTCTGACGAGACAAGAGGGGTTGCTCTGATGGTAAGCCTCCATGTGATTTATAGGTGACATATTCGAGCTGTGAAAACAGCCGCTAATACTTGCAATAGAGGAAGCTGTCTACTTTACACTCCTCTAGATACACTTTAACTCTATATAAATACAAAATACTTTATGCATTAAACCCATAAGCATTTAAAGCATGGTATGAGCACAGCTTGATACATCTGTCAACTGTTCCCATATCACACCCAAAGAAAGCAAGAATTAAAATACAAAAAATTTGCAGTTGACTTTTCCTTATTTCTGCTTAAAGTTAAAGAAAAGGAGAGAGACTGACTAAGTCGACAAGTGTCCGAATGATATTGAAACAACTTCCAACCGAGAGAAATAAATAATTAAAGGCTGTCAGCTGCAGGACTATCACAGTTTCTTGAATTTAATACTCTACCTTTTAAATACCTTCCTCTTCATTAATTAAAATCGCACGTACTATAAGAAATACTCGATCCGTTTCAATTTATATGAACTCATTTAACTTGATACGGAATTTAAGAAAAGAGAGAAGACTTTTAAACTTGTGGTGTATAATAATACACATATATTTTGTATGTCTATAAATCATTGCATAAAGGTAAACTGTTTCCAAATAAGGAAAGATGTTATTTTTTTTGGCACGGACCAAAAAAAAAATAGGTTCACATAAATTAAAACTGATGGAGTAGGATTTAAATCATGTATATCTGATAGTGTAGAACATTTTTAAATTGTCTGAGCATTTTAGTTAAACTCTAAGAAATATCATTTTCAGAAATTTTGCCCCTATTATCGCTTGGGTTAGTTTACTACTATATGTTTTTCTTCTTCTGTTTGTTCTTCTTTGATAATAACAGAAACTTTAAAGTAAAATACTAAATTTAAAGAGGTTTTTATAGGATTTAAGAAATTTCAAATCTTGAATCTGTGTCTGATGTGAATGATGCAATTATAATTAAATATAAAGTGCCCCAAATAGAAAAGAAGACTAAATTAAAGGTATAGTATGATACTTTTATATTTTATGACGGATGATTATTAATATCATATTAGGAATTAAACATTCAAATATACTAAGAATTGATATTAAGTGTAATTATTATATATAGCCATGTAGTTGAGCTACCGAAAGACATTGATGCTGTTCGTTTGTAGCTATGGAATTAGGTAAGTTTGGTATACGGATTATCGCAAAGTTAGATCACATAAATAGAAAAAGTAACTTAAAGGATGAATATCTCTTATTGTAATTGATTAGACCAACTCAAACTCTTTTAATACTAGTTAATCTCAAAATTTACACCACAAAAAATATTCAAAATTTACTTTTCAAATTACGTCTTTTAATGTTACAATTAAAACAAAGCGCTTACACATTAATTAAACTTATGTTTAAAGTCACGTGTTTTAATGTTATAATTAAAACGAAGCGCTTAACTTATTTATTTTAGGCTTAAGTATTTTATAATTTATAGTATGTAATATAATCTTTCACGTATTACTTCTAATCTTAGATAAATACAATTATTGTCTAGAGATGATAATATGTACGCAAACCTTATTCATGCATTATAAAATTAAAAATGTTGTTTTCGATAGACTCTCGGTTCAAGACAACCATTATCTTCTAATTTTAGATAAATAGAAAAGCATAAACTTACAAATACAATTGACGTTACACACACACCTAATTCTATTTTTAATACATATTCAAATACTTGAAAATAATTATCATATAAAAATCATCCATCTCCACCAAGATTTTGTGTGATTGACAATGTAAAAATTATTTGTATGATCAAGATAGTTTAAGACATTATAGCATGTTAGTTATTTTTTATTCATGTTATCAATTAATGTATAAATAATTTTTCTACGACAACCAGTAGAACTTAGAGTCCATTTGGATTGGCTTAAAAAAAGTGGCTTTTAAGCAGAGTGCTTAAAAGCAACTTTTAAGTGCTGGAGCTTATTTTATAAATAAACAGTTACATGTTTGGATAAAAGTGCTGAAACTTAAAAAAAGTTGTTGAAGTGTTTGGCAAACAAGTGGTGGTAAACACTTTTTCTTATTAAGAAAATAAAAATATAAAAACTTTGGTATTATAAAAATGAAGATAAAGGGAAAATAAGAAGGTAATTTTGGTATTATTAAAACTTATAAGGGCAAGAGATTAATTTTATTGGTCAAACTAAAATGGCTTTTAAGCCAAAATAAAAAAAGTTGGGGTTAGCCAACTTGTTGCTTTTGGCTTTTTTTAAGCACTTTTTAACTTTTTTTAAGCAATTTGTTTTGTTGCCAAACACTCCAGAAAATGAAAATGTGCTTAAAAGCTGGTTTGACCGGCTTTTAAGCCCATCCAAACACCCTCTTAAACTCTACGAAACCAGAATAATATTTATGGATTTAATTTTAATTCCATTTTTTACCAAATGATGTTGAGAGTAAAACAAGAGCAAAGGCTTGCAGTTACACTTCAACTTCTTATATATATAAAAAGCTGGACATAAAAAAGGAACGTGTCTATTCTCTTCAGTCGATAAATATCGTACGTTATTGTGTGTACAGTTATTATGGGGTGTAACAGTTTTTGAGCCTTTGCACGATCGAAAGCATGAGTAGCTTCGTATAATATATTATGACTTGTGTGAACCGTCGATTTTAGTTTTTAGATTATTCGAAATCCATTTGATAGAATAAATTTCACGATTAAAGTTTTAAAATGGAAGAGTTGACCAAGTTTGATTTTTAGTATTTGACTTTGGATTGAAGTTTTGAAGGTTCCGTTAGGCCTAGATACTTTGGGCTCGAGCGTATGCCTATATATGCATTTGGATGTCTCTAGAAGGTTTCGGCACACATTGGCAAAAAATGGGATTTGAATGTTTGAAAACGTTCATAAGTTTGACCGAGAGTTGGCTTTAAGGATATAGGATTCAGATTGAGGTTTCGGGAATCAGAATAGCTTCGTTATGTCATTCGAGACTTGTGTGCAAAATTTGATTTTATTCCGGTTGATTTGATATATTTCGGCGCGAGTCCTGGAAGCTGAAAGTTTAAGGTCCGTTTAAGTTCGAATTGAGGTGTGATTCATTATTTTGATATTGTTATGTGTCATTTCATGCCTCGAGTAGGTCCATATTATGTTATGAGACTTGTTGGTACATTCGGACGGGGTCCCCGGTTGCTCAGGTGAGTTTTGGTCGTAGTTCAGAGCATTTCAAATGGTTTCTGCATTGTTGGTTTTCTGTTGTTACGTGTTGCTTCAGCGTTCTTCGGGATCACAAAGGATTGGTCGCGATCATGAAAGGTGTTTTGGTCTGCTGTAAAAATTTCTCTCCGCGTTCACGTGAGTATGAACGTGTTCGCATAGGGAGGGGCTGGTTTTCATCGCGTTCACAACTACTTCTACGTATTCGCATAGTGTTATGGGCTGAGCTGGTGAGGAGGCAAGTTTCCTCTTTGCGTTTGCGATGTTGTTCCCGCGATCGCGTTGTTTTGTGAGCTTTGTGTATCACATTAGCGAGGCTATTGTTGCAATATTGAGTAATTAAGGGGCAATACATTTTTTCTTCTTCGCGATTGTGAGGGTATTTTTCGCGATCATGATTCATAATTTGCCCGGTGATTATAAAGTACTCTATTTCGGGGGTTTCGGTCATTTTGGAGTTATGGATATCGGATTGAGATGATTATTGCATTAATTTTCACCATGTGGATTCGGTAAGTGTTCTCTACTCATTTTTTATTTTATATCATGAATCTATATTCATTTTTGGCATTTTATCGAGGGTTTCAACAGAGAAATTGAGGGGGGGGGGGGGGTTGTCAAAAGTTTTCAGAGTGAATTCCGCGTTTTGAACATCGATTCAGAGTCAGATTTGAATGAAACTAGTATCGTTGGACTCATAATTGTATAGGTTGTTGGATTTTATAAGTTTCGTCAAGTTCTGACGCGTAGAAACGAGCGCAGGTTTGACTTTTTGGTCAATTTTGGGCTTTTGATTGAAGATTCGACCTTTTTCAATTGGAATTGTTAGATTATGCACCATTTGACATTTTTGAGTTGCTTTTAGTTAGTTTTGAGGTAAGTAACACTTCCAAACTTGATGCTCAACGTATGAAACCCAAAATTATGTGTTATGTGATTGATATTGAGGTGATACGCATGCTAGGTGACGGGCGTAAGGGCGTACACCACGTGAATTATGATTTAGTCGATCCATGAAAAATTGTAGATATCTTATCTAAACATTTTTACCGTACTCCATGTGTTAGAGCACTTGAGCTATAATTTATGCTGGAAATCATATTTAGGCTATATGTTGGTACTATAAGGACCAATCGGTCGTTCTTTATTGTTAACTTATTTGCTTACTTGCAGTTATATACTAGTCGCATTCATCATTACATGTCATATCTTAGTGTTTGTTCTCGTATATTGTCACATCTTGTATCATTTATTAGGGTTGCTTAGCATGAGTGTTGTGAGCTTAATAGACTAGAGAGATCGATCACTGAGAGAGGCCGAGGGCTTGTTGTAAGAGATATTTATGGGATCAGGCTGCATACCGCAACAGGCTTTATTGATTCATGCCAAGATTTGTCTTATTATAGCACTTTTGGCGGAATCGGCCCCTTCCGGAGTTTGCACATCCATAGTGGGCGCAGTTGCTAACAATTATTTAAATTTGGGCTGGATCTGCCCTGGTTTATTTGCATTTGGCTAGATTTGACCTAGTTTATTTGCATATGGGTTGGATCTGCCCTGTACAGTACTGAGTGTTGAGTGTCTTGAGTATTGAGCATGATGAGTGAGAATATGAGATAGTGAGATTGAGTACTCTGAGAGTGTGAGTACGTGATTTCATCACTGGAATGCATTGCATTTGACATGCATACTTGAGATATAGGCATAAAGACACATCTCTTCATGCTACCCGATTTTGGTAACATTCATGGTTTCACTTGCATATCAACATGTGGGTAGAGATGTACTTTCCTCATGTTATCTGAAAATGAAACATCTTAATTATTGTTGAAAGATTATTGGAAACTTTTTAGCTTTCGGACTTACTCATATCTTTGGTGATTTGGTGATAGGAATAGAGTTTTACTGACATATTTGAAAAACATGCTTATTTTCCTATAACTGTGAACGAGTTGAGCATCATTCTTCTGAGTTGATTTTCTTTCACTATTTTTATTATGGTGTTATGGATTGTCGCTGGTTATTGGAGTTGGACTCTGACCCTTTTCCCAGCTCGTTACTACTTTCAACCTAAGGTTAGGTTTGTTACTTATTGAGTAGATGAGATTGATTTTACTCATACTACACTTCTGCTCCTTGCGTGCATATGTTGGATGTTGATGTTGCTGCGTACGATGAGAGCTTGATCTGAAGATGCACCTGCTTTCCAGTTAGGACTATCATTTGTCCTTGGTAGCATTTCTGTCTTTTTACATTTCAAACAGATGTTGTCATATTTCAATTCAATCATATAAAAATCTTAATCTTATAAGCTCATGATTTGTACTACTAGTCCTTGGAAATTCCTTTTATAAAAGTTGAGTTACTTCTTCATTTATTTTTTAACTAAATTTTACTTAATCGGATTGTTGATAACTGATTTATCTAGCGGGTTGGGGTTAGGTGCCATCACGACTGGTTTGATTTTTGATCGTGACAAGTTGGTATCAAAGCTCTAGGTTCATAGGTTCCATGAGTCATGAGCAAGTGTCTAGTAGAGTCTTGCGGATCGATATAATAACGTCTACACCTATCTTCGAAAGGCTACAGGGCATTTAAATAGGATAACATTCCATCTTTCTTTCCTTATCACGAGAAATTGATCCGGCATGAAATCTAACTTTTTGAGATCCTCCCACACATTCATGTGCACATGTGAGTGCTCGGTGTCAGCTATACAACGACGGCTCGTAATTTCACGGATGAAGTTCTAGATATGATTTCTGTGTGCTAATAATGGGCCAGTCCGGAGGACTTGGAGTCGGGTTTAGATATAGCTTGACCACAAGAATTGCGATTATGTGAGCACGTGCTTTTGGACTTATATATCTAGTAGTCTCCCTATGAGTCGAATTCATAGCTCGATGTCTATATGATGATCATGACATGACTGCAGGAATTCAAATGGTTTGAATATGGCAGG